>CM021105.1:343030846-343412725 GCA_007115665.2 Sequoiadendron giganteum | reverse complement strand
GAGAATGTGAAAAGGCATTCGATGCATCAAGAGACAAGTGTCAGAAGAGGATGGCAGAAAAATGGCTTAAAGGGAAAAAGGCAAACTTGCCCAAGAATGTAGGAAGTGGAGAGTTTAAGGATGAGTATGCAGTGATGATCACTCTACTCAACCGCATCACTAGTCAAGAAGAGGCAAACAGATTACAGTCATGGATGTACTATGTCATCACCAAAATTGTAAGCAACGGGGAACATTATGACTAGCCCACCCTCATCAGTGATACGCTCCACAAGCAGATGACCGGATTCTTAGAGGCTCACAAGTTTCACATGAGTTAATATCTCGTATATCTAATTGCCTTCCAAGGCCAATTTAGAGCATTCAACAATGTAGAAACTTTGGGTGTGCAAAAGGTTCACAAATATTTCTCGCAGCTCGAGTCCACACAAGCAGAAAGACATTTCAAGAGAGTAAATGATATCTTCCTAATGCACACCGTGAGGGACTTTGATCATGAGTTGCATATACGCATATCATCAGTAGCCAAGGAGGCAATGGTGGATTGGGCGGATTGGTTTATCCAGTTCCGCACTTTCACCTACATACGCGTATATGGGTACTTTGGTGATCCCACCATGTTACCAAGCTATCCGTCAGATAGGGTGGTCTTCATGGAATTCTTGCGACAATTTTCTGAAGTACATTCTCATATGTGTTACAAACGCAAGACGATCGCAAACTTTCCTTTTGAGATGAGACTTTACAAGTGCAAGACAGCTGGTGATGCCAAGGCCATAGGCCATGAAATGGTGAGACTTAATCTTAAGTATCTCATCGAAAGACGGTCGTATGATCCTCGGGGTCACTATGCAACACACCTTGAGCAACACTCTTCACACGAGTCATCCATGGAGGACTACTGGGTCAACTATGAAGACGAGTTCGAAGTGAGAAGACACAACTACAACGGATTTAGACTTCCACAGATTGATGAATTCATGTTAGAGGATGTGGAAGAATTATCCGACGATGATGGGGAAGTCATTCTTCCCTCATTCTTCGTAGATCAAGTTGATGCACAACCACTTCAAGCTGTGGACTAGTATGCCAAGGAAAGTACATCTATTGAGGAAAGGGCAAGCAGAGTTGTCAGAAACAGCCAACTCGACTTGGACAGCAAAAAGATAAGGTAGTAATTCCCGACACAGAGCCACCACCGGTTAGTTCTTCACTACCTTCCACGTCAAGGGCTAAGCCCAGTCAGAAGAAATGGAGTAACCCTCCTAGAGGAGCCAAAATGACAGGACACAAGGGTAAGAATAACAATTGCTGATACAAATCAGCAAGAGGTACATGTGGAGAGAGCCACAGACATAGTTGAGCCAGTCATAGAAACAATTGCAGCTAAGCCAATAATTGAGACAATTACAGCTAAGGTACAGAGCCCACGACCTTCACGTGGAGATTCAGCAATCAGAGAAAAAGGCAATAGAGAAGAGGCCTGGGGATGAGATCACTTTCTCAGACTTGCAAATGGCGTACAATTTAGTTACCACAAAGGAGAACAAGCGACATCTTTTCGCTTGGAAAGAACAATTGGCATACAAGGTGAAAGCCTATGATACCAACTCTATGGAATTGATTAAGTACCGATAGATTGTAGCAGGTGTTATCAAGTTCATAAGAACGTTGGTAACATCCATCCCTTGCCTTTACCAGCACGAAGGAGGAGCATACATTGAACTAGCTAAGGTACAAACACAGTTCCAAGACCTCATTCGTAGCAGTTTCTACAGTGACCCTACTGGTCGCGAGTTGAGTAACATTGCAGCCATGTTGGCAAAGCTAGATGATGTAGCTGCCAAGACCATTGAATATCAAGAGCAGGTTATGAGTGGTGAAGAGATGCTAAGGCGACACGTCATCATCCTATGAAGCATCAATTGTCCAGAGATAGAAGAAGTCAACAACTAGTTAAAGGAGTTGTTGACCAGAGGTGATCTAGTGTAAAACACCCAGTTAGGACATCCTACCCCTCCAGAATAGCATTTATGACAAACGGGAGTTAACTTGATGCATCTTTCCAAGTTAACTCACTATCCCACTGATCATGCATGTCTATCTCCACTAATTGTGGATCTCTATTTTGGAGGCACTTTGTATATTGGAGTTCACTTTTAGTTTAGAATCAGTTAACAGTTAACTAAAGTGGACTTTCCAGTTAACTGCTAGGTCACCTACTTTTAGACATAGGAATAAATTTTGCAGATAGGCAAGAACTCATTGTTAACTCAAGGAGATTTTAGGGTTGCCTACTCCTTTGAGCTTCTATAAATAAGAGCGTTTGGTCATAATTTTGCAACTTTACTTCACGGCAGCAAAACGTTGAGCTCAAAAGCCTTCGACTTTGTTCGCTTAGTATATGTTCTTGAATTGTATTTGTGATTGAAAAACGCTAAGTACAACTTGCATACTTTTTATTCAGATAGGTGTATTCAATCTATGTTCATGTATTCTTGGTTTGATCGCTTCATGTGTGATTGTCTCTTTGACACAAGTTGTTGTCCCAAAGTGCAACCTTTGATCGAAGATTGAGATAATTCATAATAAATCAGGAGAGCTACCTTGCCTTTGATCTGAAAGTCTCAAGATTTATCAATGTATTTTCTTAATAACCTGTCTTTTGGTCTACTGCTCGGAAAGAGCACTACGCCTCCTTGGGAATTTAGAGAGTAGGATTATAGTTCTTTGTTGTTTCTAGTAGTCTATGTTTCAGCCTACACCTCGGAAAGAGCACTTCGCCTCCTTGGGAATCCTAAGATCTAGTCTACCATTTGAAGATTACTTGTGTGAATTCTATTTTGGCATAAATCTAGAAGTTCAGAGCCTTCAGATGTATTCTGAGAGACAATTCTTGTAAGTGATTGAACCATTCCATTCCCGCTCCTATACCCCTCTTGCTCTGTTTATCTTGAGGAGATAGGATAGATTAAAAGTTAGCTTAGTTGTAGTTAAGATTTGTAGAAACCAGAGAAAACCTTAGCTGCAATGCATTGTGCTTTATGCACCCTTGTGCCGCTGAGTAAAAAGATAGGAACATTAGTTTACTTTACGTTTTATGCAAATATCAGCAAAAAGAGGGAGCTTCCCCTCCTAATTTGAAGAGCAGTTACTACACACTGTGCATAGTTGTCCGTTTCCAATAAGCACTCCAAAGGTGCTAATTGAAACGCCAACAAACCACACCGGCAAGAAATAAATAGTCTTAGCATTATAATTATGCCCAACCTTGAGACGTTATGGTTTCCAACACATAACATATATTAGTCGATCATGTAGTCACATGAATGGTGCTTCTGTAGCTATCGATGCCGATATAGAATTTCCCAGACTCAACCCAAGATCAATAATACCTACTCCAATATGCATCAAATACTCACTCCAACATGATTATAATCTCAACAGAATATGAAGGATACCGATGAAGGTTCCATCCACAGCAATATGCATTCCCACTTGTGTAAACTTCCACCTTCCTTGCCGAAAATCTTTCAACTTGGCTTTATTTTGTATGTGCCCAATATTGGCTTACAAATGCCCAACGACAATGGTAATCATTTTGCCAATGATAAGGATGATTCCTAATATCAGGATGCTTCTATATCCAACACCAACTATACTTTGACCGATGCCAACAAGGATTTATAGCATCAGTGACATTAATATGTCCCGTATTTAGAGGTTCCTCGGCCAACAAATAGAATCTTGTAATAGCACCCACCAAAGTAAACAATATAAAGTTTGCAAATGCCAACACCGATGGTTCACTGAAGAATGAATCGCATGGATAATGAAGCGGGATTGCGTGTTTGATCTGTGCCGTTAGTGATCTACTTTCGATAACAGGAATGTTTGGAATACACTTTGCCATGACCAATAAGTATGTCAACTGTGAATGTCACAAGTCATTTCCTTTAATATTTCTATGATGCCAAACTTCTACTGATATTCACCAATTCTCAATTCTCCAATGTTCAATATATATTCAAATGCCATGATTAGGAGTTTCGTCCTTCCATGGCTACAAAATCCTAAGAGTTTCCATTCTCAGTTTTCCAAATATCAAAACAAAACAATCTTCATTTTTCCATGATGCTTATGCTATCCACACAAGGCCATTATATTTCCGCCACTATTCAATTAATTCAACTGAATTAATATTCCATTAAACACTTCATAAGGAATACAATATTTATTAATAACTTTATAAAGTCATAATTAATTAATTAAATAATTAAAATGTCTTTTAAAACAATTAAGACAATTTTAATATTTAATTAATTAATCAAATTATTTTCTTGGGCGTATTAAAATTGGGGACATCACAGTCCTCCCTTCTTGTAGATTGCTTTCCCTCAAGCAATTGTATATCTACCACTGCACCACTCTGATGTACATGTCATAAACCACAAGATATGAAATAACTCATCAAGGTCCATGCGATAACAACCATGACAATACCCAGATCCCAAACCAATCTCAAAAACACTACTCCGTGAATCTGTTGCGCGACTCTAATATATCCGCCATTCGTCACCCAGTCATGTCGCAGCAACTTGTGAATTACGTTGGCATTTCAAATCGCACCTTTGGAATGCGGTTTGGAAATGGACAGCTATGTGCAATAAACTACTCTTCAAATTAGGAGGGGAAGCTCCCTCTTTCACTGAGTTTGCATAAAGAAAGTAAACTAAAGCTAATTGGCGTATCTTTTTGATTCAGGTGCGAGAACACAAGGTTATAGAACTCTAAATGTTGCAGCTGAGGTTTTCCCTTTACTGAAAGTTAACAACTACAACTACCTTACGCTAATGACGTTTCTAGCCTCTCAAGTAAACGCAGAGCAAGAGAGTTAGAAATAAACAAGATTGATTCTTTGACACAAATACTTAGATAAACTTTTTCCAACATACACCTACTAAATCTCAATTCAAGCCAAAAAGAAGATCATATAAGCATTACACAATAAACAAAAATATGAGACTTTATATCGGGGCAGCAAAAGCACGCTCAAGACTTTATTTTCTCAAACTTCGGGCACAAGAGATTACAATTTTGGGACAGCAAGTTGTAGCAAAATACATGCAACATGCGATCAAACCAGATTAACACTTGACACAAGACACATGCACTGAACAAGGATTTGCAGCTAAAAGAGGCATGCAAACTTGCTCTTAACACAAAATGAACTAAAACTAATCGATAACAAACATGAAGGCATAGGCTCAGCAATTTTGTTATCACAAGCACAGTTAAAAAAAAATGAGCAAACACTGCTCTTATTTATAGCCAAGCAGAGGAGTAGGGAACCCTAAAATCTCCTTGCTTTTACAACTAATACTTGCCAACATGCAAGCTTTATTTCTAAACCTAAAGAAGATAAGCATCTATAACCTAGAAAACATCTAAAATAGAAAGTGCCAACTCATTACAATTGTTTTCTTTCTATTCTCAAAGAATGGATAAGAATTATGACAAGAATAGAAAGAAAGATGGAAAGAAAGCTTCTAGATGAAAGCTGATTTTATATCTCAAGCACATCCGCTAAAAAGCGGGAAACCGTATCACGGTCAGGTGCATCAATACTATCAATAGCAAAGTTTCACTTTTCCAAGATTTATTTGCCATTTGCAATAGATCTCAGGAAATCTTCGTTCTCCTTGGACGCTTTCTCGAACTTTGCTGACATCATTGAAAGCTGACTCATTCTTCTATCACTGCCACTGCTGCTACGAACAACACTCTGCAACTTTGTTTGGACTTTATCAAGCCCAACATAGGAACCATCATCGTGACAATATCGGCAAGGAATCCCTATGACAAACTCTCTTATGAATTCGAGAGCATCAACAACCCTTTGCTTATACACAATAAACTCCTCAGATATCCCTTCGTAAGTTTTCACTTTGAAGAAGTGATATTCCTTCCATGCAAGGATTTGTCTTTTATGTTCTCTAACAGCGATAGAACCATATGCCTTGTCTAAATCTGCAATAATGATTTCATGGATAGCCTTGACTTCTGCGATCAACTGCTCAAAACCTTGGATGCCTTGACGTAAATCATGGGCCTTATATCTTAGCTGAAATATCTGAGCTAGAACTTCTATGCCCCTAGTGATGATTTCCTCAATCCACTCCTGAGTTTGTTTCCCACAAATTACCAACTATCTCAACTGTTGCTGATCAGCTGGTGTCTCTAAAACCTGGGGCAGCAACTGTGTTGTTTGTGAAGTGCCCTGAATGAGGTTTGAGATGTACAAACGGAGTTGACGGTTTTCAACCTTGAGGGTTGCCTTGTCTTCCCCATCTTTTTGCACTCTTTCCTGAATGTTTTCAGATACCATCTTGAACAAACTCATGTCAGCATGCCTAGTGCTCTTGCCAAGATTGGCTTTCACCATCACAAAGCTAGCAACATCCACCTCGTCTCTATCTTTATCTTTGGGATGTGTAGCTGTCTCCATGACCATCTCACCATCAGGATTTCTCTCAAAGTGCATTTGTTTTTTTGCCTTCTTCTTGGGTGCTTCCTGATATATATTGAGATCATCAACATTCACTTGATAAGAAGACCTTTGTCTTGTCCTTCCCAAGGAGCTCTCCAGCCAAGATGTGGTATTTCGACTAACATCCATGGGAAGTACAACTGCAATATCTTCCTCTACCTCCTCATCTTCCAAATCAATGTGAATTGGTGAAGACCTCGGGGATGGCAAAGGGTCATGTGTCAAGGGAACATCTTTTGTTTCCTCTTGAGGTATGGGCTCATGTGGAGGGACTTTTGTTTCAACCATTGGCTGCTCCTGTATGACTATACCTGTGAAGTCCAACCTCTTTTTTGCATTCTTTGTTGACCTGCTGCCCTTTACAACCTCCTAACCTTTTCCTTTCGTCTTTGACTGAGCTCTGGAAGAAGAGGGAAGTGATGAATGTATCCTTGGCAGATCTGCTACAGGAATGGACTTCTTCCTTTTAAGGACCAAGAAAGTTTTATTGTATTCAACAACTTGACGAGTCCTTTCTTCCACTGAGATGCATTCTTTATTCGCTCAATTAACCTGTAGAAGAGGTTGTTGCTCAATCTGCTTACTGTTGACGTGTGTTTTATGACAACACCAACACAGAATAAAATGTCCAACGGTCACTCTATTCTCTCTTGATCAAAGTATTCTGCATGCTAAGATTGCATGAAAGTTCATGCATTCAACTCCAAGGTTCCTTTTATCGCGAATAGACTCAGTTGGTTGATGTGAATATGCTGGGTATTCCAAGGGGACTTACGTAGTTGTTCAACTCTGTGAAGCAGTTAAGACATGAATGATTTGACAATGGGGCTCTGATTCCTAAGTTAACCGAGAAAATATTGAATTGAAAAGGAGTAGGGATAGGAAGTCTACAATCTATTTCTAAGGGTGGAATGCGAGGACAAACTTCGACAATCTTCAAACCAAACTCTGTTTCGCCTCCCCTTCGGACAGCTCTGACAAAGTTGGTGCAATCTTCAAAGGATGGATAAGATGTTCAAATTGTGATTCAACATGCGCACCCCGTCACAACGATGCAAGTGAACACACGAATCACAACCGCAGTTAAGTACTGATATTCCAGTTGACCACGCGAGGGCAGACTTACCATCAGCAAACCCGCTAGTGGTATGGATAAAGGAAGATTTGTCCAAACCAAACGCCACACTCCACAATTAACGACTAATTGCATAAAACAAAGTCTACTTTACTCTATCAATTAGAATTGGAAAGACGAAAAGGCCTTGCTAGCTACTCACAATAAAAGATAGAACCACCATGCAATGATAAACCTTTGTATTATGAGAGTTTTTCCACAACAACCTTTTACAAAACTTTCAAAGGGAAAGCTTTCTTTCCTTTTCAAACTAAGCTAACTTCTAGCTCTACTCTCTATCTTGTCTAACTTCTATCTTCTCTACTCTCTGACTTCTTGATCTAATCTAATGAATTACAAATGAGGGGGGATACCCCTTTTATAGTTGGTCCAGTCCAGCGGACGGCTTAGATTGAATTACAATGAAGGGCTCAGATCAAGCCACATATGCCCTAATTAGGGTTTTTGCCCTAAAAATTGCCACAGAGAGGAGTGGGGTAATAAATGAACAGAAGATTCTCCACTCCTCTGCAGGAACCACTATGAGCAATTAATGCCCACTATCCTCTTCTAGAAGATTCTCGTCCAGAAACGCGTCCCCATTGTTATTCTCTACCAAATCTGTTGCGTTAGGAGGAGGGTAAAAGAGTCTCTAAGATTGTCTCCACAGATAATAAAATTTGATAGGATCCGGAGTTCGACTGCTCAGTTGTTCACGTCCAACCCTTCCGTTGTCTTAATTCTTGGACGCACTTCCTCCTCGTAACTTTCATATTTCTCTAGCCTACTGCCTTGGGCGCATTTGGCCTCTTTTGCATCACATTCTTAATGCCTTAGACAAATCTTTCCTATCGTTTCCCTTTTCCAAAGTTGTAACGTTGTCCAGCTTCATCACCTCAAATCCTCACGCTCTGGCTCCGGTGTTCATGCTGCAAAATAGAAAGAAGAGCATCAAAACGCTTATAATATAAATTCACTTTACTTACCCAATTTCCATGTTCTGATTGATTGATCTCCGGATGTGATAGAGTTCATCATTTCCAGCAAACTTTCATAACTTTTCAACATCTGGGTGCATGGTGTTCATTTTGTGAAGTCTTCTTCAAGGGTGCATTCACCACCATGTGCCTGGAGTTTGTGCCTTGGAAAATATTTCACCTTGAGGACGCATTTGAGCGCTTGATGTTTGAGCTTCATTTCATTTTCAAATTCTTCATACCTTAGACAAATTTCACCTCCTCCTTGTGAGTGTATTTGACCCCTTGTTGTTTTATCTTCCCTTTCCTTAGACAATTTTGTCTGCTTTATAAATTTCATCCACCGTAATCTAGGCGCTCACTTTGACATCACCAGCCGAGGCATTTCTTTGTAAGAACATTTCTTTTTTATTTGCCCTAGAAAATTTATTTCGCCTAGGAAACTCATCAATGGGTGCCATGCCAAATCTCTGTCGAAACAACACGATCAAGGTGTGGAAAATCTTTAAATCATCTCCCAATGGGAAATGTCCAATAGCCAGAAGAAATTTCCCCTCAGAAATCTTCATTTTCATGTGTATCCAAACGAAGGGGTAAGTTTAATTTTTATTATTTTTGAAAAATAATAAAATTTGCTAAGGTTGATTCCATTTTTATTCTAGACGTATTCCACACCTGCAGCCCTCACTTTTCATGCCTTGGCATCCTTCTTGTGTTGCTGAAGAATTTCTTTCTTGCTCACGGGCACCGTTCACCTTGTACTTGCACTTGGAAAATTTCAACATCACCTCCTGTAGGCGTATTTTCTAATTTCCCCTTGGGAAATGCCTTAGAAAATATTAAAACTTTGTTAATTCACCTTGTTACTTAGGGCGTATTTTGACCCTTATGCATAATGTTTCCTCTGCCTTAGGAAATATTCTTCAACCTTTTATTACCTTGGGTGCATTTCTCCTAGTGAAACTTCATTTCACTTAGAAATTTCCACTAGACCTTCAAGGGCGCATTTGACCTTCTTCACTTTCATTTTTATGCCTTAGGCGTTTCCTTGCATGTCACCTCCCACTATTTGGGCGTATTTGACCTTATGGAATTCCACTTCGCCTTACTTAGAGAATTTTTTTAGAGCCACTTCACCCCTTGGGCGCATATGAGAGAGGCTACTTCCATTTGATGACTTAGAAATATTTTCAGGTCATGTTCCTTGCTTGGGCGCATTTAGCTAGGGGAGCTTCCATTTGAAATGTCTTAGAACGATTTCAACCAACAAGCTATCTTGTCTTGCCTTGGGCGCATTTCCCACATGCTACTTCCATTTTTAATACTTAGAATTTTTCTAGACCCTTGCTTACCTTGGGCGCATTTTGAAGGGGTAACTTCCACTTCTCTTTACTTAGAAAGCTTTTCACCTCATACCTCCTTCAAGGGCGCATTTCATAGGGTCTACTTTCCTTTCACTTGCCTTAGAATATTTCTTAACACTTTCACCACCTTGGGCGCATTTCAAGGCATGAGCTCCCATTTTAAATGTCTTAGGCACCTTTCACCTTCATTCACCCAGAGGGCGCATTTTACCCTGTGAGGGCGCATTTTACTAGTGGTGAAGGAACCACTATCAACTTGGGCGCATTTGGGGTGCTTTACTTGCAAGTGATGGCGCATTTGGGGGGGTGCGAAGGAATTCCCACGCCTTAGAGACCTTTCATCTCCCTTGGGCGCATTTTAGAGGTGCTACTTCCATTTTTGCCTTAGAAAATTTTAAACATCCTTGCTCAAGACATGGCGCATTTGAGAGGTGGAGGAGGAATTTTGTTTGTGCCTTGTACGTTTTTCTTTCAGCCCCCTTCAAGTTGGGCACATTTCACTTATGCTCAAGGAACTTGCATCTAGCTAGGGCGCATATAGCATGTGGTGAGGGAACTTGAGGGTGCATTTCACCCTATGAGGAGGAATTTTCCACTTCACACTTAGAATATTTCCAACATTTTCTCATACCTCAGGCGCATTTGACCCATGCTGAAGAAATTTCAACACTTAGAGATTTTTTTAACCTCCTCACCTCCCTTGGGCGTATTTGATGTGTCTTCATGCCAGCCTTTTTTATTCATGAATTTCCAACGCCCTAGCCATACCCTGGCTTTCTATTTTTAGCAAATCCGGAGAAGTGAGGGTTTCCATGCATTTTTTCTGTTCTGAGCTGGAGCAGGTGTGTCGTGCTTCTTGCGACCTTGCCAGCTTGTTTATACCTGTTGCCCAAGCTCATCTGCTATTTTTAGCAAACCCTAGAATTGCTTATCTTCTGCAACTCTGTTTGACCCAATGTTACAAGACTCGCCCAAACTCAGCGAGTACTCGCAAGTCCCGAGGCGGGTGACCCTAAACGAGTCCCAGAGACTCGACTGCCGAGTACTCGCCGGACTCGCCGAGTCTCGTGCCGCAAACTCGGACATTTTGATTAACTTTTTTTTTTTTAAATTGCAATCTTTTTTTTCAAATTTTTTAATTAAATGGTGTGCGCCATGAAGGTTTGTGTGGTTTTGAAGGTCTTCATTTGGCCTTGGTGGCGGGGGCTCCGCCCCTCGACCTCACCCTGTATCGTGACGGGGAGTGCGCCCAGGGCGCTGCCCCGAGACCCTGCAAGGGGCGCTGCCCCTCAACCCCACCAGGGGCGCTACCCCCAAACCCCCGCAAGGGGCACTGCCCCTTGACCCTGCTGGGGGCGCTACCCCCAGACCCCCGCAAGGGGCATTGCCCCTTGACCTCGTTGGGGCGTTTCCCCCAAACCCTCATCAAACTATAGGTCTAAGCATGTTATAGGCCAATGATGAATCATGATCATAAAAACCTACAAAATACGAATCTTTGCATCTTTCACAGTCAAAGCCATAATCAAGGATTATCTTGTTTCAAAATTCATACATTAGACAACAAAACATGCAGTCTTGAAGGCTTCAATAAAATTTTAATAATAAAATCCTCACTTGAATATACACACCAATCATTGAGACACAAGCAAATATCATGGCTACATCATCATCTAGGACCTAACTTAGACACTAGCGCATGACTTGTCGTGATATTGAGATGAGTAATGCAAGCTCTTCTGAGCCATAGACTTAATTTTTTAGTTTTGATATTTGTTTTGATGCCATGGATTTCATATTCCATGAATTTTGTATACATTTGACAATATTTATATATCTGAATGTGTTATTTCCTTCAGCTAAAATTTGCATTTATACTTATGTGATCGATATATGTTTGTGTATAGGATCATAGTAGTTTCTATTTCATGATGTTATTGTGTATTTGAGGTTTATTCACTAAAGGGTGCATGAAACAAGCTTTAAGTCCTTAAAAATCTCTAAATTTCAAGGGTTTTTCTATTTGCCAAGTCTTGGGCGAGTCTAGGCTCCGAGTTCGAGTCCGAGTCAAAAATCGGCTTGCCGAGTTCGAGGCAAGTCCGAGTCTTGTAACTATGTTGACCTGAATTTTTCACCACTTGGTCCTCATCACTTGATGAACCTGTTCACACCTGCCCCTCGCCCTGACCTGCTATTTATAGCCATGTTCTAGAGACGACTTACTATAAATAGTAAGTTCTCGGATTGTGCCCAAATTTTACCAGTGGATTGCCTAAAGGATGCTAATCATGATGGGATATCTTCGTTTTTCAAAATTCTGGCCTTTTACCCCTCTTTTTAGGCATCGAAGCTGGAAACCCTAATCTAACTTGCATGTGCCCTGGATGATTTCCGTTTGACTTGATTTCTATTGTATGCTGCTCTACTTGCTGAACTGAAGTGTCGGGTGGCTACCGGAGTGAACCTGCTAAAAATAGTAAGTGCTTGAAAAATGGTCAATTTGATGTCGGAAGAGTTTGCATGTCATAGTGCCCGTGGGATTTCAAAAAACCCAAAAAACTGGTCAACATGCGGGCACTGGCTAAACATAGTAAGTCCTTGAAAATTGATCCCTCATGCTTGCATGTCATATCGTTGTGAAGCTCTTGAAAAACCCATGAGGAATATCCTGACATGCACTGAGAAAATTCGCATGCAAACCCTAAAAATAGCCTATGAAGGATGAATTGCTAGAAGTCACCATCCAGATTTGCATGTCACATCACTGCGAAGGTCTTGAAAAACCTAGATATATTCTCCAATCGTGCATTGGAAAATCATATGTTCAAACCGTGAAAATGGCTCCTGAAGCCTGAGCTGCGAAAAATAACAAGTTGTCGGAATCTGTTCAAATTTCTCATGCAAGCATCTTGAAGTTACCCGAAAGCGCTAAAGCAGTCGGAATTCCAGAATTATGAGGAAAAAACCTCAGATTGAGTACTTACTAAAAATAATTTGTCCGATTTTAATGAAAACTCAGTGGGAACCAACTGGAAGCCTTCTGATAGCAATGTTAAGCTCAGCTGTCGATTAGTCAACTCAATTTATCTTCAATTAAGCCTGAAGAATGAAAGCCCTAATTTTACAGACAGCCAAAATTCCAAATTAGGTCAGAGATAGGGACATCCCCGAAAGGACAGAAAGATCAGAGAGAGAGAGAGAGAGAGAAAACAACCCAAAACTAAAGCCAAAAGACCAGAATGGAGCAAAATTTAGGGGGTCCCCATCTGGAATGGGGTGATGTGTGAAAAGGTCACAACACTTACGAGGGTAAGCTGGGAGAAGCACGTCTCTGTTATCATCTAACAACCCCTCAATATCCTCAAATAAGCAATCCTTCATCTGATGAACAGTGAGTCTACTATTGCTACGCCTTCGGACCTCGACTTCATCTCTGCAGTTGGCCCAAAAATCCCCCAGTGCGGGCACATGAGCGAAGTTTTGACCAAGTTTGACTGCATAGACACCATGGGGATCATAAGATCCTCTCTCGCTGAAAGGCTTGAGACCAAGTTTAGTTAACTCGTTACCCATTATCTTGGCATCAGCCGATGACCTGCACCTATAAATTCCTAATGCAAAAGGGAAGTTGAAGGCTGGTTTCTTTTTGTTTCGCAAGCGGGTGTGAACATCTGATACTTGCCTAAGAAACTCCATACACACAACCTCATCCAACGGATACCTTGGTAGCATGAGAGGAGCACTAGAACAGCCATAGACTCTCAAGTAGGTGAAAGTAGCAAACTGAATATACCAATCCGCCCATTCTGACATCACTGCCCTGGCACTAGATGAAATGCGTACATGTAGCTCATTGTCCAGGTCATGCATTGTATACATTAGGAATGCTTCATTCACTCTTTTGTAATGATGTGATGATGCAACAAACTCCAATTGAGTGTAATAATTGTAGACATGCTAAACATTTAAGGATCCCTCAGTGTTTGAACCTCTGAATTTTCCTTGGAAGGCAACCAAGTAGACTAGGTAGGAGATCATGTGGAATTCATGCCTATTAAAATACTCAGTTATCTGATGATGAAGGTCGTCACTAATCAATGTAGGTCAGTCATAGAATTCCGTTTTCTTCATGATATGAGGTATCATGTAAAACATCCAGGGCTGAAACTTAGTTGCATCCTCTTAGCCTGCGATCCGATTGAGCAAGGTGATGATAATGGCAATTTCATCCTTCAATTCGCCTCTCCCAACATTCTTTGGCAATGTCTTATGTTTTTCTTTCATCCATTTTGTTGCAAGCTTCTTGATGTACTTGTCTTTATGCATTTCCCATACTCTTTTGCATTCGTCTCGAGAGATAGTAACGCTTTTGGGCCAAGGTGGAATTGAGAAACATCTTTCTATCATATCAAGCTTTAGGCTGCAAATAGTCCTCCCGTCCACTGACTGATTCTCCCTCGTTGCAGGATTGTAATGCTTGATGCAAGCAATTATGAATTGCAAGCTCTAAACTGAGAAGGGGATAGACGCTGCTGCAAGAAGACCTGAATGGCCAAGGTGCCTGATGGTGACATTGCCCATGTCTTCCAAAGCATGCAGATTGAACACTGGCTTAATCTGGTGTAAGTCAGTTTCAATTGTCTCGATGAAATCATGATACAGTGCTGATTTAGTCTTAAACTCTGTGGGAGTGTACTCCATACTGCAAAACTCGAAGATTGACTGTGAACATTCTAACAAGTTTTGCACAACTTTCTATTTATAGCTTGCTAATTTTCTTCGTCAAATGGATGAATTTTTTGGAAATTTTTTTGAGATATGGATTTTGTTTAGAATTTTGTTACAAGCAAACCCAGATCGTCTGTTTTTGAAAATTATGAATGTAGACTGAAAAAGCAACAAATCTTCAAAAATTATCCAGAATCATAAACAGAGATGACCCAGATCAATAGAAATTGGAAAATTCGACCTCCTTCAAAGATTTGATGTGCTAGATAAAAAAAGCATGAGAAAACAAGCCTTTTTGTGTGCTGATCTGAAAATTCATGAAAAACCAACAAGTTTAAGTTCTTGAATCTTGAAAAGAAAGGTTTGAAGTTGCTACTCTATTTCTCCTTGAAGCCACCTGTAAGAAAATATGAAAAATGAAACACAAAGGTGCCTTAAATAAGCTTTGTCTTGAGAAAACAACTTTCTTTTGCCCTAATTCTTCAAAACCCTAATTTGAGTTTGTGCAATGAACTTAGACGTTTTTCATCATCTTCAATTTTTGAAAATTTCAGAAATTTGACTAAGGCACTAGAACTTGGGCACCCTTCTTAACTTGAGGCACCTAACTTCTCCAGACTTAGCCGTTTTTTCATCATTTTCAACTTTTCCTCAATTTTCATCTCCAGTTTGATTCTCATTTTCGGCCTCCAGATTGATCCGACGAATGAGTTGAATGATTCATCACAGAGCTTGGTCGAATTTGACGAAGTTTGTTTGGAGGCAACTTCTGACGAAAACTTCGTTTGACCCTTCAAAATGTCAAGTGCCTCTCTCCTCCAGGGGCGCCCATGTTCACCAGTGTTAGCCATTTTTATGAGCTTCAAGTTCTTGCTTGTCTTCTAACCTTCAAATGAATTCATGATTCCGGGAGCTAAACTGATCAAATTGATTGGCTGTCAGGTTCACTGGATAGCTAAGAAGATTCTGGAAGGGGTCTCCTGGATACTGCATTTCTGGAAACTGCCATCTGAGGCCTCAAAACCCCAAGCACCTATCTCCTTCAAGGGCGCCCATTTCCTCTAGACTTAACCATTTCTTATCTGTTTTCACCTTTAGAGTTGAAAACCTCTTGTCATGTCCCCTGTTTGATCTGATCTTGCCGACGGCTAAGTGATCTTACGAGCTGACGAAGACATCCACTGCGAAGCTGGCAAGAAACTGAAAAGATTGATCACATTTGCAAACCCTAACTGTTGGATTAGGTCTCCCAAAAGGCTGGGCGCCCCTGGTCACCTAGGGTGCCCAGAGTTACCAGACTTAGAATAATTTTCATGATTTTCATGGTTTGCATTCTGTCTTCAGCTGAAACTCCTTCGTTCGATCTCGGATTCCACATGATTGAATGATCGGATGACTGCGCTGTCGGACTCTCCACGGAGCTAAGATGAATCTGAACAACATTGCTTGGGGGCTCCAACCCAGATTCCATCATCTGATCACTTCAAAAGTTGGCACCTATTCTCTCCAGGGGCGCCCATGGCTGGCAGAGTTAGAATATTTTCTGAACTTTTCAACTTTCTCCTTCGTTTGACGTGCTTCTCTTGGCCTTGACTGCCGGATACAAAAAATTTCTAAGGCATGGTTGTTTAGGCGCCTATTCTTGACAAGGGCGCCTGAAATTTCCAGACACAGTCAAATCTTATCATTTTTCAACTTTTTCAATTTCTCTTTTCTGTACTCCATTTCTCGTGCACGTTCATCTTTGACAACTCCTGTTCAGCTTGAACGTCTGATTCTGGCACCTGGCAGCTGACTGACCTCCATTGATGACCTTGGATCTCCAGAAGAAGCTTCTGAAAAAACAGAATAGACCCACTAGGGCAAAACTGAGCTTTTCGTGATTCTAACTGCACCAGCCTGATGAGATAGTATTTTGAGCCAATCAAAATCAGTCTTAACCCTAGAATCCAAACTTCCTATTTTTATAAAATTTTGCCAATATCCGTTTCAAAATAAACCCAAAAAAAGTTTCTATTTTTAGAAAACTGCTAAAAATAGAAATTTTCCTAAAATTTAGGATTGAAAAACTGACATCTAGGTTTTGTAGATTTAGTCATTTTGAATCAACCCAAATTGTCAAATTTTGAAAATTTCAAGTTTTTGACCCCCATGCAGGACATGCAAAATCCCAGTTTTGACAGATTTCGACAAGACTTTAACTCATTTCTTCAAAATGCCTAAGTGTAGCAAAAATTTTAATTTGGGGTACAACAAATTACTCCATCCATCAAGCAAATCCCTAGATCCCAAATTAATCTAGGACCCATGCTGAAAGTGGGGACATAGATGTATCTCAGCATAGGATCGTCACTAACTCTCTGATATCCTAAAAACTTGATACTCATCAGTGCAGAACAGCCACCCATCAATAATGAATGCACAAGAAACCCATGCCCATCGCACCTTGGTTCACACAACTAAAGAACAACACTCTCATGTGTATACCAATCATGACCAAATGCCTCCAAGACATTTGTCTCAAGTCCTAACATTGGGATAGTCGTCTCCAATAAGTAATCTTTATAATGTGGCTGTCAATATATGTGCAACGCCATCAATGGAGGTTCGATTAAATAACACCTATTGGGATATCTATAGTCGGGCTTATGTCCTAAAGATTAATATATATCTATAATCATACCATTGTTGGAAGATATCAGGCTTGAAACTACTCGCCTTCACTCATATTCTTTGATGTTGGTCATTAATTCTTGAACATGGGCATCCTTTTCTATTATCGTCCGCACCATTCATAGCAACACAGAAGTAATTTGGGACGATATTGAGGACCTCATATGCTGGACAATCATCACGGGTTATGTGCTTCATGTGATTGCATCCATTAAATCATTGCATACCTCAAACGAGCATCATATGTTACCTGACAGGTCTGAGAAGGCATAACCGATCTTATTCATTACTCAGCATTAAGGAAAGAAGGTATCGTGGATTGAGAATAGAATCTTGTAACAGTGCCCACTGAAGTAAACAATATAATGTTTGCAAATGCCAATGCCGATGGTTCATTGAAGAATGAATCGCATAGATAATGAAGCGGGATGTCATGCTTGATCTGTGTCGTTAGTGATTTGCCTTCGATAACAACAATGTTTGGAATACACTTAGCCACGACCAATAAGTATGTCAAATGCGAATGCCATGAGTCATTTCCTTTAATATTTATGTGATGCCAAACTTCTACCAATATTCACCAATACTCAATTCTTCATTGTTCAATATATATTCAAATGACATCATCAGGGGTTTCGTCTTTCCATGGCTACAAAATACTAAGAGTTTTTGTTCTCAATTTTCAAGATATCAAAACAAAACAATCTTCATTTTTTCATGATGCTTATGCTATCCACACAAGGCCATTATATTTATGCCAATATTCAATTAATTCAACTAAATTAATATTCCATTAAAGACTTTATAAGGAATACAATACTTATTAATAACTCTATAAAGTCACAATTAATTAATTAATTAAAACGCTTTTAGAACAACTAAGACAATTTTAACATTTAATTAATTAATCAAATTCTTTTCTTGGGCATATTAAAATTGGGGACATCACAGCAAACCATGTATATTAAAGAGATGTTGAAGAAATTCAAGATGGAGGACTGCAATCCAATGAGCACTCCCATGGTTACAGGAAGCAAATTGAGTAAGTATGATGAATCTCTTGAGGCTAATCAGACTCTATATAGGTCCATGATTGGAAGTTTATTATATATGGCAGCTACAAGACCTGATGTTATGCAAGCAGTCAGTTTGGTGGCACAATTTTAGGCAATACCAAAGGAAAATCATGTGCAAGCGATAAAGAGAATATTCATATATTTAAAGGGCACTATGGATTTTGGGTTGTGGTATCCAAGAGGTGAAGATTTCACCTTCACAGCATATATGGATACGGATTGGCTTGGCAATATTGATGACAGAAAAGACATAAATGGAGGTGCATTCTTTCTTGGCAATAGCCTTGTATCATGGTTAAGAAAGAAATGGGCTTCAGTTTCATTGTCCGCAGTAGAAGCTGAGTATATTGCAGCAGCTTCTTGTTGCACTGAAGTCCTTTGGATGAAGCAAACTTTGAAGGATATTAAGGTTGAGTATGAGCATCCCATTTCCAAATTTTGTGATAATACAAGTGCAATCAACATCTCGAGAACCCAATTATGCACTGTAGGACAAAGCATATTCTGATCAAATATCATTTCTTAAGAGAATTGGTGATTGAACAGCAAGTAAAGTTGGAGTATGTTGCTACAAAAGAACAAATTGCGGACATTTTCACAAAGCCACTACCAAAAGAGACCTTTGAGCACCTAAGGGAGAAATTGAGAATGATACCACTCTCATCCAGTCACTAAATTGTTCAAAAGAACATGTGTTTAGGGGGAGTTATTCACTGTCTTATCTTTCAGCCCCGGAAAGCCTTTGCCATTGATGTCAAAGGGGGAGCAGTAGAGTAAGGGAGAGCATTTCAAACAGGAGCAGAAGTATGGTCCTGTTGCATTGCAAGATTATTTCTTTGTAGGGTTGCCATCAATGACAAAGGGGGAGATTGTTGGAAAAATTATTGTCATTGATGTCAAAAAGGAAAATTATTTTCATTGATGTCAAAGGTGATTTATGTTGGCTGACCTATGGATCCAAGTTTGGCGCCCATCTTGTGAAGATAAAAATTAGAATTAAAATTATATTTAATTTGGGCCGACCTCTCCTTTTGCGGTGCCCACTTTAGTGGGGTTTAAAAATTAAAAATTAAAAATATTAAAAAGAGGGACGACCCCCTTGAGAGGTGCACCCATCTTGTGCAAGAAAAAATAAAATAAAATTTGTTTTAAGCATGTATGGCCAACTCTTGGGTGAAAAGGCACTTTGGCAAGGTACAAATAGAGGTTTGTTTGAAAGTTTGGAAGCAAGCAATTTAGAATATCATTTCATATGAAAAGCAGAAATAAAAATATATTTGAGCAGATTTACAAGAGATATGTGAGCAAATTTATAAGAGATTTTTAGAATCAATTTTGTGAAAAGATAAGAGAAATAAAAGCAAGATCATGGCAGTTCTATGAGCAGAAATTTTGAAGATTATATTGCAGACTTATGAGTAGATGTGTTGCATATTTTTGAGCAGTTATTAACATGACTTTTTTGATGAAGTCATGAGCAGATTTGTAAAAGGAAATTTAGGGCAGATCTAAGAAGTTGCAAATAAATTATTATATATTCATTTGGAGGTTGGAGCCCCTTGATTGAGGAGATCGAGAGGTTGATGACTCTCATTAGAAGAGATTGGCATCTCTTGCTAGGTTCATGCTCAGTGGTGTGGATTGGTGTCTCCAGTGGGTTGGTGCCTGCGAAATTCGTAAGAAGGTTTTATACAAGCAATATTTTCCTGTGGTTTTCTCCCATAAGGGTATCCACGTAAAACCCTGTGTATCTTATGTGTGTCAATTTTTGTGATTACTTTATTGTGATTATTAAAGTTTAAATTGTTAAAATATTGGCATATACTGATTCACCCCCCCTCTCAGTATAAGTGTGTGTTTTATCAAAAACAATGTTCCTGTAATGTCCCCAATTTTTACATCAACATCGTAATTAAATAATTAATTTTAAGTTGTCGAAAACGCTTAAATTAATTATTTTTAATGGTGTGCAAAAGTGACTTAAGTTCTAGAAAAGTCAAAGTAAATTAATTAAGTCACTTTTGAGTGAATTCTTAAAAAGAATAAAATAAAATGGGAGAATTCAAGAAGGTGGTGAGGAGTTACGAAGAGGAAAGATTAAAAATTTGTATAGAGTCTTTTCTCAAGAATGTTGGTTTTGTTTTTGGGACAATAGGTTTATTTGTTAGTTGAACAGAGTTCACCATAGCCTTTTGGGGGATGGAAACACTCTAAAAGAAAATCAGCTTTGGTGATGGGACTATCGACCCTGGTTGGTAATTGGCGGAATCACTCAGATTTCATATTTGAATTTCAACGGACGAAGCAGCAAAATTTGTAGTCTCTTGTAGTGACAATTTTTTAATGTTGGAGCTTTTGTAATGTGTTTACCTGAAATAAATAAATGAATATTATAGCAAAGGCAATTTCAGGCATATCAATTTCAATATTTGTTGAAGATTATTCAATTTTTACTAGATGTTGCAGTAATACAAGAGGTCAAAGTATTACTTCAGGTGAATCACAAGATTGCCAAGGAATAATTTTAAATTATTCAAGTGTCATCCTCTAAAACTTCAGCACAAACCACACCCATATTAAATGGCCAATCGACTCTAAGTGTAAAGATTGGCTTTAGCTGTAAATAATTTTCAAAGCATTGAAACAAAGAATCATGGGTCTGAAGTTCATGAGGTGCAGAATTGGTGCTAGTAGTTTAAGAAAAATGGCCTCCGCCTATATTCAAAGGTGGCCCGATATGAAGGAGGCATGTCAATGTATGGAGTTAAAGAATATTAATCACTACCAATATTGAAGCTTCTTCCTTTTTCTAGTTGCCGTTGCAGATTAAACTAGCCGCAACTCTCCTTGTATGAGCCGAAGGATATTAAAAAACATATAATTAAGGTTTGAATCTTATGTCAAGTTGTCAGCATCTTTCCTAAAGTTTGAAGCATATGTTAAGCTGGCCGCATTTTTCCTAAGGTGACGATAGAGATTTGAGAGGTTGTGAATGTCCTTGTCCCACTTAGAGGGTGACATAGCAATCAAGGTATGCCAATCGATAAAACATAGCAGGGAATTAATAGTTATTAATGTATCATTGAATGGACGCCGATCAAATAATCAAGCCATATTCCTGCCATGTGAAATGATTAAATTCCTCAAAGTAAATCAGGAGTTGTTTAATGATTGATGTCATACTAGTCTATGGAAAGGCGATTAATTTTCCTGTGATTCATTAATATTGATTTATTAAAAAAGGCTATATATAGATTTTAATCAAATTGTATTGCGGTGGGAGAGAACGAGGAATACAGATTTAAAAGAAGATTAATAGCAGGCATCTTATTAATTCTAACCACTACTGCATAGAGAATGGCCTAATTTTATTTATATTGGGAGTCGCCTAACTTTAAGTGCAGCCGTATGGTGTGGTGGGGCCCTTAGGATGATTCAAAAGTCAAGAGTATAAAGTTTTCAGCATATCATTAAAGGAGATAGCAGTCATAGGGCGTTGGATATATTGTGAAGATGAGCCGCATTACTTTGGGAGTCGCCTAATTTATCTGCATCCAGTGAAATGAGGTGGGACCCATATATGTTGATCTTTTGATTCAAGTCTAGCAATAAAAGGATATAAGACGTTGGTAATATATTGGGAGCTGTTCATACATTTCGGGTTTGACCATACAGATTTAAGGAATTAAGGAATTGACATTTTTTCCAAGTTTGAAAAAATATAGTATTAAAGGTTACATGAATTTTTTCTTAAACATATCTTGAGAACTTAATTTCTGAGTTTAATAAATCAGCTGAGTATACATTGTTTGTTATGAATATCTTTGCACAGTACTTGGAGTTGTAATGAAATGATTGGAAACCGTTAAAATTGGAGTATTCTTATAAGCATTTACCAAGCATTAAATTAATTCTGGAAACAAGTTCAGAAAATCATTCAAATGAACTGTTTCACGAAATGCTTGAGCAGCCAAATTGGTGAAAATCAAAAAAAAAATCCTGGTAATTTAGGCCAGGATATTATAGTTCCAAGAATAAAACAATGTGGTGCTCAATTTAAAAACTTAGTAGGAAACTCGAGAATAATTTTATTGCACATTCTAGGAACCCTTTCAACAAAGTGACACGCCCATGGACTTGATACACAACTAAAGTATGTCAAGAGGAAGGCCAAATAATGGAACAAAAAAAATGGAATCTCTTTAAAAGGATAGAATATTTAAATAAAGAAATGGAAGCAGGTCAGAAAGACATGAGGAGGAAGGGATAAATGAGGTATTGTAGCGAAAAGGGATATAAAAGATCAAGAAGCTCGAAAAAGGTATTAAGAATGGAAGAAACATTTTGAAAAAAGAATTCAAGAGTATAATGGTTGAAACATGAAAGAGAAAATTAGAAATACAAAGTTCCTCCATCTATCAAAAATTGTTCGAAGAAACAAAAACAACATAAGAAATCCTCAAACTTCAGAAGATAAAATCTCAAAAGCCAATCAGGAAATTAGAAAAGAAGCTGCAAAATATTTGAGAGAAATATTAATTGAAGGAGACACAAGAGGAGTTAGATGAAATGTTGGAGAATATTCCAAACATTCTATCACAGTTCACACAAACTTGGACTCAGCAGACCAAAAGTTTCTGACTCTGCAACTTAAAAATACTTAAGTTTTTGAAAAAGGAACATAAACTTAATGCAAAATAGAGCTACAAAATTCATTGAAAAATACTCGAGTGGAAAACTCACCAACAACAAACTACAAAAATACATGATGAATTTACTCTACGATAACTCACGAGTACTCAGTGAGTAGTTAAATTATGCATTCTATCATACGAGGATAATAAATTGTGGATGCAAGAAGTGGGTCCAAAACAAGTAAGAAAAGTAGAAGGCCTAAGTACAAAAAGAGCTCTAGGTCTAAATGGAAGCCAACCAAGATTCTTCCACAAATTTTGGAATTCTTTTGCTCAAGGGTAACATCAATAATAAAAGGATTCCAAAAGAATGTAATCATGCTTTCTTAGACTTCTTTTATAACTTAAAGGGAAAAAAAATTAAACAACAATAAATTACAAAGGTGTACCAATCTTAAAAAGACTCATGCAACACGAATTCTAGAAAATCAAGAAGTCCAAATGGACTAAAAATAGACAATCAACAAGAGGGGAGGAACCCTTTGAACCACATAGACAACACATAAGCACTTGTTCCTTTGAAGATTGTACATACTCTAAGCATTGAAAGTAATGATTTCCTCTAATTTAAAAAAACTAGACCAACACAAGATGTCATGTCCCCGATTTGGAGGTATATTAAATTAATTATTCATTAAGTTATTCCAATAAAATATAATATCAAAAGGGATGACTAATTATTTAATTAATTTAATAATAAAGTGACTTAAGTGACCTAAAAATAAAATAATAACAGTCACTTGAGGAATAAAATAATATTCTTCTAGAAGCTTCTTGAAAACGCATTCAAAAATCTATTTAAGAAATTGTTGGCTAAGCATTTGAGAATACTTGATTTGGAATTCATTACTCATTACCTATGTGGTAAGAAGCTGAAGCTGAATGCTTAGCTCGATCGAGGGTTTGAAGACTCTAGAGTACCAGGTTCGGTTGTGAAAGATTAACCCTAGCTTAGCTGGAGTTGAGAAATTCATCCAGGGTTTCTACAGGGGCTTCATTGGAGAGATTCAAGAGGAGCAATAGCTCATGTATTATTGCCCTAGCTGATTGAATGCAATAGCTAGTTAGTTATTGCATTTTTGAGAGGTTGGCATAACTATAGCAGCTGAGGTATTGTTGCAGTTAGTTTTAGGGAATTGGAGATTTGTAGTAGTTTTTGTATTACTGCAATCATCATTGGAAGAGTTCTTCTTGCTGGTTCGATTCGCCAAATTTAATGGCTTTTGGCCAAATTTGGAGTAAGCTGGAATAATAGATTTTCTGGAGATAATTCTTATTGTGGGCATTTAATTATAGTTGCTGGTGTTAATAATCATTGTCAACTAGGAGAGTTCGAATTGGAATAGCATTGCAATATTTTAATGTTAATTGACAGTATTTAAAAAATAAGAAGATAAATTCTGATCGCTGAAAGGAGACGGCACATACTGAGGTTGCGTGTTTTGCTAGAAGTCAAATCGACATATCATTTGGCAGGTATATATATTTTATTTAAATCAATGGAGACAAAAATCATCAGTTTCAGATAAGACAAGTGCCAAGTCAGAAATAAAAAGACAAAGTGTTATCACAGCTGGAGAGAAAGATGAATTGGGAAGACAAAGTTGATACTAAAGCGATTTGTTCAGAAATAAGACAAAGTCAACAAGGAAGAATCGCTTTTCCATTGTGACCTGTCGGGAGCTGTTTGACAAAGCAAGTATAAGTCAATTAATTTGAAGAAGTCGATCTGAATACTCTAAGAATCACAGCCTTCGATAAAGACAAGAACATATTGGAACATTTGTATTTTGCTGAAGAAATGGAGTAGAAGAGCTTTAATTTGTATTTGTGGCACCTGTCATTCACCTCAGAGATGACACACAAGAGCAGCTTGAGGATCGGCTACAAATACTTGGTTTCCTAGGTGCAGCTGCCAGCCAGCACGACTTAAGGATACACTGACATTCTATACGTCATCATCAGAATCAGGTTCTCAATTCATTATAGAACTTGCATTTAGCAACATTCAGGTTTATGATTGTCTCTGGTAATAATCAATGTCTTACAGCAACTGTAAAGTGCATATTATCATTTAGTGATTTGCATATTTTAGAAGTCTATGCACAGGCTGGTCTGTAGAACATACACTGGCAGTCTTATTGTAATTCTAGCAAGCATAAAAATATATAGAAGTCTACAAATTGGGAGCTTTCTTATAAGTCTGAACTTGCTTTGTAAATCATCACTTAGTGTGAGTTCAGTTTGGAGTCCATGGACAGTATTTAGTAATTGCAAATAAAGTGTTGGTAATAATGTCATAGTGCTGTGAACATCACTGATAGATAATGTAATTGGGTTGAGCTGCAATATTACATACAAAGGAGTTGGAAGCTTGCATATGAAATGTTTGACAAAATGTCTTTAGCTGTAGCTACACATTTGCATAGTTGTTTATCATTTTCAAGCACTAAATAATTACCTTGCATTCATTCTACATTAGTGGCATATTTAGACAACCTTGGGAAGTTATTTCATGCATCTCACCTTCATATTAAGGGAGGTAACAAACAGAAAACTCTTACCAGCTGACAGAAGGTTGTTCGCAAAGTGTTTGACGAAATGTACAAGCCTTGAAACAGAAAAACAAGGTCATATTTTGCTAAGGACATTACACAAGAACACCACAAGAACCAGCATATCAACACACCAACAGGAATCAAGAATCCATAGAGGCATTGTAGTCAGCATCCACAAGAGCATTAAAGTCTTTGCTCAAGTTTGAGACAGGGCAATCCTAATTATTTCCGATATCAAACTTGATGTTCCAATTAGAAGTTGATTTAACCAAAAAATCAGCAACATGATATCCTTACCTTCTAGTATGGTTGCACTTAATAGCATTGAAACCGTGAATGAGGATGTTGATATCTTTCTTACATTCCTTTAGTTTCAATTGCTGAAAGTCAAAGGCAGATTTCCTTTTGAAATGATCAACCACGATTTTATAATCAAATTTTAGAATAATATTGGTAAAATGCTCTAGCTTAGCTTCTAAAACTGTTTGGTGAATGGCCATAGCCTCAGCAAAATTGGTGAAACTTTATGCGATTAACTTAACCCTACCATTATGGTCACAAAAAACACCTCCCACACTAGCATTTCCAAGATTGGTTTTTAAAGCTCCATCAACAATAATTTCAACCCAGCCCAAAGGAGGTCATTCTCATTTAGTAAAATGATATACCTAAGGGTTACCATTGGAAGAGGTAGAAGAGGGAGAAACCAAAGGAATAACAAGTCTCATCAAAACTCTGAATTCCCACCAAGAACTCACTTGATAATCTTGAATCCAAATTTGACAAGTTTCTTTTAGATGGGCTATAACTCTACCCCAAACTTAACTTATATGCCTAGTTGAATCATTGAAAATCCTTTGATTGTGTTCCAACTAAATATTCCAACAAATCAGACCAAGACCAATATCATGCAACAAATTAAGGGCTTTTAGGTTCAAAGAGCAGCATGGCCAATTCACAAGATAGTCTTGGATGGAATAATAACTATTCCATGAAATCCCTGACAAATCTCACCATAAAGGGTGACAAAAAGTAGCAAAGGAGCAAGCTGAAAGAAGATGACTTCTAGACTCTTTATCTTTAAGGCAAGGGATACCTCTATTAAGGTCAACAATCCCACGTTTCCAATGGTTATCACAATGAAGAAATTTATCTAAGGCTGCAAACCACATGAAAGAAATAACCTTTGGCCAACATTTAGGATGCCAATTTCCAAATCTTTCAGTTCTTAACTTCTAGGTTCTCTACCAAAATAATTTTGTAACCAACTTACACCATGTAGACCTCAAAACCTTTCAAACCCCATCCAAGGAAATTTGAATATCTATCTAAAGAAACCTTCCAAGAAGCTAAAGTATGAGCTAATTGATCAATAGGAAGAGGGAGTTGTTGACCTAACCAAAGATCTTTAGGTTTCCATTTCCAAATCCTCATGCCATTGTGCATGACCTCATACTAAAAATCAAAAACATAGCTCTAGCCAACTTCAACAAAGTTATATTTTAATTCAAGATCAAAGAATTTCACACGAGGACTTCGTTGGTCCCATCTATCATCCCAAAAAAGAGCAAGGTCACCCTTCCCAACAATCCAAAAAAGGCCAGATTTAATCAAATTGTTAATCAACTTCATTATTTTCCATATATAAAAAACCTTACCAAGGGTCGGCATCCTAGAAATGAAAGAATGATTCTCCGAATTCAAGTACATGTGCTTAATAATTCTCTCCCATAGAGATTTTTCCTCTATAGACCATCTCCAATATTATTTGGTAGCAAGAGTTTCATTATTGAGGCAAGATTTCATACCTAAACCACCCCTCTCTTTAGGCTAACAAATTTTATCCATGTTGGCGTAACAACTAACACCTCTGGAGTGCGAGTTGGTAGAGACAGCTATGCACACTGCATAATCAGTGCTCTTCAAATTAGGAGGGGAAGCTCCCTCGTTTGTTGATATGCGTTTTTAAAGTAAAGTAATCTAAACCTATCGTTTTCGACTCAGCTGGAAGAGGCACAAGGTTAAGGAAACCAAAGACGTTGTAGCTAAGGGTTTTCTCTGGTTTTGCAGATCATTCACTACAACTAAACTAAAAGCTTTAAACTATCCAATCTCCTCAAGAAAACAGAGCATGAGGAAATAGGAGTAGGAATGTGTTACATGATAAACTTCAGGTGCGGATTCACAACATGAAGGCAAGGTGGGCTCAACTATTTGCTTCTCCAGGAAGAAGTCTATTAAAACAAATGAATATATGGTAAACCGGGTACGGCTTCACAGCATGAAGGAAAGGTGGGCTCAACTATCTGCTTGGCTGAATAGGTTTACTGCTACACACATCAAACGATAAGCTTTGAGTACAGATTAGCAACATGAAAGCAAGGTGGGCTCAACTATTTGCTCTTCTGAATAGGCTTATTATAAACAAAACAAACGTAAGCAACTAGGACAGGAAATTGTATTAGCGAAACACGCATACAACAAACGATCAAACTAGCAACCCCATTTAACTAAGATTGAACAAACACCATGATAATAACATGAAGGCAAGGTAGGCTCATCTATTTATTATAACAGTAATCACTCATGAACAAATAGAGAATAGCAATATTACAGGCAAGGTAGGCTCAGCATATATTGCTATTGCATGCAAAAGCTAATTACAAATGAGTTGAAAGCTCTTATTTATAGACATCAAAGGTGTAGGCAATCCTAAATCACCTTGAGTCAACTACAGTCTTGCGAAGCATGCAAGATTTTATTGCTAGACCCTAATAAAGGAAACTATACAGTTAACTAGAAAGGCACCATCAGTTAACAGGTACATCTAATCTAAATGGACAATGTGCAAGCATGCACGTCCTTATTGAAAGCAAGTTAACTGGAATACTACCATCATGTAACGTAAATCCTAAATGAAACTCCAAGTTAACATAGATAATTCCAAGATAGACATGCATGAGACGTAGAACAAAAAGTTAACTCGGAAAGAAGCATCGAGTTAACTTGTTGTGACTAAGGTCTATCCTAAAAGGTGGGAACTAAAGTCTACTGGCCGTGATCTAGAGATATCAACCCATCCACGAGGCTGTTGACTGCGTCACCATCTAGGGTACTGAAGCTCTGTCGAAGTATACTGTGTCTGTGCAACATGTCTTCTCCGCTTGTAATCTGACACTGAAACTCACCTTTGCTCCTGGTTGCCTCATCAAACAATGCTGACATGACTATAAGTTGATTCATCTTACAGCCAATGGTCTCCCCACTGAAAATACCATGAATGAGTGCCTGAAGCTCTGACTGAACGTCAGCAAGCTCAACATAGTCACCACCCACACGCTGATACTGACATGGTACTTGAGACACGAAGGTTCTCACGTAATAGAGTGCACTAGTGACGTGCTATTTACTTTCAGCCAACTCTGATGCTATTGTCTCCTCTATCTTTGCCTTGAAGATCAACTGTGTCCTCCAAGTGTAGATAGCCTCTTTATCTTCTGCATCTGTGACTGATTCATATGCCATCCCCAGGTTAGTAATCAGAATCTCATCTCTAGGTCTGCTAACCACCAAGTCGCGCTCCTCATCTTGGAGACACAGACGGAGTTCACGTGCATTGTACCGCAACTGGTAACTCTGTAAGCACAAAACGGCCTCTAGTGACAAACTCCTCCTCCCAATTCTCCAAACGCTTGTTGTATGCAACCAGGTGATCAAGCTGACCCTGTTCTGCTAGTGGTTCTAACATTGGTGGGAGTGAGGTGATAGCATTTCCTGTTCTGTGTACAAGGCTAGAAATGTATTGACGAAGCTGATGGATTTCAGCCTTGAGGGTTGCCTTGTCTTCTCCATCTTTCATTATCCTATCCCTTGCGCTATTTGTTGCAACCTATAGAAGATCAACCTCTGTCTGACAGGTACTTCTACCAAGGTTGACTGTGATCACTTCGAAGTCCTGAACTTCAATCTCGTTCAAGCTCTTATCCTCTAGAGGTATGGCAATCTCAATGACGATCTCCTTATCTGTATTCCTCTCCACATGGACCTATTTCTTGATCCTCTTGTCAGGGGCATCCTAGTGGGCATGATCGAAATCTGCGTGATCAAGCACATATGATGTTTGTCTCCTCTTCCTTCCCAGCTAACTCTCTATAATGTCCCCATTTTCGCAAGCATCAGTTTGTTTAAGGTTTAGCCTATTCCTGGCCCTCGTAGGCTGACAGATGTGATTAGAGGGTCGCTCATTGCAGTTATGCAGAGTTTTGGGACTCTACTCCATCAGTTGATTTAGGTTTGGGCCTTTGCAAAGGCTTATAGAGTGATATTCAGGCACTTACTATTTATAGTAAGTCAGGCCAACAAGGGTTACTATTTCTGGCAGGGCACCTGGCTCAGTTGGCTATCTCAGTTTCGACCCAGTTTGACACTTTATCGAGCAAATGGAGATTAAGGGAGCATTTAATAATAATTAAATGATTGTTATTATGACTTTATATTATAAAGTCACTTTAAATGAAAGATTAAAGTTATTAATTATTTAAATGGCTTATTATAAAGTATTTTATTGACTTTATAATAAATGAGAAGAAATGATTATTAAATGAGTATTTATTACTCATTTAAATGAATGCCATTTATTAATTAAAAGTGCCTAAGTCAAGAGAGGCGAATTTAATATTATTAAATGCATTTAAATTGCTTTTTTGAGGAGGGTCGAACTTGTGTGAGAGAGTATTTATTTCTCAAAGACAAAATAGAACTCATTATGATGATATGATTATTCGAATTTTGTATTTTCTCTCTGAGAGCATTGGAGTTGGAGAAACAAGGGTTTCTGCAAGCAGGTTTTCAAGAACGTCAACTCTTCAAAATTTGACATACTGAGACTGTGAGATACCAATTGAAGCTTGTCAGTTGAGTGGCTTCATTCAGAGGTCATTACAGAGCTTATTGTGAAGTTTTTTATCAAGGGTTTGAAGAGCAGATTTTAGTTTGTTGAAATAATCAGCATTGCAGAAAAAAAAATCAGTTTTATTGATCTGCAGCTACAGTGACGTGAATAGTGCCGACGCTATAGTGACATGAACAGTACACGCGCTACAGTAACTCGTGAACAGTGATTCACTACAGTAACTTGGTCTTTGGAGGGCATTGCACTTATTTGTAACGTGAATAGTGCCCACACTACAGTGACATGAACAGTACACGCGCTACAGTAACTCGTGAACAATGATTCACTACAGTAACTTGGTCTTTGGAGGGCATTGCACTTATTTGTTGGTGGGAGAAATTGTTCTTTCAGCTAGCCGTCCATTCTATCTTCATTTTCAGAGGGCTGCGAATTAAAACCAGGTTCACAGATTTAAATAATCAGCTGCTTTTTTATACGCATGTATGCCTTTTTGCATTGTAAACATTTATTGGATAATAGAAAGGCGTTTGCAGCTCATTGGTATCAAGCATGCATTGATGTTAGCATTTTTATTGTATTTTCATTATCTAGCATCATTTTATTTTAGAAATCAGCAAAATATTTATATGCAAAAAATCCAAAACTACAAAACAAACAAAACATTGCATTCTCATCAAAAGTCAGGGTTAAGAGACACCCGGTCTCTTACACTCTCAAGCCAAGATGAATCTCGACTAATCCCACTAGAAGGGTTTGTACTAGTAATGAGAGGCTTCAACAAGAGTGAATGTGTAGAGGTGTTACTGCGAGGTGGCGAATCTAAGTCCAAATCAATGTGAATTGGAACTGGGGCCTACTCTGGTGTTGGTGATGGCATGCGTGGTTGAACCTTAGGCTGTGGCAAACTTTGAACTGCTTCTTTGACAGGCTCCATGTGCGAATCAGTAACAAGTGCCTTCCCTTTTGAGTTGTTAGGCACTAGACTCTTCTTAGGAGGGTTACTCCTCTTCCTTTGTTTGGGTTTAGACAAGGAAGGTAGTGTAATGCCCACCAATGGCGGCTCTGTTCTAGGCATGACTACCCTCCTGGACTTCTTGCTTTCGAGGTAAAGCATACTGTTCTGAATAACTCTGCTCGGCCTCTCCTTCACTGATGAGTACTCTTTGGCGAACCAATCAACAGTCGGCAATGGTTGTGTATCAACCTACTCTCTGAAAAGTTGAGGAAGTGCATCTCCCTCATCTTCTGACAAACTTCCCACATCTTCTGCCAAGAAAATAGATATCTCCGGGAGAGAGAACCTGCTATAGCTGCGTCTTTGCACCTCAAAGTCATCCTCGCAGTTCACCCAATAATCCTCCATTGTAGGCTTATGATAAAGGCGACTACCAAGACGTGTTGTGTAATGACCCCAAGGATCATAGGTACGTGTGTCGACAAGATACTTGAGTTTGCAATTCTCCAACTCCTGTCCTGCAGCTTTAGCATCAACTGTTGTCTTGCACCAGTAGATTTTGAACTGCATTGGAAAGTTGGCAGCCTGTTTACTCTTGTGGCGCAAACGTTTGTGAACATCATATAGTTGCCTCAGGAACTCCATGAACACTGTCTTATCCGAAGGATAGCGTGGAAGCATAGTCGGATTTCCTGTGTATCCGTAAACACGGATGTAGGTGTATGTAGGGAACTGAATGAACCAGTCTGCCCAATCTACCATCGCTTCTCTAGCAACCGTTGAGATACAAACATGCGATTCCCGGTCTAAGTTCCTTACTGTATATGTCAAGAAAGCCTCATGTACACGTTTGAAATGTCGTTCAGCCTTCATAAACTCAAGCAGGTCATTGTGAGGGTAGACTTTCTGTGCACTGAGTATGCCCACCATGTTCAACCTCTAAACTGACCCTGATAGGCGATCAAGTATACGAGGTAGGAACACATGTGAAATTGGTGTGCAACTAAAAAACCGGTGATTTACTTGTGAAGAGCGTCGCTGATGAAGGATGCCCAGTCATAATGTTCTTGCCTAAAGATGATCCGACCAGCTATATAATACATCCAGGGCTGGAATATGTTTGCATCTACATGACCTGAGACACGATTGAGACGTGTAGTCAGAATCAAGTACTCATTCTTGTATTCACCACGACCCACATTGTTCGGCAACTTGTTCTTTTTTTGTTTTAACCATCTCTCTACCAACTTGTTGTTTTAACACTTATCCATATCAACATTGAATGCTCGCTCACACTGGTCCATGGAAATGACTAGATTGTTTGGATGTTGAGGAATACCAAGACTTCTCTCGATATCCAAGGGTTTGAGACTACAAATAACCTGCCCATCTACTGACTGTATCTCACGAGCAGCAGAATTGTAATGCTTAACACAAGACATTACGAATTCTACGCAAAAAGAAGCACAGCATCTGGATGCACTCGGCCAACTTCACTAATTTCGAAAAATCCTTATTTGACCCTCTAGGCGTTCATTTGCAAAAGTTATTCACTTTTTTACTAACTTCCTATTTTATAGTTGACTGCAAAGTTACAATTGGCCATGTTCAACTCTGATTTCCAGGTGACTAAGTGAACCTATGACTGAGCTGAGATATCTACTGCAAAGCCTACATAGCAAGGATGAAATGTCTGCTGGGAGCTGCAACTACTAAAATCAACGTTTGACACCTCAAAAACTTAGGCGCCTTTGATTAAATTGATGCAAGGTTTCCAGACAACCATTTCTCCGTTTTGCCATTTGACGCTTCAAACTGCCGCTGACAGTGAACGATGAACCCCATTGACTAGATGATAGATTTATCGCATGAACGGAAGTATTCTACATCCAACGACTGTATATAAGGCATCAAAAAGCTGCATTAGGAACCCCAAAAGCAAGGGCGCCCCTAGCTCGTGAAGACACAAACACCATTTTGACAAAAGTGTAACTTTCATTTGGACACCATACTTTGACCCCTAACACCGAGAGTTGGAGTTCTCCGATTCGCAGACCGTCTGTTTCTCTGCGTAGCTAGATCAACTTACAAGAGATGTCTCTGGAGGTGACGAAGCAAGAAAACTGCTTCTAAGACCTCAACAACAAGGGCGCCTTTTCCAAAGAGATGTGTATTTTCCATACTTAGCCATTTTTTGGTTGCTTTCACTTTTTAGCATTCTACACTGACCTCACACGTACGAGCGTTTTCCAAATCCTGGAGGCTGACGGCTGGACTCGTTGGATAGCCAGAGTAATTGCGCACAAGTCTCGTGAAGACTATGAATGCTAAAAACCCCATATGGCAAGCCTAAAGGCTGAGCACCCTTGGCCTATAGAGGTACAGGTGTTATTCCTACATTTCTCCACCCTCTGATTTACGTGTTCGGTAGAACCTCTGTCATGATCACTCAGAATGTCGAATCACCTCACAAACTGATGCACTGCGAGGCTCAACTGGACTATAAAAGATCTCAAGAAGACAGCATCTATAAATTCATTCATCTGAGGGGCCAAATTAAAGGGCGCCCCTGGGCTACAGGGGCGCAGAAACTGTAAACTTGACAGCCTCTGTAACACACATCCTCCTCGTACCCTCAGCTTCTGACCTCGATTGTTGGAGATCTGCACTTCGAATGTCTTTGCTTGATAGCTCGTCGGAAAGCTAGGCTAATTCTGAAGAGATTGAACCTATTTGCAAGCACATGCAACAAGATTTGAGCCGTCAAAAGGAAGGGTGCCCTTGGGCTACAAGGGCGCAGATCTGCTTTTTGCTTGAAATCTTCATTTGTTTCTACTTCTCCGGCCACCGAATTGACCTTTTAGGAGTATAATACTATCGTGAAATGCTTCTCCATCATAACATATTCTGCTCTGAGTCCCAGTTTCAAGTTCTGATCTCCAGGTATTGACCAATTGTCGCTGTCGATTAACATGACACAGACCAAAGTCCATACTTGACTTGCCCAAAAACTTGTATTTTGACATCATTTTAACAAAGTTTAGACTCTTTAATCAAAATTCCTTAATGAAGCAAAAATTTGGTTTGGGTACAACAATCCCAGTTAACCAAATGCCATTTCATTTTCTCTTAACATCTTCCCTAATTAAACTTTCCCATCTGATGCTCCAAATCATAAAGGATGCTTTTGGGAGCTCCATGAGCCATAGATCTATAAACCAATGGAGCTTCAATTGTCCTTTAAGAAAGACTATATGACCACCAAAAGAAAGGTATCTATGTTTTCAATGATAGATATGGCGCAAACAAAATCCAACGGAACATTCCAATCTTTCTTCTCGAGGCAAGCAAGAGAAATAGGGATACCCAAATATTTGGAAGGGGAAGAAGCAAACTGGAAATGAAGAATATTAGCAATCTATGTTCAAGATAAGGATTCATATGGAAGAAGAAAACTTAAGACTTAATGTCAAGAGCTTACCTAAGAGCAATAGCTTCCTCAAGATTGGCATTTCCTGTAAAATAAGTGTTATCCAAAAAGTGAAGGTGGGAAAATGGATCCATTACTTGCACAATGAGAAAGTTAGAAATAGAGCCAAAACACTTAAGGTGCTTTAGAAATTTGCCCTTCAAATCCACTCCAATTTTCTCAAGTATGATCAAAAGATGCAAAAATGTTGTGTGAGGAAGATGTGTGGGCATAGGGGTTTAAGTTTTTTTAGCATAATTTCCATTTTTTTCTACATCCACCTATGGATCCCACATCCAACGAATTTTAGCATTGGACTCAACATATATTTGCAGGTACTCACAAAATTTTGATGCCAAAACTCATCGAATACACCTCTACAAATTCCCCATGAGTAACATGGTGAAAAATTGTCCAACAAAAATTCCAAGTATTCAGCAAGTTTTTAAACTATAGTTTAGGACATTCTTTTCTATTGGTAGTATCTATTTGCATTTTCCATTCATATGCCGCATTGTGCAATGCCAAGTGCTCTTCAATACTTTGAGAACCTTCAATAGACAATAAGTAATTAATCCTAATATACTTTATCAAACTTTGAAATATTAATATTCTCTACATTTTTTAAACTTTAGTAATATCTTCACCATTGATATAATCATATATATGGCTATCACTTGTATTAAATTACACCCTAGTTTCTATGTCTTGTGTTTGATCATTGATACTTTTGATCTTGAACTTACAAGCCTTACAAGGTCTCTTCTAATACCACAAATTATTTTTAGAGCACTAACAAACATGAGAAAAAGGAATGAAAATGAACATTTAAATATTATCATTAACCCATATGAAATCCATATCTAAAATCATGCAAAAGTTTGATTTGATTGGATTAACTTATTTCAAAAATTAAGATTTCAAGTGTGAATAAAAAACAATGAAGAAATTTTAGAATTTTGATTTATTCCTCTTTTGATTGATTGACTGAGCAAAGAATTAGAGCATCTCATCACAATTCACATCCATTGTTTCTATAACATAGCAAATCTAAGAAAATGTATATCGGGTGCCATACAATCAAGGAAAATAGGACACAAGGATGCATAGCATGCAATGCATTATCAAGTTTTTTAAATGTTAATTAATATCTTAGCAAGCCAAATTAATGCAGATATATTGTAATTCAAGTAAATTTCAGGCAAAATAGCCTATGGTAGGGATGGTCTTACTCATCAGTTACAACATTGAAAAAATTATACATTCACCTTTTAGCAAAGCTTTCCCACTAAAGTTTTCCCCATAGTTCCAAGACTTAGACTTGCCTCGGACTTGATAAGTTGATTTTTGACTCGGAATTGCACTTGCATTCGGAGCCCAGACTCAATGCAAAATCGGCAAATTGAAAAACCCAAGAAATTCAAAGATTTTAAAGGATTTAAAACATGTTTCATGCACCCTTTAATAAATAAACCTTAAAGATACAATAACCTCATCAAATAGAAACTACTTTGATCACATACATCGATCACATCAGTATAAACGCAAATTTTAGCTGAAGGAAATAATAGTAAGACAATTAGATATATAAATGTTGTCAAATATATACAATACTCATGGAATATGAAATCCATGGCATCAAAAGTTCTAATCAACTATCAAAACAAAAGCTAGAAGTCTATGGCTCAGAGGAGCCTGCATCACTTAGCCCTCCTGCGTAGGCGTCTATGATAGGTTCTAGATGATGATGCAGCCATGATCTTTGCCTGTGTCTCAATGGCACCCACACCAACATCCTCAGTGTCTACTCATGCTCTATCCTCCTCCCCTACCATGGCTACTGCCTCAACCTCTCTATATGCCTAGTCAACCCAATCAAGGTCCTCATCACTAAAGATAGGATCCTCAGCCTCAATGATTCAATCTGATAGTGGATCAACCTCCTATAACGTGATGGGTGATACATCAGCACCCAATATCTGTCTATGGTGAAGGCGAAGGTTGTAATTAACACAAACTAGATCATTCAACCTCTGCACTGACAATCTATTGCGCTTTTTGGAATGTATGTGCTCAAACATACTCCAATTGTGCTCACAACCTGAAGCGCTGCATGGTTGGCTCAACACTCGAACCGCAATCCTCTAAAGATTTGGTACCTTAGAACCAAATCTCTCCCACTATGCATCTAAGATGAGAAAAAGAAAAAAATCAATCTCATTGTCCAACTTTAAGTCTCAATATTTATTAGTAATATAAAAAAAGGAAAAGTGTTCATTTTTAAACTAGTATTATGCCCTTAATAAATTTTTACCTCGCTCCAACGTCGACCAAGTAGCCTTGCATATATCTTGTGCAAAGAGATCTCCTTGTGCAAATCTGAAAATCTCAATCTCGGTGACTATTTGTGCTCCAACACAAGAATCAGACATCCACTCAATGGATGTGTAGAGCCCATTCAAAACCTCCTCATCCGCCTTGAAATCTAAGCGGAATTGGAATGTCGAATTGAGAAAATATACAACTACATATAAGGGCTTGTAAAGCTGGAGGTGCCATCGTCTATCAATGAAATTGGGTGATACTTATCAACTCCCCCATAAATGGATCTAATGGCCTCTTTGGCCCTATCCATTCCCTCATATATGTAGCCCATTGTAGGGTTCTCTCCAATAGTAACTTGTAGCAGAACAACTAAAGGCTCTGTAAACTACAATTATTGTGAAACATTAGCATAAGAGCCAACAAAAATAAGCAAATAAAATAAAAATAATTAAAATATATTACCTTTACAGTCTCTACAGTAGGTACCCAAAAGCCTTGCTTATCAAAAATCCAATTTGATACATCTTCCCTGCATTGGTCTTAGCATATGATGAGGAAGTCCACTCCTCACTAACTAACATATGCCTCAAAGCTCCCTTTGACTGCAACGAGGATTGTAATGTGATGAAATTGGTAGCAAACCGGATTATCCTAGGACGAGCCAATTTCTTGTGCTCTATGAATTGCCTCATTAGGTTCAAGACCCATGTGTGATTATATGAATTTACAAATATTTTTTGTTGTCTCCACACATGCTTTGATCCATGCAATCTTGCCAAGATCCTCCAATATGAGGTCAAGTCATATAGTGGCACAAGGAGTCCAAAACAATGATGGTGCCTATCCATCAATAGTCTACCCGCAGCAACATAATTTGCTGCATTATTTGAAACTACTTGCACCACATTCTCCTCACCTACATCAGCCAAGACTTCCTCCAAAGCTTCACAAAAGAATTTGGTATTTTTGGTGTTCTCGGATGCATCAATAGATTTGATGAACATTGTGCCAACTAAAAAAAAAACAAAATCAATGATTCGATAAAACATAAATCAAAAATCTTGATTGTTAATCACTAAATCAACGTATTTTAGAAAGTAAAATCACCTGAGGAAGAAACAAGAAAATTGAGCAATGTTTTATTTCTTCTATCAGTCCAACCATCGGTCATGATGGTGCAACCCTTCTTCCTCCATATGTGTCGTTACTCCTCTACTGTGGCTTTCACATCAACCACCTTTAGTGAAAAAATGGGGCCCCTTATCTCCTCATCATAAGGGGCTTTAAATGCCACCCCACAAACAGTAATGGCATCAACCATGTTTTGCCAATAAGGAGACCTAACACAAATAAATCAAATAAAATAAGTATTGTAAAATGGAGAATTCAAATTTGAATTCGACACTACTCTAAATATAAAAATTCAAAAACAAAGAATCAACTATCAAGCTATATTATTTATAACAAAACCAAAAGAAGAATTACCTAGCTACATGGAATGGAATGTAACAATAAAACTAAAAGTCTCCAATTGCACTTTTGGCTGCATCATGTTTATCTTTGTTCCAACCCATTCTCTCAAGTGACGGTTGGAACCCCGAGTAGTGCGCGGCAAAAAATATGAATCCAACCTAGATGCACAAACTCTAGGCCCAATGCTAACACTGCCACTAGCACTAGCACTACCAACACCCAAAGATGGAGGAAATGGAGGCATGGAAGAAGAAGAATCTCCAACTCCACCAATGGTTGCCATCTCTCTTTGCCTCTTTTTTAATTTGTTTTGCTGCTCAAAGGTTTCCAATTGAACTTACACTTCACGCATAACCTCAGGAGGGACTTTTGAGCATGGATTAGCATCTCGGCCTCATATATGTGCAAGATGGTATTTCAATCTATTACTACCTCCCCCAAGCATAGTTGTTTTGCAATGAAAACATGTTACCTCTCATTTCTTTTGCTCAAAGGTAATAATGGCATGTTTCCAACAAGGGTCCTTTCTAATTGGAGCTTGAGACATTGCGATAAAGACAATCTATAAATATAAACAATGCTGCAATAACACATAAATAGAAAAAAATTAACATTCAAAGCTTATAATTAAACTAATATAAAAAAACCTAGGGTTCGCAACTATAAAACTATTTTTTTTACAAAAACACCTAGGGTTTGTTCTTTGTTTGACTAAAACAAAATACAAAAAAGAAAGAAGAAATGTAGGAGAAAAGTGAAATTTTGGTTAAAAGAAACAAAAAAAAAACCTTCAATATTCAAACTTGACTCTTAAATATTCCTTGAAATCAATGGAGAGCTCTTTCCAATCCTTTGTAAACTCCTCTAGATGCACCAAGAGTACCTACAAACCTTCTCAAATGTGATTCAACCACTGGTTTTTGCTCAATCGCCTTGCTGGTTTTCCTTCAATGCAAATAAATTTTGGCTCAAATCTCTCTTTTTTCTTTCTTCCTTGGCTTGAAAATGAAATGAAGTGCCTTTTAGAGTGAAGAAGGCAAATATAAAACAAAAAAGTTCAACTAGAAGTGTCTTTTTATGTTCTTTTTTTCTGTGTTTTCACTTTGTGACTGCTGCGACCGAGTCCTGGGCTCGGGACTTGCCCAAAACCAGCGAGTCTGGCAAGTCTGCTGAGTACTCGAGGCCCAAGTCTCCCAAACTCGTCGAGTTTGGCTCGCCTCGGGACTTGTCGAGTCTGGGCGAGTCATGGAACTATGGTTTTCCCTGATTTCAGTTGGGCCTATTTATTGAATCTCCATTCTTGTAAAGAAGAATCCCATATTTTAAATGTTAAGATGAAATGAGCGAGGAATTGATCACCTCTTCATCCAATATTTAAGAAAGTAAAAAAACTAAAGAACCCAAGAAGCTCCAAGTTTCGAGGGATTCACATGTTAGAGATTTCTCACCACTACAAGAGAGGGCATTTAGCCAACCATAATCTAAACATTCCTGCTGACTGCAAAAAGCCAATTCTTGTTCCCAACATTTGTATAGGGCCTTCAAATAGTACACTTTTATTTGAAATGACCCCAGAAATTGCTTCTTCTAATACTACCATAACACTCTCTTCAGCTCGGAGCAAACAGAAATAAGACATACCTTCTTAGTTTCCTATTTACTAATTCAGGTGGTTGCACATTATTCCTCCCTTTTCATCTTCTATTGGTCCCCTACCTTATTTCCCAAGGGTCCTTTTCCAACCATGCATCTTTATCTTCCCATACCATATCCTGATATCCATCTTTCAAACAACATTTCAACCATGGATTGAACAGTCCCCTTCACGTTCTCATTAAATTCCATGTTTTTGATCCATAAGGTAGGGGATCTTCACTCTTGAATAAAGATTTGCTTTGAATCACTGAATCTAGGCATTTAGATGTGATGATTTTGCTCCATACTTTGGCATCTTCCTCACAGAACTCTCCACATCATCTTCACAGTAAGAAATAAATTCAATGATTCGGAAATACTTCCCATAAACCAGTTAGACTATTTTAACCAGAAATACTGACTATTTCAAATATACTATCCCATATCTAGCAGTTTTTTCTATACTACAATCAAATTTTAAGAAAAAGAAAAAAAGAAAAGATAACAATCAAACTGCAAATGTAGAAATGATCCAAAGGGAACTTGCATTCTAAAACCCAAAAATATGAGAGTAGAGTGGAGAAAAAACTGTTGTAAAGTACATAGGTTCTCTCTGCAAGAACAAAGAATGCATCCATGTCCCCTAAATAGCCTTTTTTTATTGGATGAAGTAATTATTTTATTACAACAAAAGTTCATTTATTTGCATCAAAGTCTATAAATTACTTTAAATCAGATTCAGTGAATGGATAGTCATTCAACTCATAATACTACCGATAATATTCATTTGATAGTATTTTAATTGAAACAATGAAATTCCTTTGACCAGTTAAACTGTGAAATCTCAGATATGCACAGTCGGTATATTTGAAATTTGTGTATACATAATTATTATAAAGTACCAGAAAAAAAGGATGTAAATTTTGGCAAAACTGATATTCAAAAACCAAGAAAATCACTTGCACCTGTTTTCGACGAACTTTTGAAAGTTGATGAATCACTACTTTCTGTGGCAAAAAGAAGCATATCTTTGTATTTTAGCCACTGTTGCTTGGCTCTTTCTGTTACCAGCCACTAGTTCAAGCATTGGAAGAAAACAGTAAAGAGTAAGGTACAGAGTAACAAATGCGACAGGAAACCACATATTTGCGAAAAAAAGAATTCAAAAACATTATTAAGATAGTGAAAAATCAAAAGAAAAATTAACTAAAACCACAATGCACCCTATCAGCATCTTCAACTGATGAAGCTGAAGGAATACCCTTTGAGTTAGCCCATTCACGTGCTCCATCACCTACCAAGAACCTGGACTTCCCAAAACCCCCAAAAATTCCAACATAAGCATTAATGTGCAGCAAAATTAAATGATTAAATGATTAAATGATTAAATACAGATCTAAATTGAGGATCTTACAAGATTAGAAGAAATGATTGAGAAGATCAGAATAAAGTACTAAGTCCTACTTGCAGATCAGCAAAAGGAAATTACTTTGAATTCAATCACATCAAACTGTAACACTTTCAGAATAATAATAACAGTAATCTCATAATTGATTATCAGAATAACAGCCAAACTGCAACAATCACTGTATCATCATATTTAATTAATTGAATGCAAACAAAAACAATTAAAAACACACAAAAACAAGAAAGCAAACCTAAGCCATCATCAATACTCACAACCGGGCCCTTTCTCAATCAGACTGATGTGTGGAACACAAACTCAATCCTTAAACAGGCACTTTGATATTAAAATAATAAATAAGTCTTTCAAAATGAATGAAGGCTGATGCTTGCAGAGATACTAATCTGAAACTCTTAAATAATGTTAATACTGGCCTATGAAACTAAGATAATTTAGCTACTAGAAGTGGCATTTGGTTACAGCAAAATCTATAACAGAATGCCACGTAAAATATTCCAAAACAACTTTCACGAATAAAACAGATTTGTCTCTTTTCTAACTTCAGTTCAAGCAGTTCTTCTTTGGCAGCTACCAAACAATCTCTCCAACAACCATTTGGATTGTTATGCAACATGTATAACTTCCTTAGAGAATAGTGCACCTGTTGTGACCTTTTCACACATCACCCCATGCCAGATGGGGACCCCCTATTTTTGCTCCATTTTGGTCTTTTGGCTTTGGTTTTGCGTCTCTCTCTCTCTCTTATTTCTCTTTTCTTCTGGGGATGTTTCTGTATTTGACCTAATTTGAAATTTTGGCTAAGTTTGAAGTGAATCTGTGGAATTAGGGTTTTGTTCTTCAGGCTAGATTGAGATTAAATCAAGACTGGTAAATTGGCAGCAGAGCTTGACATTGCTTTCAGAAGGCTTCCAGCAGGTTCCCACTGAGTTTTCATTGAAATCAGACAACTGGCTATTTTTAGCAGTTCGTCCTTCGAAGGCCATTTTCGAGGTTTAAATGTGTGCATTTCAAATGCATGATTGGGGAATGGATCTTGGTTTTCCAAGACCTTCGCGATGGTGTAACATGCAAATCAAAATGGTGACTTTCAACGGTACAGCCTTTTGAAGCTATTTTTAGGGTTTGCATGCAGTAATTTTCAATGCATGTCCGGATATTCCATGTGGGTTTTTCGAGAGCTTCGCAACAGGGTGACATGCAAGCAGAGAAGATCAAGTTTCAAGAACTCACTATTTTTAGCTAGTGTCGGAACGTTGACCAGTTTTCTGGGTTTTTCTGGGTTTTTTGAGATCCCACGGGCACTATGACATGCAAACTCATCCGACGTCCGATGGACCACTTTCCGGACACTTACTATAAATAACAGTTTCATCCCAGCAGCTACCCAACACTTCAATCCAGCAAGCAGAGTGGCAAGCAACAGAAATCGAGGAAATCGGGAGCAGTCTGGGGCACATGCAAATCAAATTAGGGTTTCCACTTTTATAGGGGCGAGACTCAGAAATTGCTAGAATAAAATATCCCACCGATATCAGCATCATCCAAGCAACCTACTGGCAAAATTTGAGCGAAATCAGAGAACTTACTATTTTTAGTAAGTCATCTCAGGGCTATAAATAGCAGTTCTGTGTCGGAAGTTGGTGTGAACATAGCACTCAAGTTATCAGGATCAGGCAGAGCAAGTTTCAAGTCAAACGGAGCTACTGAAGACAGGCAACCTTGAAACTTACTATAAATAGCAGATGGCTATAAATAGCAGGTCAGGGCAGAGGACTGGCAAAACAGGTTCACAAGGTAGTGGCGCTTTCCTTTGCAAAGCTGAAATGCGCCCAAACATGGAAGTTTGAAGTGTGAAATGCACCTAGCAAGAGGGAAAATGTTTGAGAATTTTCTAAGTGTGGGAAAATTCCTCCTCACACCCCTAAATGCTCCCTCACTAATGAATGTTCCTCTAGCACACATCAAATGCGCCCCACAAGGTTTAGAAGGTGGATGGCGTGGAAAGTTTCCTTCACACCACATGAAATGTGCCCATGAGTTCCTTGTCCACATGCTAAATGCGCCCAAGTGTAGAAGTCTACAAGGTAAAATACGCCCAAGTGTGGAAGTCTACAAGGTAAAATGCGCCCAAGTATGGAAGTTTGAAGTGTGAAATGCGCCCAACAAGAGGGAAAATGTTTGAGAATTTTCTAAGTGTGGGAAAATTCCTCCTCACACCCCTAAATGCGCCCTCACTAATGAATGTTCCTCTAGCACACATCAAATGCGCCCCACAAGGTTTAGAAGGTGGATGGCGTGGAAAGTTTCCTTCACACCACATGAAATGCGCCCATGAGTTCCTTGTCCACATGCTAAATGCGCCCAAGTGTAGAAGTCTACAAGGTAAAATACGCCCAAGTGTGGAAGTCTACAAGGTAAAATGCGCCCAAGTATGGAAGCTTGGCAGGTGAAATGCGCCCAGCATAGAAGGGTCACTTGGGAAAAGTTTCTAAGGCATTAAAATGGAAATAGCATGTGGGAAATGCGCCCAAGTCTAGGAGAAGGGTGAGAAATATCTAAAATGTTGAAGTAGGCAAATGAATATACGCCCAAGGGAGATGTAAGACAAGGAAGCCTAGGCCCGGAAGAATAAAGTGAAAATAAATACATGGGGTGAAATGCCCTTCATGGGTGATTTGAGATTAAAATTTGTCTAAGGCATTTTGCAAGGTAAAATAAAAATACGCCTAAGGTAGAGATGAAGTTGGAAATTCCCTCATGACACATGAAATGCGCCAGGGACAACGAGGAAGTTTCTCCGGAAAATCAAGGGCAACGACAAGGCAAGAAAAATAAAGGTTGCAAGTGTGAAGTACGCCCAGAATTAAAATGGAATCAACCTTAGCAAATTTTATTATTTTTCTCAAAATAATAAAAATTAAACTTACCCCTTCGTCTGGATACACATGGAAACGATGATTTTTGAGGGGGAAATTTCTTCTAGGTATTGAACATTTTCCACTAGGAAATGATTTAAAATTGTTCATCACCTAGCTCAAGCTTTTTCGACAGATATTTTTGCCTGGCACCAATTTAATGATTTTCCTAGGCGAAAATAACTTTTCTAAGGCAAAGAAATGTTCTTACAAAAATGCCTCGGCTGGTGATGTCAAATGAACGCCTAGATTGCAGTGGATGGAATTTATAAAGCAGATAAAATTGTCTAAGGGGTCAAACACACTCACAGGGAAGAAATTTGTCTAAGGCAGGGAGGAATTTGAAAATGAACTGAAGCTCGAACATCAAGCATTCAAATGTTGAAAAGTTAGCAAAGTTTGCTAGAGTAATGATGAATTTTATCAAAGGTCAAGCAGGCCTTAGAGGTCAGAACATGGAAACTAGGTAAGGTAAGTGAGTTTATATTATAAGTGTTTTGATTCTCTTCTTTTTGTTTTGCAGGATGAACGTCGAGGCCAAGGCATGAGGACTTGAGGTGATGAAGCTGGACAACGTTACAACTTTGAAAAAAAGAAACGACAGTGAAGATTTGGCTAAAGACACTAAGAACGTGATGCAAAAGAGGCAAATGCGCCCAAGGCAGTGGGCTAAAGAAATATGAAAGTTACAAATGCATCCAGGAATTGAAACGACAGGAGGGATGAATGCGAACGACTGAGCGGACGAACTTTGGAGATGATCTTAGAGACTCTTTTACCACCCTCCTAACGCAACAGAGTTGGCAAAGAAGAATGGTGGGAATGCGTTTCTGGACGAGAATCTTCTAGAAGAAGATGGTGAGCATTAATTGTTCGTAGTGGGGAGTGGAGAATATTCTGTGCATTTATTGCCCCACTCCTCTCAGTGGCAGTTTTTAGGGCAAAAACCCTAATTAGGGCATGTGTGGCTCAATTTGAGCCCTTTATTGTAATTCAATCTAAGTCGTCCACTGGACTGGGCCAACTATAAAAGGGGCATCCCCCCTCATTTGTAATCTATGTTAGATTAGATCAAGAAATCAAAGAGTAGAGAAAATATAAGTTAGAATAGTTAGAGAGTTAGCTTAGACGATAGCTTAGTTTGAAAAGGAAGGAAAACTTTCCCTTTGAAAGTTTTGTAAATGGTTGTTGTGAACACCTTTCATAATACAAAGAGTTTCATTACTTGGTGATTTCTTCTTTGTTATGAGTAGCTAGCAAGGCCCTTTCATCTTTCCGATTCAAGTAGATTGAGTAGAGTAGACTTTATTTTATGCAAGTAGTTGTTAATTGTGGAGTGTGGCGTTTTGGGTTTGAGCATATCTTCTTTCGTCCATACCACTAGCAGGCTTGCTGATGGTAAGTTCGCCTTGCGTGGTCAACTGGAGTATTGGCACTTAACTTCGATTGTGGCTCATATGTCCATATGCATCGTTGGGATGGTATGTACATGTTGTGTCATAATTTGAACACCTTTCTTATGCTTTGAAGATTGCACCAACTTTGTCATAGTTGTCCGAAGGGAGACGAAGCAAAGTTTGGTTTGAAGATTGTTTAAGTCGATCCTCGTCCTCCACCCTTTAGGAGTAGATGGTAGCATCTCTAATCCCTATATCCTTTTTACATTCAGTATTATCCGGTTAGTTTAAGAACCTGAGCTTCATTGACAGATCTCCCGAAATTTGAAAATCCTTTCTTCGAAGTTGAACAATTACGTAAGTCCCCTTGGAATACCCAGCATATTCACATCAACCAACTGAGTCTATTCGCAATAAAAGGAACCTTGGAGTTGAACGCATGAACTTTCATGCAATCTTAGCATGCGGAATACTTTGATCAAGAGGGAATAGAGTGACCGTTGGACATTTTATTTTGTGTTGGTGTTGTCATAAAAAACACGTCAACAGCACCTATTTTGGAATGCTATTGTTATGGACAACATGTGGGTTTTGTGCAGCATGCTGCTCAACAAAAATAGAGTTCTTGTGCAATAGGTTGAGTTTGGACAGCTCTGCAGACACCTTGCACAGCAGAAGTGTTGACTTACACAGCAAGGGTATCGGTTGGCACTGCAAGGGTATTAGCTTGTGCAGCAAAGGAAACCCCATGTGCAGAAAACGACTGCATTAACTAACTTTCCAAGTCTTACACAGCTGCTCCAACACCTTTAGAAGTACACAAAAAGCAGCTATGCAAAACATCCTAAAGAAACCAGAATTAGGTAATCAATTCATTCTACCTTTTCATAATGAAAAAACAATCAATTTATCTACAATAATCATAATATAAAATAGAAATCACTTTAGGGTTATAATTACATAAAATAGAAGGAAATGAGTTGGTTATGTGGGTTTTTTAGTTACAAAGGCATGTTCAAGAATAAGAAAAAGACATACAACTATATACATTTGTGGGGCTCATCCCCTTCTAGAAGGTTATCTAAGAATAGTGATCCTCTAATAATAGACACAGCTAAAAATATCAAGTCTGGTGTGTGAACAACTGCTCTCTGTATTTCTGATGCACGCCTTCATTCTGACCATGATAGATCCACAGAAAACACTTGAAACCCTAATGACCACTGACAAATCACCAAATGACATTTTATTTCACCTTTTGCCAATTTGTCAGGGGTCCTTAGGGCTTCAACTGTCTTTTGAGGATCCATCATGGTTGGAATGGAACTGCATCAAAATCACTGAAAGTGGCTGTTCACACACCATACTAGCTATTTTTAGCCATGTCTATTATTGGAGGATAACTATTCTTAGATAACCCTGTAGAAAGTGATGAGCCCCAAAAATGCATATAGTTCTACATCTATTTCTTATCCCTGAACATGCCTTTGTATTTGAAAAACCCACGTAACCAACACATTTCCATCTATTTTATATACTTACAATCCCAAAGTAATTTCTATTTTATATTATGATTATTGTAGAAAAAATTATTGTTTTCAAGTAGGAAAAGGTAGAATGAATTGATTATCTGATTCTGGTTTGTTCAAGATGTTCTGTGTACTTGCTTTTTATGTTCTTCTAAAGGTCTTAGAGCTATTGCACAAGACATGGAAAGTTAACTACTGCAGTTATCTTGTAGCACAAGGGGTTTCCTTTGCTACACAAGTTAATGCCCTTGTGGTGAAAAAATATACCCTAATGATAACTAACAAAAAATCACCAAATCACATAAAGAAGTCACATTTTTGGAATCTACACATAAAACCACACCTCAATTTTAAACATAAAAAAGGTCACAATTTTCATATGATAATAGTATCCAAAGAGCCTGCCATTTAGAAGTCAATCAACCAAGATCATACTCAGCATCAAGTTTAAGGGTTTCTTTTTCCAAATATTTACATAGTGAATCATAGGCCATTCTTTGTCATAAGCGACTAGTTTTGGGAATACAATAGATTTTAAGCAAATGAAGGCTTATTTGAGGCCATTTTTGCCTCTTTCAAAAAGATAAGATTGGGATTTGCTTTATAGAGAATATTTTATTTTTATTAGATCCCTAAAGGCGACCTTTGAGAGCCTATAAATGTGTCAAGAACACATTGTAAAAGAGGATGGTGGAGGGCAGACTTCTGCTGCAGAAATTGTCATTCGCGGGGTCAAATTCGAGTCTTCAAATTTTGTGTAGTCATCAAAGAGCCCATAAATGTGTGAAAAATACACTATAAAAGAGGATGGTGGAGGGTAGACTCATACTGCAGGAATTATCATTTGAAGGATTGAAGTCAAGTCTTTATGAGTTTTTGTAGTGAATGAATGTATTTGAGTTGATGTAAAACCTATGATGCATTTGGAAATCATTCATCTTGTGTTTGTAACTCTATAAAGTCAATTGGATTGAGTAGCTTCACCAAAATTTGTGTTGATGCTCGTTGTTTATTTAAGAAATAAATTTATGTGTTCCTTTAGCAATTGATTTCAAGATATCATGTGATGTTTATCTATTAAATAATTTCCTCTATTGATACTAATACATTGGTCTTTGATTTATCTAGTAGTCAACATCTATCAATGTATTCAATCTAAACTTTGTTTGCAACTAAATATCAATCTTTCAACGAACTAGTAGGTAGTTGTGTTTGTTTGTGCTTGGGTGATTAGTCCTTAAATCTGAAAATCTCATCACTGCAATCTTGGTTGTTCACAATCCGATACAACATCTAGGACAAAAAAAGGAGTCAAAGTAGATATTTACATTCAATGTAAACCTCAAGAGATAATTTGTATAGTGTGAATATTTGTAAATTTTGTTAGTTTTAGGTTTAGCCAAGTCTCAAGGAGCTTTCCCTTACAATTTAAAGAATAGTTCTATCACACAGACTCTTCCATTTTGCATTGTTAGGAAAGTGACATTAAAATGTGTTGTACCCAAAACAAAATGTTTGCTTCATTAAGGCATTTTGATTAAAATTTAAAATAGTCTTAAATCTTGTGAAATTGTCGTCAAAAGTCAGTTTTAGCCTTTAGGTAAAGTTGCCGGGAAACTCCATTTTGGGAACATAGACAACATACCAGTCCCCGTACCCAAAATTTCCGGTGAATCATTTACATATAAAACAGCCGTATCCTTATTCATTTAACTCACGTACCCTAATTTGATTGGCGTCCCCGTCCCCGTACCAATACCAATACCCTACGTCTCCCGGCAACTATGGACTTTTAGGTCAAACGAAGCATGGGCTTTTTGTGGGTTTACTGTCTAGAAGATACTAACAAAATTTGAAAATTTTGAAAATTAGGGTTTTCGGGCCCCTATTTTTAGGAAAAACCCTAAAAATAGGAACTTTCCAGAATTGACTGAAAATAATTTTGATTGGCTTATTTCATGTCAAGGTCACATTGGTCAAGTCAGAATCAAGAAAAAGTCAGTTTAGCTCTAGTAGGTCTACTTCACTTTTTCAGGAGAAAAGTTAGGACCTCTGAGGTCGTCAATGGCAGTAGGCCAATACCAAGTGTCGAAATCTAAGCCTCGAACTAATCACAGAAGATTCTATGGCGAAAGATGCTCAAAAAGATGCTTCATGACAGAGGGGATTTTCAAAGAGTGAAAAATGTAAAGAATATTCTAAGTTTGGAAATAATACGCCTTGCTACAAGGGAGATGCTTTCGCAGTCAACACCCAAGTCAGCTTTGCAGTGTCCGTACACATAAATATGGTAAATGCAATCACGTACTCGCGTCAGCAGCAGCAATGCTTCAACACAGTCAACTCAGCCTAGCCACACAGTGATCATGAAGTGCGAAGATGTAATGTCCCCAAATTTGAGCCAACATATAATTAAATAATTAATTTAAAGAGGTTAAAAATATAAAGGCAACTTAAATTAATTATTTAATGTTGATAAAGTGACTTAAGTTATAAAGATAAGGAAATTACTTAAGTTACTTCAAAAAAAAGAATTCTCAAAAAAGACAAAATAAAGTGAAAGACAAAAGGATGAGAATTCGAAGAGACATGGGAGTTACAAGGAGGAAAGAAAAATGGTTTCCAAGAGAGCTCATTGCATAGGCTGAATTTTGGATTTTGGAACAGGTTTCTTTGGCTGGAAGAATTTCCAGAACTTTGTGAGGTCTAAAAATCTTCACAAAGGATAATCATCTTCAGAGTTGGAAGATACCCCCAGGGTGATTGCTAACAGTTCTACTTCAGGGGTTGTGCTAGTGCTTAACGTGATGATTTAATGAAGTTTTTGAAGTATAGAAGAGCAGTATTTGAAAAATTGGTTATATTGGAAATTGAGCATTCAATATAGATGGGCTGTTCAAAAATACTTGAAGCTGGACTATTATTTTAGGTCAGAATTAGTAATTAATCTCTACCAGTTACTGTGTTTGTAAAAGAAAGATGTGGACTGTTATATTCTGAGAATAAAGATTTATCATTAGCAATTTTGGTTTATATGTATTTATGCTTGAACATTTAATATATATTCGCCAATCTGGGGTAGCACATTGCATTAGTATCAGAGCTTAGCTCTTCTTGCCATCCTGTGAGTAATATTGGGGACTATTCTTTGAAATACTCTTACAGTTGTATATATAGAAAACAATATTGTATGACGAGGTGTTCTTTTAGGGCTACCAACGAAAGAAGGGAAATATCTTTATATTTTTTGAAGTTGATTTTAAGAGATATATTAAATTACGGGAAGATTTGAAGGGGCCGAAAACCTGTTAGTCACGAATTCATTAAGGAAGATCAGATCCTTTGAAAACGGGAGTTGGAAAGCTGTGCTGAAGGGAAATATTCATTACCTCAAGGAGAATTGTGATATTTTAAAGACCACGGAATTGAGTTGAAGACTTACCAGAAGGCAATTCGTAAGAAGTCGGGTTTCTGCTTTTCAAGGGAAGTCGTTTAGATAAGGGGAAGAATTATAATAAATTCTTGAAGGAAGTGGAAAGATAGCTTAAGTCATACTGAGATAACTTTTTTTTTGGAGTCGAATTTAACCTGTTGTTGGGAAACCACAAGGACTATCAACTAATGTTCTTGGTGGATTTGAAACACCAATTCAGAGTCTCTAGGTCAAAGTGTGAGCAAAATGCTAGAAATTTGTGATAGAACTGAGTACCATTGATGTTTCTTGGTCTATCGATTTATTCTATTGAAGTATGCTTCATATAAATAACTTGATTCCTAAAGATAGAGATTAAGCTCAAATTCATAAGCGTGCATAAAGAGACTTCATGGAGAGTTGGTATTAAGAAGTTGAAAACCCAGATTTCTGAAATCTTCTTCATAAATCATGGCTAATTGCTTGACGTATCAGATAATTGAAAATATTTTGTATCCATAGAAGGAGATATACGGAGTATCTAAATGCACAAGCTCGGGCTTTTCAAGGTAGGGAAGCCACTATCAATTTGAAACAAACGGGAAAGTAACCATTTGTTCAAAGTGGCGGATTCTATTGAGTATACCCAACGAAGGAGAAGTGACCATTCGTTCCTTTCTGGAGTTGTTGGAATGTGAATCAACTGCGATTTTCCACTAAACTTCGTCATCAGAATTCAAGTTGAGAAGGCAATAGAATACACTTTTGGATTAAGAGTCGTCGATTGTTCTAAGTCTTTATTACATACACCACTATTGGAGTTTGGTATTGAAATGCTATTCTTTATTATCTTCCACCTCCATTTGGAAGTATTCTCTAAAAACGTGGCATGAAGGAAGAGTCTTGGATTCATTCGGGAAGAATAATCTAGCCGTTACCATTGATCAAGGATGATGCATAATGTTGAAAAGTCAGCTATGAGAAAACTGAAGGATGTCGTGAACAACTATAAAATATTCCTTTAGCTTGCATGTATCTCTAGGCGGTTTTCAAATAAGCCACGATTTTGAGTAGTATTATTTGTTACAATGATATTTGGTCTTAAATCGGCCCATTTTAGGAAGCACGAGGTGGCATGGTTGTTGTGATGTGGCCAGCAAGGAGGAGTCGAGAAAAAACTTAAAAACAGATAATTTATCTTTTATATAGGCGTTGGGATCCTTTCATATTACAACAAGACACGGGATTATCAAAGAAGGACGTGGCCCTGAATTGTGATGTTTTTCAAAAAAACAAAGATTGAGTGGTAATTGATAGAGACTCGTTGGGTTTGGGAAAAAACGTGGCCAAGGAGAATTCGATAATATTTCATGCAATATATTGGAAAGGTGTCAGGTGAACAAAGAAAGGCTTTAAAAGACACTGTAAGCTACTTAGTATTTTCGTACTATGTAGCTAAGAAAAAAAAAATGGGGGGGGTCGATACTTGGAAAAAATCGGGAGTTGCTTATTCATATCTATTTGTCAATTTGATTCAAAGATTAATTGAAGAAGTGACTTTAATCTTTAAAGAAGTTGTTTGATAGTTGTATATTCGTGGGAATCAAACAATAGACAACATATTTGGCAGACCATGATTAATGAGGAAAATAATAATATTTTCTAAGCCATCGCTAATATCCATGATTTCTCCTATAGTTTAAATGGAGGTGATGAGGAATTGTGTGGAGTTGGAATTCTTTCTAATTCCTGACTTGTGCGGCAAAGTGGGTGATGAGTGGTCTTTGAAAGAGAAGAGAGAAACTACAGATTTTAATTGAATTTGTGCAAGGAATGAGAAGGTTGGCTTCAGCAGCAAACATTCCCAGACCATTAAAACAGGTTAGATTATTGCTTTTAGAAATTGTGAAGTACCTGTATAAGGAATAGTCAAATTTTGTGTTGGGATTTAGTTTAGTATTAATGGTCATTGATGTAATGTATGGAGGTCAGTAAAGCTTATATTATGTTTGAAATGTTTTAATCATTCTCATTCTGTGAGCAAACAAAGAATTAAATCTCGAGACAGCAATTGACAACTGTTTGATAAAATGCATTAAATAGTTCCTCTTTGGTAAATCAAGCTTTAATTCAAAACTCAGACCAGAATGGGAGAATAAGTGTTTAACAAAATGTCTGAGTAATTCAGTTGATGAAATCGAAAAAAAAATGCTCAAATCGGGGTTGACCATTACATGGTTTATGTATCCTATTGGGTAGCTCAGAGTATTAACTTTCAACTTGTAGCATGGCAACTGAAGAAAGAAAATGGTTGGCCAAATCACTCCACGAATCAGGTAGTAAACTCGGTGGCTTATGCCAATCAAGGAATGATGCTTTGGTCACATTGAAAAAAGTAGAAGAATGTTTGATCCTTGTTGAGCAATCACCTTCGAATTTGTTGCAGTTAGCTATTGTTCCTACCGTGACTTCTTTGGGTCAGCACAGGTGGTTGAGACATACTGATGAAGAGGTAAGATTGTTGGTTGATGCTTGTTTGAGTGAGGTCTTAAGAATATTGGCACCTAAAGTTCCTTATGATGATGACACAATGAAAGAGGTAATCAAATTGATGGTGGATAGTTTCCAAGAATTGGATGATGTTAAATGTTTCTATTTTTCTAGGAAGGTGTTCATACTTGAAACATTTGCAAAACTCAGATTGGGATAGCACAAATTTGTTGGCACAAATGTATTGAGGGTTCAATGCATATGTGATAGCACCTAATGTATTGCAAATGTTTTGCAATAGGTTAATAGCCATTATTTTAATGCATATGGGTCGTTATAGTTCTAGTCAAGGATGATTAAGTATGTTTATTTTTAAAATATAATCAATGGTTTCCATATGACTTAAAACCTAGTATTATCAATGCTTTGCAAAGTATTTTCTTTTTCCTCTTTGCCGCTGTATTGCCCAATGAAGCAAGCATCAATATTTATCGGTTTAAGATCAAACATTTTAATATAAAAAAATTCTTGGTTCTAGTTAGCTATAGGTTTAGATTAGGTTTTATGCATATTTTTCAATATTGATTTTTACAAACCAACAATAAATCTTAAGTGGAATACAATTGTTAAACCATTAGATAGTCTAAACAATATGTTTGCACCTCGACAATGTGTAAACAATGATGAAAGAAACCAACTTAATGGATTAAAACACTACTGTTATATACAGGTGCATGTACAAATTGTGTTATCAGCTATATAGAGGTCATATGCAGCTAGTTATATTTGATCTAGTGACAGAAATTGGGGTCAAATATATAGTTGGGTATAGTTGATGTTTACTATAGTCATTTCATATGCTATTTGATTTACAAACCTATTAAGGGGACCTTTGGGAACACCCTCCCGAGTTTGAGCTAAGCCCAAAGAGTAGGAAAGATTACTCAGTCTCGTTGTAGGCCTTCAACCATCCTCAATCTGTTGAAAAACTCCCCCTTTACCTTCTTGAAGACAACCCCCTAGCCCTAGAAGTGGGAAAAAGTTTTAGGATTGTGGACCTATGGTTTTGGGACCTAACAAAACTTATGTCCCTTATGATGATCATTCTAACTTTGAGTCGCCTCTTCCTCCTTCCTACTATGTTGTACCTTATACTTGTGTTAATGACCTCTCCTCTTTCTACAGATGACAACAATCTTCAAGATCCTTTGGCATGCAATCATCTTGGTAATAACATTAAGGATCTTCCTAGGGATAACTTATATGATGATATGAACATTGATACTTCTCATGATGATAACATTCCCACTCATTTTTCCCTTATATCCAAGCCATCTCTAGCATGGATCCCCTTCACTATGCTTATAGGCATGCTCTACCTTCTAAGTCACCTTTGGCCACTTCCCCTCCTATACCTCCTTCACAAGACCCTTATTTGCTCCTCCCAAGCTAATTTTGTCCACTTCCCCTCCTACAGCTCCCCCTCCAAAAGAACCCTTGATACAGTCTTCCTCTGAGTTACCTCCTCCTTCCCCTCCTAATGTTGCACCCCATTACATTCTACTTGCATCCCCACCTTCATAATCTTGTACCTTCTTATCCAAATGCTCTTTATTCTCCTTTTTATCCTAACTAGACCAATGTGTATACTAAATTTAAGACAATATACAATCGGATGCTCTCACTTCTCTTCTACTTCTAATTCCACACCTTCATGGTTGTTTTTTCCTAATTCTTCAATGACTCCCAAATATCCTTCTCAAACTGGCATGGGTAGCACATGCTTTGATAATTATAATGGCCAAGGAGATCTCATTTAACATGTGAGAACATTTTATACTCTTTGCTTGACTATTATTTCCAATGATCTTGTTTTGGCTAAATTCTTTCCTAGTACCTTGACAAATGACAAATGACAAATGATGCTTTCAATCGGTTTTACACCTTACCTCCTAGTTCCTTACACTCCTTTGTTGATCATATGCATGTATTTACACTCCATTTCCAATATAATATGGAGCCTAAAGTCACTCTTGCACAAGTAGTACATTGCAGGCAAGATCCCAATGAAAGTGTTAAGAATTGTGCTCCTTATTTCTTCTCTTTGTTTGTTCATATGGGATTCTATCCTCCTAATTTTATGCTCCAACCTCTCTTTTGGTCACCAATTTTAAGGATTATGCTCATTTCTATTGTAAACTAATGTACTTTCAAGTCCCGTTGACCTACCTTTGGTCACTCATGGACATTAATATAATTTATTTCTTCTTCTTTCTTTCTTTGTTGACAATCCCATGCCTCGTATTCAAGAAAAACTTCTTGTTGGCCTACAAGTTTCTTTTGTTGATTTATCTTTATTGATTGTTAAAGTTGAACAAAAATTGTTTGCATGGATTGGTATTGTTTCTTCTTCTACTCCTCTTGTGGATCCCCCTTTTGAAGCTTCTCAAAGCAATTTTCTTCCTCTTTGTCATGACAAACAAGAAGAAAGGGTTTTTATTTTTTGCACATCTTGTTGATCCTTTGGATTATATCTTGAACTTCTCTTGGAGGCTAAGCTAATCACTTTTCCACCTCTTGCATTCAAGACTCCATCTAAGCATCGCCATTCAGTTCTTCTTTCTTGTTGATATCATAGGATGTTAGGCCATTCTATCAATCACTGCAAAGCCTTAAAGTGCAAAATAAAAGTTCTAATTGATGAGGGTGCCATTGTTGTCTCTCCCTATGATGCACCTTCCTCCTCTTCTAAAGATCACAATACTAATTGGATAAAAAAATCTAAAATGACACAAAAGATCATTCATCTATGATACACACAATGATGGAAACGATCCTCTTGATATCCTTAAACATGGTTGTCCTTCTAATTATCATGTCACTTCTACTCCTACTATATGTAATATGATTATGAAGCCTATCCCTCCCTTCGGCAATCCTCCACGTATAATCATTGCAAATGTTTCCTCTTTATCTAATATTTTGCCCAAGGGCTCGCTAAGCTCTTCTAAGTCCCCTTCATATGAATCTCCTTGCATGAAAAAATTATCACCAATGGGTTATGTAATACATGACACAATAGTGGGTGACTATTACACTTCTTTTGTTAGTTGATTCTACTTTGCCTCCAACACCTCCCTTTATATGTGTTTCTTATTATACTTTATGATGTGCTAATATGCTGTCCATTCTTCTATATGTACCACAATAGTTCTACATGCATTTCTTGTCGTAGATCATTACAACTTTATGTATATTCATTCATTTATTTGCTTAAACACTTGCATGTGATATTTCCTTATGTTGTCCTTATTTGTGCTTTTCTCTTCATGATACCCTAGGGACGATGCAAAGTATTAATACATCTCTTACCTTATTAATGTTGATGAACATGTGTCATGCTTGCTTCTATTCTATTTGTTGTATCAAGTCTCTTTAAGCCTACTTCTCTTGTGCGTGCCTATTGGGGATGATGACATATATTATTCATAATCATGGTGCCTTACCACCCATCACATCTTTTGCACCCAATGTGCACAAACCCCTTTCATGTTGTGCTCATTCCTACATGACTTTATCTCTTTTGTTCGTACATCATATCTACTATCCTACTAGACTTATGGCATTACATTCTATTTCTTAATTACTTTTTCCTATTTGCCTTCTTCATGGGAGCAATTTCTTATTTCTATTTTCCTAGGGCATCAGCTATACTCCCCCTTTGTAAGGTCCTAAATCAGATTTTTCAATGATAATAACAGATTTGAACATAAACAATAAACTTCACCAAACTACACCAAACAGCACCAATAAAACTAGCTAGTCAGCACCCAAACTTGCACAAATTGAACCAGAAACTCATGCAACTTTAATATTGATATAGTTCTGTTTTTTGCAGCATAATGGACTGATGTGACAGTCATTACAATAGCAACATCAGCAAATACAAAATCTGAGTGCTTAACTCACACCCTATTGCCAACAAAGCACTGAAAACTCTCTGATCTTCTCCACAACAAGTTTGATATTCTCAGCTCCTGGAAAGGATCAGGAACAGAATAAAGAACAGCAGCAAAGAATCCTACAGCAGGACACAACACAACAACAAACTGACACAAACACTGCACTCCAACTACACATACTTCGCCTGCAACCTGCAACAAACAAACACGCAGTGAATAACTGAATGTTGGAATGTTTGTCATTGATGTCAAAGGTAGACAAGGTTGTCAGAGAGATCGTTGTGGAGATTAAGATGTATGAACGAGATTGTTGTCATTAATGTCAAAACGAATGAACGAGATCATCGTTATTGATGTCAAAGTATTGTTGTCACAATGGTTAGTGCAAGGTTGGAAGATACAAAGCTGGTTGAAGGCATCACTATTGACAAAGATACGAGTCATACACAAATGCCTGAAAGAATTGAGGATGCAAAAATAGCAAAGACAAAGTTAAATTAATAATTCCAAAGGTGGCCGACTTTACCTTACTCACATAAATGTTTACATATATAAATATCATCCAAGTCAAAGATTATTATGAGTGATTAACAAAGTTTAAAGAACAGCAAATTAAAAGTAATATTAATTACTATGTTGACCGATTCCATGAAAATTCTTTTTTAACTTTAATGGCAGCCCAAGTTAATGTGAAAGCACATATTAAATAGCCCAAGAAATATACGAAAGGCGGCAAATTTTATTTTAAGATATATTTAAAAGGGCAGCAATCCTTAACTAAATGCAACAATCATTATTAACCAAGGAAAGTTAATAAGTAAAAAGGCAGCACTCAGTTCTATAAATGATAAGGCAGCGATTAAGGTCATGAAGATTAAAGTAAACAAAGGGAATGATAAAGGAAGTTTTAGAGAGTAGCAATTAGTATAAGAAATATTTAATAAAAGTGGTGTCTCTTCTAAGGGTTATCTCTTTTCAAAGAGATGCATCTCTTCATGAAAAGGCATAAGGGGGATATAAAGAGTCGAAGATATGTGGATTGAGAAAGCAATATTTCCAATAAATAATATGTGAATAAAAGCAGATCTAGAGAAAGAAAAAGAGCAAAAAAATGAAGTCTAATTCTGATTTATTTTGAAAAGGAATATGTGTGACTATGAGAGAAGAATATATTGGCATGTTTATGATCAGATTTGTGAAAAGAATTGGTGCATAGATTGGATCAGATTTGTGAAAGAAATTGGTACATGATAGTAATCAGATTTGGGAAGGAAGGTTAATATTTGAGTGTGGATCAGATTTGTGTTTGGATCAGACTTGTAATTTGTGATCAGATTTGTGAGAAAGTTTTATTGTGTGAAATGTGATCAAGGATATTGCATGGTGTGTGTTCAGATTTGAGAAGGAAGAGAAGTTGTAGTTGGATCAGATTTGTGTTTGTATCAGATTTGGTAAAGGAGTTTATCATAACAGCATTGAAGAATTAAATAGGTTGGAGCCTATCAAATAAAAGTTGGAGCCTCTTGCTGGGTTGGAGCCTATAATTCTGTCAAGTGGAGATTGGAGTCTCTAGTAGGTTGGAACCTACAAGAAGAAGATTAATGTATATAAGCAATATCGTGTCATGGTTTTCTCCCACAAGGGTTTGCACACAAAATCATGTGTTGTCTCTATTTCTTAATTGCTAGATCTTACTTGAATGATTTTATTGTGATTGGTTAAGTTTTGAAAAGTAAGAGATTGTTAGATACTGATTCACCCCCCACACCCCTCTTAGTATCACTGTGTGCTCATCACTGAAAGTCTTGCAAATTTGTGAAGCTCTAATGCAACCCCTGAATGTGAATACCCTCAAGAACCAAAGGGTTTTCGTCCTCTGATTTCAGTAAACAATGGGTTTTCATCCACTTATCGCAATCTCCTATGGGTTTTTGTTCAAAAAAAAAACTTGAACACAAAGTGCTCCAAGAGATAAATTGGCATAAGATAATAATCCCAAATGAAATATTTTATATGCTGCAAGCCAAACTTGGGCGCCCAATATTCCATGCCCCATTTTGGGGGGAAAATTAATTGAAAATGATATCCCAAGATGACTCCTTAACCGTTGGCCAAAATTAGTGAATGACAACTGTCATAAAAAATGCTTCATTTAAATTTAAAATAAATGCCAGATGCTCCAGAGATTTCCAACACCCCCACTTGCTAATAATATTAAAATTAATATTTAATAGTTCCATAAAATATGAAATATCAGAACTAAATTAAATATTAAATAAATTATTTTCCCTATGATTTTACTATTAACCCATAGGAAAACAAAATGGGTTAATAAACACTTCAAGCACAAACAAGCACATACTCCTACTAGATAAAGCATTGAGAAGTTTTTGGCTGTAAACAAAAATTTAACTAAATAACACTGTTAAATGTTGACTTTCAACTAAATCAAAGACTAGTAAATCTGCATCAACAAGAAATGATTAAATGGATGAACATCACACAATTCCACAAAAATAAATTGCTAAGAGAATATGCAAAGCTATTAGCTCAATGAATAGCTATCATCAATGAAAAGCTTGACAAGGTTACTAAACTCAATTTAACTCGGGGAATTACAATCTTCAACAATTATTGAATAACAATAATATCTGAACCTTTTTTGTCGCATAAGATTTTACATCTACTATCCTTCATTATACACAATCACAATGACCTGACTTAAACATTTGAATGATTTTTTTTGTGGCATAAGTCCGGCATCAACTCCCCCCTTTTACATTGTGTTTAAAGCACATATTTAGTGCCCTCCAAAGGCAACTTCTAGGGGTCAAATATTAATAAAAGATTCTTTAAAGAACTGCTTTAAAACAACCCTAATATTATCCTTTTGAAAGAGGCAACAAAAATTCCAAAATAAATTGAAATAGGCTTTCATCTGTTTTAAATCCGTCTTCCTTCTAAAATTGGGCAACCAAGATAAAGTAGCACCTTCCTTTGAGTGTTTTTTTTCTTTTATCTTGTAAACTTAGCATTGAGTTAGACTTGGACAACTTACTTTAAAAATGGTTGAATTTTGCAAGGGCGAGGCCATGTTAGAAGAATGATTTATAGTTTGGAGCAATTTTGTTTAGTGTTGGTCACTCTTGGTGCTGATTAGAACTAGTCTCGCCACTTGAAAAGTGCAAAATACATATATTTTCTAAGCCTTCCCTGCTAGTCATGATTTTATTAGTCTAGCCACTTATGGTGGAGATTTCAACTAGTGAAAGATACACTCTCAATTTTTTTGATTTTTCAATGACAATTACAATTGTAATCAAGCACCCGTTAAGGTTAGCTGAAACCCAAAACGATGCAGAAAGAACTCTAACCAAGAATGCGCCCTAAAACCACTTAGGAGGAGGGGCGGGCATATGGTCAGAGGATCCCTAGAATCTAGTAAATCACTAACTGAACTAATTACAATAGAATGAGAGGAATTAAACTTGACACCAAGCATGTGCACACAAGATCCCTTAAAAGGCGAGGGGCTATCATATGGTGGAGTGCTAATAATAAAATTGAGAGTACTTAGGCAGATAACCAACCATAAAAGATTTTCCACACTTCCACTAAATAGTGGGGGGAATGTAATTACAAATAAAACAATTCATCCGCTGCGGCAGGCATCCACTCATAAATGGGAATTCACCACTTTTTCAGTGGGTACAATGAGAGAATTAGCAAGTTCTTTTTTCCACACTGACGGTAAACCATCCAAGGGTTACAATGTGATAATTAAACCCAAATAAGCACCAATTAAATAGACTGAAACAGTACTACTGTTATCAACTTTACAAAATGAGAAAGAGCTAAAAATTACATGAGAATTACAATAGTTTGAAGCACCAAGAAGCTGGATGATCCCACATTAGATAACTATCCAACTTATTGAAGAAAGAACTGAAAACTCAAACTAAAACAAGTCTGATATAAAAATCTGCAAACTGAAAATGAATTACCAGCAAACTGTAGCACACCAAAATGTTCATAACTCCTGCAATTCTTCATCAAATGTCTAAGATAAGTTGCAATAGCTGCTAGGGAATATGACGCCCCATTTCAAACACAAAAACTGCATCCAAAGCTCAATAATCAATTGTGCACAAATCCCAATGCAACCATAGAGAGGTACGGCCTTCTTGAGGGGCGATTTGGACACATAAAATCACATACTCAATATTAAAATCTGAAATCTTGAGGAGAGCGTCGCCCAAAGCATAGGAACATGATAAGAGATTACCCACAACCAAAATAAATTCATGTTATGAGCTGCAAGCAAAATCGACCTTCCACCATAATTGAACCATCAACTCAAAATCTGATAATAACATCAAATCTCCAACAATGAAGTTCAATATGTACTTTTGAATGAAGCACACTCTCAATCCATCATCTAGGGAACCATAGTTTCAAGTCCGAAAAGTGGATAAAATTTGCTAAGCTTTTCCTTAGCCGGATTTTGGATTTCAAGCCAGCAACATAACTTTGCTTTCCAAAACATAACATAATCAGCTCTCCCAAAAATGCAGCAATATATAAGTTTCAATGGGCAAATGAAACACTCTGAATTCCAAGAAGTCGAATCACTTCAACTTCCCAAGGGACGCCACCTTAACCATTCAGTTTATTTTGAGATAATAAAACATTATTCACCTTCCCTTTAGGCATCCATTTCAATTTGCAACAATAAAGCACTTAATAAATCATTAAATGCTCAACGTGGCCCCTTAATGTTCCCTCTTTAAAACAACATGAAATTATCACTCTTAGACGTGGGGGGACAACTTAAAAACATGAAATTGACTAAGTATAAAACTTAGTCCAAGGAGATAACCAAAACCAATGCCAATATTGAAATTGAAGGATTACCAAAAATAGCATAATGACCTGAGCTGAACTGCAAATGATGATACTACCAAAATTAGACTTTCTAAAAATAGCCACTGCCAAAAATAGTAAGTTCATTTCAAACTCAACAGAAAGCCAAATTGATCGGCCACACAGAACTACAAAAGATTGAGGTGTTGCTAAAGTGATACTGCTATAAATATACTTACCAAAAATAGCACATTGCTATAAATAGTAAGTTTGCCAAAACCACATCTGTACGCCAACTGAGCAGTATCATGACTTACTATATATAGTAAGTGTTTCCAAATATCTTTTAAGCACAAACCGGGCAACCATCATGACTTACTATAAATAGTAAGTGCCCGGAAAGGATGTCAGATTCAGATGCATGTCACACCACCCTAGAGATCGCTAAAAACCCAGAAAAACTCAGAAACCTTTATTGCATGCAAGGTATCAGTCAAAATTGCATGTCATTATTTTAAAATGCATGTTACCTCATCCTCAAGCTCTTTAAAAACCCAGAAAGCTCCTCTAGACATGCGTCAAAAAAACACACATGCAAGCCATCAAAATTGCATCTGAAAGTGGAAACCCTAATTTCCAAATTTGCTTAGCCTACGAGTTTCCAGAAATAGGCTAAATCCTTAAAAAGAATGTAGGGCTAAAATGGGGACATTACAACTAGCATTGCCATTAAAACAGTTTTAAACTCTTATGGCATGAAACAATTGTTTTCTTTCACTTTATATGCTACCTCTTCTTCTAGTCATGATTTTCTGAATTCTTTGCCATCTTAATCAGAGTTCTTAATTGGTTATGTGACTTTGAAACTATGAATTTTCCTTAGGCCTAATGTGCTTTGTTTTTGGCGCAATTTCATAAAGGATTCACCATGTTTGAGGCGCATATTACTTATGTCTTAACCATGTCATGGGTGTGGTTTTATTACATGCTTGCCAATTGACTACTCGCAGTTTTCAAATGGTAAGGCCATGTAAATGTGTGACGACTTTTATCTCTACCTACTACAACTTCCTATGTGATTTGTGACTTACTTAATTGCAGTTTTAGCTTGGTTTTGTCATATCTTTCAAGTGCACAACTTTGACATTCTCTCTTTTGTGTTCTACTCTACTGAATGCCACCTTGATCATGTTTTTCGACTCAATCTCCTATCTAAGTCACCCTTTTAGACTAAGTTTCCCATTTGAGCACCCAACCACTTAAAAATTGAGCCTCATCTACCTTTTATCTTGACTTGGCTTATGTTGATGTATTACTGGAATGGCATTTACTTAGCCAATTTTTCAATCTAGTATTTGGCTCCAAGTCTTTGACAATTATTTCTTTCATTTTCAATGTTGGAGGCAGAGCTATCATCAATTAAAGCACTTCCTCAACTCCCTTCAACATGTTTCATTCTTAAACAATCTACAAGCATTGTTAATTCGAAAAACTAGATGACAACCTAATGACTTTACAAATTGACTCGGGAATAACTCAGTTGACATTAATAACATGACAAGAATGACTTGATCTAACGCCACTAACATGACTATAGGCAAAGTTTCATAGTGGTACCAATAATTCCTAGATTTACCTTGGCAACTTAGTTTTCTCCCCTTACCTATTTTCTGTAATGTCCCCGAATTGGAGGTGTAGTGATTTAATTAAATTAATTGATTAAGTTGTCCAAATCAATGATATTTCAAAAGGATAGCTTAATTGATTATTCTAATTAAATAAAGTGGGAATATTAAATTAATTATTTATAAAGTTATTCCAATTAATTAATATCAAAAGGATGACTTTATATTTAATTAATTTAATAAAAGTGACTAAATAAAATAATATATTATAAAGTCACTTTGGAGAATAAAATAATATTATTTCTAGAAGCTTCCTAAAAGTCAATGAGAATTCTTTATAAGGAGCTCAATGCAAGCCATTTCATCATGTCTTGAGTTATTCTATTTTCATACCTGTGTGGTAAGAGCTGAGTGCTTGCATTGCCCGAGGGTTTGAAGATTCTAGGGTACCGGTTTCGGTTGTGAAAGATCAACCCTAGCTGGAAATTGTGGAGGAATCCATCCAGGTTTTCTACAAGTGCTCCATTGGAGACTTTGAGTCGGTGCAATAACTGATGTATTATTGCCCTTCTGCTGAGGAGTTTGACTAAATGCAATAGCTCATTTATTATTGCATTTTTTAAGGGTGTGCATAGTTGCAGCAGCTGAGATATTGTTGCAGTTATTATTTTCTACTGATTCAATCATTCCATTTGCAACAGCTGGTTTATTGTTGCAACTGATATTTTCATTTGAGGAGGAAGTTTCATCTTGTTGGTTCCATTATTCCAAATTTAATGGTCAGGGACCAAATTTAATAAGTATAAGAAATTCGATTTTAATTTGAGGAGTCTTTGATATTTTTGGAGATTATTTGCAGTTCTCTTGACAGATTGAATTTATTATTCGAGACAAATAGACTGCTGGAAATCATGGCTCCTGTGGAATTATTTTTGCATAGCTCTTGAGACAAAACTACAGTCATCTTAAGAGGTCGGATTCTTTGTCATGGAGGGTGAATTACATAGTTAAGGAGAAATCGAAGCATTTGAGTCACTACTCATGGAATGTCGATTCCCTTAATTGGAAAATTGAGGCTCATGAGATATTGAAGTCGCTGCATTTGGAGACTCATTACCAGGCACAGCCATCTCACACCAAGCTAGCATGATTTTTGGACACTTGCTGGTCTGAACAAATCGCACCAGGCTGAGAGTTAGGCGTTGGCTTCCTTACAACCAATAGACGATTTATTGGAAGGAATCGATTGGTTTTTCAACTGCTGGCAACACTCCATCATGATGTCTTTCAAGTTCCTAAATTCAATTGTAATCTCTTGCATATTCTTGTTAGTTTTAGACCAGAATTGAAGAAAAAGCAGAAATACAAAATGATGAGCAATCAAACACAGCAAATACCCTAGGAAAACCCTCCTTCTTGAGGGAGAAAAACCCAGCCAAAACATATCACTTATATATTGAATGAAGAGAGCAGAAATCTGCTTTACAACTAGGCCCAAACACAAGGCCGATCTGATTTAATGAAGAATAGCACCTCTTCCTAGATGTGAATATACAAACAATATGATTTCAGATTTCTCCTTGATATCGATCTGCTTGATGCAATATTTCGATTTGCTGCAAAAGTACGAACCCCTCCTTGAAGTGCGATTTTATCTCTGAATAAATTGAATGATCAAATGAATGATCATTGCCTTGTATATATACAAATCAAGGTGTCTCTTCATTTAGGGTCAGCCTCTTTCAAAAAACAAGGCAACTTTTTAATTATTTATTTATAGCAAGTCCAACTTGCTTTTATTTATTTATCATTTATTATTTTAAATAGGGCGAAGGATATCTCCAACCGCTACAACATCAACACTCCCTCTTAGCTAGGGAGGTATCCTTCTAGATATCCATGTCATGACATCCACAATGGCTACATCCATTTGTGGAAAAGAGTTCATCACGAAGTCTCTCAACGTGATATCGTCATCGAGTCACTCAACATGACGTCCACAATGGCTACTCCCATGTGTGAAAGAAACATGAGTACAAGTGTTCATCAGGGAGTCTCTCAACATGATGTCGTCATGGAGTCTCTCAACATGATGTCCACAATGGCTACTCCCATGTATGGAAAACAATAGTACAAGGGTCCATCATGGAGTCTCTCAACGTAATGTCATCATGACATCTCATCTCAGTCCCAGAGATGAACAAGGGCTCACACCTCATATTTCTCTATCTCAGAGAAATATACACTACAAGGGCTTTCACCTCATATTTCTCCATCTCAAAGAAATATACACTACAAGGGCTTTCACCTCATATTTCTCTGTCTCAGAGAAATATACACACAAGGGCTTCCACCTCATATTTCTCCGTCTCAGAGAAATATACGCTACAAGGGCTTTCACCTCATATTTCTCCGTCTCGGGAAAATATATGCTACAAGGGTTTTCACCTCATATTTCTTCGTCTCAGAGAAATATACACTACAACAAGTCTTCATGATGATGTGACTCCCTCTGAAGCTCCAAGTATGGCATCAACCTCCTTGTCCACGGTTGCCTCTGTTGGTTTGTCAGACTCCCTCTGAAAGTTAATTCCTCCTCTTCAAAGAAACTGATCGACTTTAGAATAAGAAACCTTATGAATTGACTTTAGAACTTGGCTCCTTCTAAGATGTCCCTATGCCAATTTCCACAGAAGAAACATGTTGTGTAGACCTTAATTTGCAATCTCGGGCAAAGTGACCGTACTTATCACACCTGAAAAATTGAATGTGAGAGAAATCCTTCTTCTACAGTTTTGGGACAGAATCTGATTCTCTGTCTCTATTCCTCTTTCTTCCTTTGCCTCTATCTCTAGAAGTATGTGTAGCGAGAACTTGATTTTCTACATCATGATAGTTTCGCCCAATTCCTCTTGCTGCCAACCTGAACTCTTCTTGAATACAATCAACTCGAAGACGATCAAACTTGGACAACTTGGATCTCCCACTGATGCTCTGAATAAAGGGTTCTGAAGATTGAGGAAGACCATTTAGTGCCAACATAACAAGATCTTTGTCTGCAATTATATCCCCAATAGTGCTCAACTGATCTCTCAAATCAGCGATCTTCATAAAGAATGAGATGACTGAATCTTCTTTAGCCATTTTTGCATGGTGAAGTTGTCTCAAAGCAAGTGCTCTGTTGGTGTTGTTGATCTCATTCAATCCTTTTAGAGTATCAATCATTTTTTTAGCTGTCTTCAACTTGGAGATGATCAGTACTAGGTGATTCATCACATAGTCTATCATAACCTTTCTAGCCTTCATGCCATTTTTCTTCCACTCGATTTTCTCAGTATCATCAAAAGGCTCGGGCATATCGCTTTCCACGAAATCAAGAAGATCATTCTCCTCTAATGCAATAAGTACCCTGGGTTTCCAAGAGTTGAAGTTTGAAGCTCCATCAAGCCTATCTTCTACTTTGACACCGCTCACAATCTTCTTTTTCCGCACAAATTTACCTTCAAAGATCTGCCCTTAGGTCTGAAATAATTTGCAACCTTTTGCCTTCAAGATCTGCCCTAGATGAAAAGTTGACTGAAGGATGGCTTCCTACTGCAAAATTCGAACTTCTCCAACAGAATCCAAATTTCCCTTTTTGAATTGAATTCCTTCAATTGCTACTACTCCAATATCGATTTCTCTCAAATAATCAATTCCTTCAGCAATTCCAAATTTGGCCAAAGGCCACAAAATTTGCTCAAATCTGATCAGGTCTTATCTTAAACCCGCTCTAATACCATGTTAGTTTTAGACCAGAATTGAAGAATAAGCAGAAACACAAAATGATGAGCAATCAAACACAACAAATACCCTAGGAAAACCCTCCTTCTCGAGGGAGAAAAACCCAGCCAAAATATATCACTTATATATTGAATGAAGAGAGCAGAAATCTGCTTTACAACTAGGCCCAAACACAAGGCTGATCTGATTTAATGAAGAATAGCACCTCTTCCTAGATGCGAATATACAAACAATATGATTTCTCCTTGATATCGATCTGCTTGATGCAATATTTCGATCTGCTGCAAACATGTGAACTCCTCCTTGAAGTGCGATTTTATCTCTGAATAAATTGAATGATCAAATGAATGATCATTGCCTTGTATATATACAAATCAAGGTGTCTCTTCATTTAGCGTCAGCCTCTTTCACAAAACAAGGCGACTTTTTAATTATTTATTTATAGCAAGTCTGACTTGCTTTTATTTATTTATCATTTATTATTTTAAATAGGGCGAAGGATATCTCCAGCCGCTATAACATCAACAATTCTAGTGACATTTGTATTGTTGAAATAGCTGGGTTGGATAGCTGTCTTAGCAGTGATATTTTATTGTAATGCTTGCATATATATGGTAATAAAGTCTGCAAATCATAAGTGCTGCCAATAAGGTCTGAGTTATTCTTAATTTTATATTTCATATTGTCCTTCATAAGGGCGTCCAGCATTGTAATAATTTGAGCTTCATTAAGCAATACATAAGGAGTTTGGGATTGAATGCCAAATGTTTGTCATAATGCCTCCTTGCTGTAGCAGCATATTTGCCTGAGATTTTAGTCATGTTTTAGTTTGGGAAATCACAAATATATTTGCTTTGCATTTGCAATCATTTGGTATATTTAGTTAAGTCTCTTTCATGCATCATATCATCATTCAAAAAGGAAAAACAAATCAGAAAAACATTTACCAGCTGGAAGTAATTTGCAAGACAAGTGTTTGACGAAATTCTCAAGTAGCAAAAATCAGAAAATAAAGGCCAGAATTTGCAAGGGTCTTTACATTTTCTTTACATTAATCAGCTCTTAGCCCTTTTGTTAATCAATTGAAGGGTGCATATCCCATTTATTCTCAATTCTACATGATCATCTCAACACATCCTTGGTCCTAGCATAGCCTCCTTTACATTTGGGTGGGGACCACATAGCCATTAATTTTAGCATTTTACCATGTTTTGGATCTGACATGATCATTTGGGTGGCAACCTAACCATAGTAACCTTTATTTTTACCTTTTTTGCTAGGTTTGGCCCCTTTAGTGGGTGGTCACCACATAGGCATTATCTCTTATATCTTGGTGGTTACAACATAACCACACATTTACCAAGGTGCCTACTACTTCACTATTTCCGTCTTTTGGCTCATCCATAGCCTCCTATTTCCTCTTTCCTACTCTGTGTAATCCTTCATGGATCCCCCTTTAAGCTATTTGGTATAATTCAGAAAACATTAGCCTAGTGAAATGAATGTGTGTGTAATCTCATTACAACACTTTTTTTCTATTTCTATAAGCATGATTCCTCTTGGCATACAATAACTACTAATTTTCTTCCTTGAGTGCATTGCAAGATTGCAACACATATTGGAATGAAGGAAAAAAGTGAAAGAAGAAAAAAGAGCATGAGCTCTTCTATGTATCCTTTTACAATATCGTTTATGTATTTCAATAATTTATGTAATTTACTTTTCTTCAATTTAGCATACTTTTTTGTCTAGTTTCACAGCTCTCTAAAGTGGGGGCAAAATGTAAAGTCAAAGTTGCCTATTTTGCAATTTCCACCTTACTAACTGCACTCATTTTTTAATCTCCATGCACATCTTTAAGACTCATTTTTCTCATTTCTTCGCCTAAACCTATCGCTAATGTGCTTTATACCACCCCTGGGCCCATAGCAGCAAAATCTTTTGGAGAAAAAATCAGCAAATCAAATGTATAAGATTTTTTTTTAAAATAAAAAATTTGAACAGGGAAAAAATGGATTTGGAAAAAAAAAAGTAGAAAGAGGGAAAAAAACTTCTTGTTTGTAAAATTTAAAGACATTTCCATAGAATATCGCCATTTCGCAGTTTCGATTTCTGCTTCTATGCATAGGCCTACTCCAACCTCATAAATCTACCCTAGAAATATCAAGCCAAAATTCAATTTTCAAGACACTCAAATGTTAGTGCCCAAGACACATGGACACCTAGACTCTAGAGTTTAAATGAACTCATATAATGTTGAAATTTGATGAGTGGATAAAGCCCTAACCATAATTCTGCCCTACAAAGTTTTCTAATACATATCTATCCTAGGTCATCTTATAAAAGTACTCTTATTCCTTATTTTGACTCCTAACAAGAAGAAGCATAACACTCTCCAACTCCTAAGTTTTCCCTCCTCAGGAGCTCATTCCAAGTTTTCAAATCTCCCCATCTATCCACTCTCTTCCATGGCTGTAATTTGGAAAATATCACATACTTGAAGCTCTCCATGCTTTCCTCTCATCCTAGGATCCATAATCCTTCCTAGGGTTTTCCATTCCAAATCCCATTCACTCAAGCCCCTATTGTTGCCAAAATCTCATCTCCAAACCCTTTTTGCAGACTCAACCTGTCTTGATCCCTTTCCTAAGCACATTAGTGTCTTGATCTCCTATCTTGCACTACATAGCACAAGCATGCAGCACCAAATCAATAGACATTCTCCTAGGGTTTTTGGTAGCTGCAACACCTTGCACACACAGCAAATACCTCACAAGGATCACACACATCCAATCTTTCAACAAGGCTAGTGGAGGTTGACAAACAACAAGAGGACTAACTGAAGCTGTTTCCCAAACAGTCTAACCCTTTTTTCTTGTCCCCTAGCTTAGATTCTGAATATTTGAAGATTCGAAGCAGTTACAAGCAAACTACAGGCAGATTGGAAATATCATCTCCCGTAAATCTCAAGATCCCAGAAAATAAAGGACACAAGCGTTCAACTGTAAATCTGTCCTACAGGAGCATCCAGGCTCACTGTTGATGTCCAGCCAGGGGTATGAGCGCCCATCTTCAATGCGAGACCTGCACCAACATCACCCCGTCAATCTGTCCAACAAGAGCGCCAAATCGGATGCTGGAGTGCTGTATTGATCACAGATACTTCAAATTTGTCCAGTATACTCCTCCAGTCTTCCTTTGTCAGCTGATCTAGTCAAGTACAACTTTCAAACACCCCTGAGAAGCATTCTCTGAACTCTATTTTCTTTCCATTACTAGTTTACATTTGCCAACTGTAGCACATAATCTACTTGAATGTGAAATCTGATGACCAATTATTTACTGTTGCATTCACTTTTGTATTTCAGACTTGTAATAATCAGATTTTAAGTAGAATAATGCAAAATAAAGGTGTAATCCTTGGTTGTAGATTGTTTAATTTATCCAACACTAATTAACCTAGGATTTACAAATTTGACCTTTTACTCGCAGAAAGAAATTTTATTAATGCAAACAGATGTCTAACATGGATCAGTGAGACTCAAAAATACAGCCAGAAGAAATAACATGAGGCAGCAGGACACAAAATAATTTCTGAATTTGTCCATCAAATGCACCACTGTTACCAGAAACAAAACAACAGGGAATTTTTAACATGTGTAGGTTGTCACGCAATTGGAGACAATTGAAATCCATTTCCAATTTTGCTCCATTTCAGGCTGTTCCAGCCATTTTATAGCCATTAATAGCAGAAAATTTAATCACTGATTTCAAAAATCAATGAATGCGAATATATAACTCAAGTCTCAAATTACAAAGCAAAGAAAACATTGCAGGCGAAACTTAGAACTACGAATTTTCATCCTCAAATTGAAGGCTAGAGCCCCAATGTCTATAAAAGGAACGATTTTATAACCCCAAAATTCAGAACTCAATTTTCCATACTGTTTATTATTTCCCACTTTTGTTTCTCCAATAGGGTAAACTTGCTAGTCATGCATGGGCGTGAATCTATGAAGAAACAAATAACAGAATTTATAAAGTACAAAAATAAAGTATGACCTCATATCTGATAAAAATTATAGCCTTAAGACCAATTACAATTCTTTTAGCAGCAGATCTCATAAACTATGGTATGCTGCACCTGACCTTACAAGGCTAACAGAATTTTGAAAAATATCATTGCCATATGTGGATAGCATCATTAACAATCTTTTAAATATTGCTGATCCAGTAGACATTCTCTCAAATTATTCAGTATTATATGCAGCTACAGGGAAATTTCTACAAAAACTTATTTTACTTAGTTTTCTAACATGTCACAAGCCAGTCAAGAGCAAATATAATTCATACATGGGAGGTATCCGACCAAGCAAAGAACATCTAGTCATGCCATTCTTCGCCAGAAGTGCTGCAACTTGAATAGGATTCTGAACTCCTGGTTGACAGGAGAGAATGTTAATATATATGATATCTTACATGAAAATGAAACATGTAAAATGTCCATACAAAATTTCAATTTATACTCATCTCCCTGCTTTCTCTTTTTGAATAATTTTTAAAAAAAACTATATATACCATTGAATCAAAACGTTCTAATTAATATTCTAGGCAAGCTAACCCTTGGAGAAGATTAAAAACTAAATCACAAGAAAAATCATTCACATCATCACCAGGTATTCCCCCCACAGCCCCAAAGGCTCCAGTCAAGCCATCCATAATACTAGCATCAGACTCCACATGTCCCTCTTCTGTCAGATTGGAACCTCTTCCTGCATTTGTGTGCTCGTCGTCCTAAAGTAAATACAGAGTTATGAGTATCTAGAAAATTTAATCTCTTCCTCACTGCACATTTTAGACACTTTTAAAATCATTGTTGCTAGCCAAACAAAATGTGCAAATCTGGTCTTCACATGGGAAATCAAGAAAAAACACTGACATGTAGAATTTAACGCTAAATACCAAAAGACCAAAGATTGCAAAAGTAAGAAGTACCTCATTCAAGGGATTTAATTATTAATCAATCAGGAACAGAAAATCAAAATTAAAAAACGAAATTGTATAAATAAACATCTTTCAATGACCGATCATTTTATTGTTGTAAAATACTGCAGGTATCCATACGAAACTCGAACATTCATACTAATTTTTGTCCATTTTGTCATCAACTAGTTGTCGTTCATGTGTCACTCCAAGTCACTTGTGCTGTCTCCCCTCACCAGATTGCAATTATAAGGATGTCATGGTCTTGCATTTGGACTAACATTTCTTGCAGGATGTTCAGGTTGCAGCTATTTCAAAATGAAAATGATGAGGTTTGTGAATGATGATGGTCGCAGCAAAGGAAGAGAATGGATCCAAGGTATGAAAGCTTTGAAAGAAAAATGGCATCATCAAGGGCCTTTTCTACCCAAACCTCCGCCTAACACTCCAAACAAAGGTGGCACACTTCTTTTGTGGCCAAACCGAAGTTTTTCTTTCGGGCTTAAGTTAGGGAGAGATCCACCTAAAACTCCACTTAAGTGAATGGAAAATGGTGAGAGTGGACTAGGTACATGCCTATTTCACTTTAGCCATGGCAAAGATCCCATGAGCGCACATCAAAGATGACTTACCCATTAGGAATATGCACCTAGATTTTAAAATTGGCAAAAACAACTTTGGGTTCCATCCAGCCTTGCCAAGTGATGGAAAAGAAGATTCAGGCTTACTTTTGCAATGGTTGTGAAATTAAAAATGTGCACCTAAGGTTTAAAAAAGTTGGTGAATGCTTTAGTGATCTCTGCTTCAGAATCAATATGGGGCTAAAAACTTATTAAATTGCACCCAAACATAAGAAGAGATGGTGAATGAGTAAGTAAAATGCACCTTAAGGAGGAATAAGGAATGTGGCTAAGACTGAAGCACACATTTTGCAGGGTTAAACGATCAGTGATCTCTGCCGAGGATGTGAAAACAGGGCTGACAGGAGTGTAGTGCATGCCAACAGTGGCTTTGCCACTTAAAATCTTCGCCTAGGTCTCTAAAATATGTCTAAACCTTTACTGATCTCCACTTCCCTTCAACTGATAACATAAATGCAAATCTGGGCGCACATAGCCATTGGTTGAGCCATTGTTTTATTCAGCCTAAGGCTTTAAAAGGTGGTTGGACTCATTAGTGAATTCTGCCCATTATTAGAAAATTCAAGGTACCTAAATTTGAGTGCATTTCTCTCTTGGTTTAGCCACCACATTTTCTCATCACATTCAAAAAATAGGGTATAAGTTGGCTGGGTGTGTGTGCTAATAGTGGCTTTGCAATTTAAATTTTCTGCCATTATCGGTATACTTAGTCTGGAGACACATTAAACTTAGTTAAGCCATGATAAGTCCCCGCCGTGCTATTTCAGTCACCTTAAAGAAAAAAACAGAGTTAAATCATGCAAAGAAAGGATCTAGACACCTGGAGCATGTTTTGGGTCATCTACAACAAGGCTTTCTATCAGAATTTCAGCAAGCTTCACCAATCTCCACCAAAGGGATGTGATATCAGCAATGATTTACATTAGATTTAAGTTATTTTCATTTGGCAAAGGTTTTCTTTTCCACAAGGTAGTTTTCAACCCCCTGTAACAGCAGATTTGGCATGGAGTATTGCTGATCTAGATAATCAAATGCAACCATCTGTTATTTAACCTTATTCATGCAGATTTGTGGTAGCACTTATCATATGTTCATCACTGGATTCACCAAACTTTGTGCTAGGGTTCGATCACATCTTCATTTAGAGGATTAGCATATCATCATGCTAGGGTTTCAATATTCTTCATTGCCATACTTCAAAAGATTCAGAGATTCACTTGTTTCAATGTAAAAGTTGCATTAGAGATCTAGACGAAGGTCACTCATGTGCAACTTGCTATTTTTAGCAATGGCCACATCTCGCAATAGCTATTCTCAGTGTTCTACTTCTAGACAATGGATGAGAGCCTATTTTTAGTCATTTGTATTCTATTAAGGATTAATTTATTTTATGCAGAATTTGTGGTAGCACTTATCATATGTTCATCACCAAATTCACCAAACTTTGTGCTAGGGTCTGATAATGTCTTCATTTAAAGGATTAGTGTATCACCATGCTAGGGTTTCAATATTTTTCATTCACCATACTTCAGAAGATTCGAATATTCACCTGTTCCAATGCAAAATTTGCTTTAGAGATCTAGGCAATGGTCACTCATGTGTGACTCGTTATTTTTACAAATGGCCACATCTCGTAATGGCTATTCTCAGTGTTCTATTTCTAGACAATGGATGAGAGCCTATTTTTGACCATTTTTATTTTATTAATTGTTTCAAGATTAATTTATTTTAAGTTTTTTTTTATTTTTGCCATTACTGTGGCTTGTGGATAGATTTTCTTTAAAGTTGTATTTTTGGGGAATTTGTTTTCCTTAAATATCTCAAAGTGCTATAGAGATCGTCACTTAGTTGAAGTTATTATGTAATTGTGATTGTAATTTCATCAACTAAATTGAAAGTAAATTGTTTGAGTCAAGCTTTGTCTTGACAACATCAATCTATTATGAATTGTAGCTTTGAATGCAATTTAGTCGTTTACTTCTTGAAATTGTGTGGTATTATCCTTCAAAGTCTTATTGAGGCAATATATTAGCCTTTGATTTAGCCAATAGGAAATTGTTGTATCTGTTTGCACTTGAATAGTTTGCTTTCCTTAATATCTATAAATCTCACTATAGAGCTTGCCTATGAACAATTTGGTGCACGCATCCAAAGTAAAAACATAGGTATTTTGTAATTTTCATTTATGCAAACTCCCCATGAAATCTTATATGGTGTGCTTACTCATAAGTTTTGTCTATGGTTTTATACTTAGGTTAGTTTTCGATTAAGTCTTAGTGAGCTTCTTTTACAATTTGAAATATGATTCTACTCTACACACTATTTCATTTTGTGTTGTCTTGCAAGAGATAAATTAAAAACACTAACAAATCCAACCAAGATACCATAAGTTTATTGATCGGTTAGCCAGTAACTCAACACAAACAACCATAGGTCAAGTTCCATGCAAGATGGGTAGATAACAGCTGCTAAAGTTGATCTCTAAGCTTCAGTACTCAAATTAGCAATAAAAAAGCTACAAAGAAAACCATTCAAATATTGCATCATTTTATTTTTTGTATTTTGCTATTCTATAAAATGGTACAATTTTTTACTACTTATGTAGGTCAAATTTCGCTGATGGAGATGAGTAGTAACATAGGCTTGGCTTCATGTTTCACTTTCAATTTGAGAGGACTATAGAACTTAGGGAAATAAGACCCACTCTAGAGATCTGCCTCAGTCAGACCCCCATTTTGGTGTTTCCACCTTCACAGACAACCAGATATGCAACGATATAGAGGAAAAGCGATAAAGGAGAGAAAATGGAAATGACACAATAAGGTAGAAAGCAATGACAACCTAAATGCTATTCTACAAGATGATAGATGCAAGCAAAAGAAAAGACACAATGTTACCTTCCCTGCTATAAGCACTCAAGGCCGATAGAGGAAGGGAGAGAAGGGCACCACCATGCCGAGGAGACAAAGCTTCGTAAACCTGCAACGATGATGGTGTTGAAGCAAGAAGACATTGTAGAGACCAAGTAGAAGGCTAGTAGCAACAAGATAAAGCTATGGAGAAGCAAGAATGATAAAGAAATGAGAGAGATTGAGCTTGAGAATGGAAGAATTAGCATGGAGTAATAGAATTAGTTTGAATGAGTAAAATGGAGGCAAGGAGTCATTTATCATCGGTCAAGACCCAGCAAAGAACGTTACATTCGCAACCAACCAGGAAATGTAACGCTTCTACAGATCCCAGAGGCAGGAATCTATTAGGACGACAATGCAGTGCGTGGGCATCGCTTACAAATATTCCTCCACCAAAGCAAAAAGACAAGGACATGTGGGAAGATTAGGATGATGGCGGTAAATTTATGCATCGTCGTACTTGTAATTCTAAAGTAAGGGTAAATAAATGGGAAATTTTCCTACGATGCAAATTTCTGCCATTACATTTTGCCCCCACTTTAGCGAGCATACGTGTCAATGTATATGTGAGCTAAAGTAGAAAGACGTTGAAGAGAATATATGAATATCGTCGAGGAAGCAGATTTTCGATCCAGCATACCTAGACGTGAAAGAGGGAGCTCCATAGGTTCTCAGTCCTACAAAGCTAGTTGCGATCTCACCACAAACATGTTAGGCGAAAAAGCTAATCATAAGACACAAGAAGACACAAGCCGACACGATAAAACATGGCCTAATCAGATACACTGATCAAATAGATAAGCCTACGGCTGCTGCAAATTGTGTTGTAGGACAGTCAGAGAAAAAGGTGGGTCTAGTCAGACTGCCCCCAAGCTATACACCAAGATATAAGATGCCTGACACCAAGACACAACGACATCAAATATCAGATAAAATACAAATTACAAAATACCAAAGAATTCATTCGAGGAGAAAGCTTTCAAAGGGGGTTCCTTCGACAAGAAACCCTTCAAGACGCCAAGGGGCCCATTCAAAGGAAAGCTCCGATTGAAAGACACCACATTTTCCACAAGTTTTTTTGTCATCAAGGAATCCTTTTGAAAGATCTTTCATCAAGCAATCTGTTGGAAAGAATGCTCCTCTTTCAAAGGAAAGTTTTCAAACTCTTTCTTTTTAGAAAAAGTGCTCCTTTTTCAAAGGGAAGTTCTTAGACTCCTTCACGTACGGGATCCTTTTCGAAAGAAAATTTCATCCAAGAATCCTAAGAGAATACAGCATTTTGGAAAAATGAGAGATATTTCAATAAGGGATTCTTTCATCAAGGAATTCATTGTACACAAAATTTGACACCAAGGAATCCTTTTGAAAGAATTCACCTTATTGAGAATTAGAACATGGTAGCCCCCCCTTAGGATGGTGTGTGCTATGCAAAGGAGCACATGACCTCCTAAGGAGAGAAAGGAGAGGCAAAGATGTTGTGGCACGCAACACATGGTGAGATGTACCTATGGTATGTTGTCACACATGCAAGGGACAACACATAAGAACCACAACATCAAGAAGTAGACAGAGACAAAGAAATCAAGAGACAAGGGGATCTGAGAATTTGGGGTTAGATATGTTCATAGATACACATAAATATAACATAGTGTATGAATGAATGGTCATCAATCCCCAAAGTTTTCAGCACATGAAGACAAAATGAAAATAAAAAATTGGGTGAACATGGAAGAAGGCCTAAATGACCCAACGATTTGCATCGCCCCCAATATCGAAAAGCAATTTCACGACACATAGAAGAATGATAATACAAATAGAAGAAGTGTACGACAGATTTTTCACACCTGTATCCAAGCACCTACAAGGGTAGCAAGGGTCCTCCAGGTAGGATCACAAACACAAAAAGAAAAGCACGCAGGAACACGAACACACAAACAAATCTATGCTACAGATAAAGAAGAGGTACCACCCTAGTCCTCATCAACCAGCAGGTCATCCTACTCCTAATCTAGATCATTGTAAGGGGAGGGCGAACAGGCCTGCAAGGGCGAGATAGCAAGAGCGGTACCCTCCGACTCGCCTGCAACAAGGGCCAGGGAAGAAGGCCCCTCAAGGTCTTCTTCATTGAGCTCTTGTGAAGCAAAGGTCATCAATTTCACAAAAATTGATGACAGAGCCGAGATATCATCCACCAAATTGAACATGCACTTTACTGGAGTGCCATGTGTCAACCGAGTGGGAGAAGAACGAGACACCAAAGAGTCATTGCCAACCTCATCGAGAGGGGCACTAACAAACTCCCAGGATGCGGGGGCTGCCTTTGTCACGAGGATGACATAGACCAAGATAGAACTAGCTTCCGAAGAAGGTGAACCCTTCTTCTGACCTCCACTCGCAATGAGGTCATCCTCCAGCTTGCGCTTCAACAAAGGATGTGGAATCCCCACAGAAGAAGCAGAGGCAAAGGAGGAAGAAGACAAGCCGCAACAGACACCACCATTGTATTTGGCATGTCTATGGGCTAAGAGAAAGGAGGGATGTCCGAGACGGACATCAAGAGAGGGGGCTCTGCGGAGGAGAGATGAAAGCTTGCACCCATTTGGGGTGAGCATCATTGGGACCCATTGGAGGAGCTGAAAGCAAGACAGAGGCGATGGGAACTGAGGAAGAAACAACAATAGAAAGCGGCATAGTAGCAGAAGATGCAGAAACAAGCGCCATTGGCTCCCCCTCCGTCTTCTGCAAGGCAGCGTGTTCCGTGGCCCGTCTTTCACTTGCGGTTGCACTCATGCACAAGCCAATTACGTCAGCTGCAAGCACTGGAACACGCAGGCTTAGAAGGGACTGGAGGTTGTTGCTTAGCCACAGGAGTATCCTTCACAGCCGTTTTTGATGGAAGGATGGTCTCCTGGGAAGGAGCGGGAGGAGGAAGCACAGGAGCAAAAACAACCACAGGAGAAGAAAAAGACACCGACACCTTAGCAGCGAGCCTCTTCCCGTTCTCTTCCTTAAAGACAAGTGAAGGAACAATAGGTCGCGGAGGCCGAGACGTAGGAACGACCCCACAGGAAGACTTCCCCTTGCCATAGACAATAGGTCATGGTACCATGGGTAGCACAAGTAGCTCAAAGACTTGACGCTTCGCTTTCCACCATGCACGCACCATCGCACTTCCCATGTGAGGCACAGGAGCGGTAGTCGAAGATGTCGCAACAAGACGAGAAGTAAAAGCAGACCGAACTATAGACACAGAAGGAGAAGGCTCTAGAGCACGAGCAAGCTTCCCCCTTCCCTTGGACGAGGCAAAAGAGGCAGCTTGCTGCTATGCTATCATAGAGGCTTTTACAAAGATAGCATAAGGAGATACTGGATACCTAACCTTCAACACTAAGCCCCCAGTCTTATATTTAACATAAGCTTTGTATAAAAAATCTCCCCTAGGAGGGAGAGGTTCGACCGGGCCAAGCTAGAAGTGATCCAGTGAAAAGCCCCCATACGACACTAGCAGTTAACAGCCAGTGTCGTGCACCATGTGCATAGTGCCTTTATGGGGGAACTTTAAGCATTTGTGGATTACATAGGCAACGCCGTTCACAGAGGCTAGCCACAGAATACCTAGCCTAACTCTGAACAAGTTGGACTCTAGGATCACAACAAATGACACATCAATAGCCTTGGGTTCTACCAAGACTGATAAAGAAACCGACCCCATAGGGGCAATAGAGAATCCATCATGGGTACATAGGGTGGTCTACGACTCTTCGTATCTCTCCTTATGTAAACTGTTTATATACAAAGTTTCCTTTGTTATCACATTAACCTAACTCGTCGGATCAACTAAGACGCCAATTACGACGTTTCCATTAATCCAAGCAGGAATGTATAATGGGGAAGGCTCTTTATTAAGAGGCACATCATACAAGGTGAAAGTTATATCAGGTATCGCACTCCCATTTTCAAGAGGGATATGTGTGACAGGTATCGCACTCCCATTTTCAAGAGGGATATGCGTGACAGGTATCGCACTCCCATTTTTGAGAGGTATATTTTGTAATAATTTAAAATTTGTTTTCTTTTTTTAGGTGACAGATACTTTGGTTAGGGTTCTTCGTATGGTGGATGGAGAGGGCATGCCAATGGATTTCATTTATGAGGCCATGGATAGGGCCAAAGAGGCCATTTCACATTACTATGGCGGAAACGAGAGCAAATATGAAATCATTTGGCGCATCATTGATCGTAGATAGACAAACCAACTCCACCAGCCAACACATGCCTTTGCCTACTTCTTGAACCCAAAGTTCTACTTCTCTGAAACATTTAAGGCTGATGAGGAGGTCATGGTAGGTCTTGTCACATGCATCGTTAAGATGGTTCTTGATCGTGACTTGAGAGACAAGGTGCTTGATGAGTTGGAGGTGAGATTTGCTACATCTTATTTAAGAATTTGCAATGTTGACTATCTAGAAACATTCATTTTACATACATAATAAGCTATGTTCCACAGCCTTTCGGGGACGGGGACAGGGGAACGGCTGGGGATGCGTTTCCGGGACGTTTCCTATGGGGCCATTTTTAGGGGACGGTAGGGCACGGCGACATACAAAATACATATATATATATATGATTTTTTCAAAATTTATTAATATATTATAGACAGAGAGAGGGAAAGAGAGAGAGAGATATGTCAATAAATTAATAATTGATAACAACAATATCAATATATAAATAAATTGCGAGAGTAGTAGTATAACAACATAATAAATGTCATTAAAGCATTATAATATAAACTTTATCATAGCAAATGTTTCAAACATGCATCAAAAAGTTTCAAAGTTCAAACATGAAAATCAAAATACTAAATACATTGTCTAGCAGTCTATGAAATTAAGCCTCATTCGAGCTATGAATATCAAAAGGCTCAGAACTATCTGAGTCACTATCATCCTCTGGCAAGAATGGATCATCCAATGGTAGCCCGACCAATCCTAGTTGCACCTCATCCTCATCAATTTGCCTAACATCCTCAGGATCAACATCCCATTGTGCTGTTGGAGTCTGCCGATACTCAATAGTCTGTCGGTCCTGAAGTCTCAAGGCACTATGAACTGCAACTAATTTCTCAGCTCGTTTTGAAGTAAGCCTATTCCTCTTAATGGAGTGGATGAAGCCATAGGTGGACCAATTCCTCTCTGCAGCAGAGGAACTAGCAATCTGTGAGAGCAAACGAATGGCAAGTTGTTTCAAATCCGGTGTGTCCTTCCCATAAAATTTCCACCATCCAATGGGGTTGTTCTGTGCAATGGTGGCCCTATCTGTCCTAGCCTCTGGTTTGCTGAATGTAGGACCCTGAAGATCAGCAAACATAAGCCACTACTCTCTAATAATGGTTGCCAGCTCATTGGTATACATTTTACGAAGGGCTGTTGTAAGCCCCTCTATCACCTCGTCATCCTCAGAAGGAAGCATTCAGCCATGTCTAGGTACATACCACTTCGGATTAAGAGCATAGGCAAGCATATGAAGAGGGGTATTCATTGTGTTCCACCTCTTTGTCACAATTGGCCTACTATGGTCCTCATAAAAACTCAACTCGGGTTCCTTTTGACGAATACCTTGCTTCATTTGGTCAAGCATGCTATCAAAAGTCTCATATATCTCTCCCAAGCTAGGAGAGTCTGTATTTGCATACCGAATTACCCTCACAGCTGGTGATATGAAAGAGCAAATATACCTACAAGAGCAAATATACCTACAAGCAACAAATTAAATATTAGAACTTTTAAAATACAAACTACAAAGTAAAACAAAGTGTAACAAATTCAAAAACAATTTAAATTTTCAGATTTCTTACTTGATAGTGGCCCACCAAGTTTCATTAAGTACTCTATCTCTCACTTCCTTGCCTTCATTTGTCTTCGATAGAGTCCACCTTTTCCAATCTGCACAAACAACCATGGCTTGTAGAGCATCTTGAACCTCCAACATCCTCTCCAGCAAAATATAGTAGCTAGCATATCTAGTTTCAACTGGTTTGAGGAATTCTTTCTTTGAATAAGACCAGAAAAGTGTGTGTGAAGTGTGATGGTTACATACAAACATTTGTATGTTTCTAGCCTCTGCAACTGCTGCCTTCACCCAATCTATTTTTCCAATGTCTTTCAAAGCATGTACACAACATGGAGTCCAGAAAATATATTTGTAAGCACTCTCAATCATCAAACCAGCTAGCTTACAAACAGAGCTGAATCTGTCACAACCTGCACAACATTAGAAGGCCCAACCTCCTATATGGCCTCCCTCAAAATGCGAAACTGAAAATCAGCATCCTTACGCTTCCCAGAACAATCAACAGCTCGAAGAAAGTATGAAGCAGCAGGGCATGTAACAATAACATTAATGAGTGGCCTATGTCGAATATCAGTCCACCCATCCATGACAATGGAACAACCAGTCCTAAGCCATGTTTGCCTCATCTCCTCCATCAACAAGGTAGCTTTTGAATATTGTTTGTCAAGGAGGGAGGTACGCAATCTATGTTCTCCAGGGGGGGCATAAGAGGGTCCAACTGTCAATATTTCTTTCACCATAGTTTTGAAATAAGGTGACCTCGCCAAATGAAATCGAAGAGCATGTGCTTAAAAGAATTTGGCCACTGCATCATCAGCTTGCTCACGTTTTTGCACATTCATTAACCCCATGATTGAAGTTTTCTCACTTGCTTTCTTCTTCCCTCTATCACAACTCTCTGTAACTGATAAATTGGACGAGGCTTGCAAATCAGCTAATGGTCGTTTTTTCTTTCGAATGGTAATGATTTGGTCATCACTTAGTCCAAGCAACTTTGCAAATTGAAGTTGCTGCTCCAATGTTATTTTATCACAAATTCTAACACCCTTTCCAATGTCACCCACTAGATGGCCTCTAATCCATGGTAATTAGATTCACAAACATGACAAAGCCATTTCCTGCTGCCCCCTAAATTTTTCTTCTTGTTGACAATCACATCTGTGGCAAACTGACGCAATGGTTTGTTGCGGTTGAAAGGGCCTTTTGCAAATCTTTGAAGAGAGGGTATAGGGCATGCGAAATGGTATGAAGAAGCATGGGTTGCATTTTCAGAGGTAGAAGAAGGGTCTATTGACATTCTTTGAACTTCATATTCACTGTCACTACCCTCACCCTCATGACTGTCACTACCACTGCTGTTGCTGCTCATTTTGAAATTTGTATGGCTAAAAAGTTTTTTTTGTGAAAGTTTGTATACTGGTTGAAAATCTGAAAATTTGTAAAAATGATGCCAAATCAATGAACATTGAAAATACAAAATGAATTAAAAATTTTAAAAAATAATGCAGCTCTTTGTATATTGTATAGAAAAAAAAAAAAAAATTAATAATAATAAATTTAATCTCAAACCTGGAAGTGGTAGGAAGTGGAGCTGAGAAAGTGCAGCTCCCAGACGTCCAAATACAAAGCAAATGCAGGTTGACTCAAGGAAAAACACGAGCAAAAATACCCTAGCCGCGAACTCAACCCTAGGCATGAGAAATTTGAAGAAACCGGAACTTCAATGCATTCGAATCTGCAAAACGCCTCTCCCAAATGCAAAAATGTCTCTTCAAAATGCAGAAACGATTGAAAAGAAATCAATTTGGGGAAAAATATGGGTGTTTGGAGCTTTCACGTGAGCCTGGGAAATACTTCCACACGCTTGAGAGAGCCGTCTGTCACTTGCAGTCGATTTTCGGAATAATGAAACTTAATAAAGGTTTAATTTACATTTTTTATAAAAATATAACTTGCAACGGAAGGTGGGCCGCGCACGCATCAGAGAAAAATATTTTAAAAAAAAAAAATTCTGTGTTTTTTTACGTTGGGAAGGTTTATGTCCACGGGGACCGTTCCCAACTAACAGGAAACGTTTCCTACCGTTTCCCAAGAATTTTCCTTAATCGAGGACTGTCCCCTTTGCGTCCCCCCGCCCCCAAGACGGATGGGGACGGGTACAGGAGGTTTTGGGGCAGGGGGCGCGTCCCTGTGTAACCTTTTAATAAGTTGATAACTAATTTTCTATATTTGATTTAATTTTATTTTTATCTATTCAAGGTCTGCAAGGGTGCAAAGGGGAGAATCTTTTCCTCACAAAAAGTAATTGAAAGGAGAGAAAAACAACAACCAAGTAAAAAAAATTGTTCAATACTACGCAATGAAATTAGAAACTTGATTCTTACATTTTTTACTTTTTTCTTATATTTTTTAAATGTGTTTTTGTAGAATTACGATGGGAGAATTATGGTGCTAGCACACCAAATCTTCAAAATCTAGGCATTCATGTCTTATTGTAGCCATGTAGTGCTTATGGGTGTGAATGTAATTCGAGCTTATTTGAGAACATTCACACAACGGAGAGAAACAGGTAAACCCAGCAGCGCCTAAATGATCTAGTCTTCATTCGGTACAACCTTTGCCTTCGAACTAGAAAGCTGGAGGGTGTTCCACATGAGTCCATCGACTTGGATGATATTGATCCATATGGTGAATGATGATGTTCATGTCTTCCTTATTGATAAGATCTTGCTGAATTGGAGAGAGCAACAGTAGAAGAAGAAGCAGCAGAATTGGATACAATGGCGGAGGGACACTTTTGAAGATCAAGAAACAACTCCTCATCATTTGGATATTATAGCACCTTCTAGTTCTAGGCCTACAAAATTGAGTTGCAGTAGGAGGGGAAAGAGGAAGATGTAGATTTTATTTGGTTGTTAATATTTTTCTCATTTTAACATATCATTATATGTAAACATTTATAAACTTATGATGTTGTTATACATTTGAAAGGTTGAAACTATGAGTATGAATGATGAAATTTCAATTATTGAGTGTTTGAAGATCATATAACGTCTAATATTTTAATTATGACAACTTGACAATCAAATTAGACTTTTATGTTCTCTAAATGAATTAATTTTTATTTTTTTTGTAAAATTACGGTTTTAATTTTTGTCAAGTCCAAGTCCTATTTTGGGCTCCTGAGTCCGCGCCGAGTCCGAGTCTTCAAACTTTGGCCAAATGACTGCATAACTACTTTGTAATCCAGCCATCTAGATATGAAACATCCCCTATGGATATTTGCCCCAATTTTTCCAAATGTTCAATAAAAAATTTAACCAAACAATTTGCATGCAAACTGATTTCTATTTATCCAACAGATTATACCAAAAATCATATAATATCAGACTAAAATAGAGATCTAAAATTAAATATGAATATTGCCTTAAAATCTTCAGTAGAACAACAACAGAAATATCCAATCTTAGCCACAAAACTTACAGTCGGATTGGATAACTAGAAGTATGAATTTGAAGCACAAAGTGAGACACCTGAGTAATATCTCCAACAAACAAGGGGTTTCCGTCCACTGCCTCCAAGCTCGAGGGTTTCCGTCCTCAAACCTGCTGAAATCCAAAGCTTCCCAGAATCCTCCAAGAGAAAATAATAAACAATCATAAACCAAGCATGCCTGAAAATGAGCCCTTGCAACACTTTTATAAGCTTCTCATAAGAGCTCATTCACACTTTTGACCAATGTGGGATAAAACATAAACTTCCTTTTTGCCTTTCTGATGTCTCATGTATTTTAAAATATGGGGCCCCTTTTGCTATTCATTTTCCCACTTAACTTTAAACTCACATTAGTAAAGTCAAATAATTGGATTTAACTTTATGATTTAAACTTTATTAATGCAGAGACGAATTAAACCAATGGAACTGAAATCATCTGACGATAATAACCAACTTTCCATTGAAAAGGCAATGTCACTGGAGATCACAGCCCATCTGATGAATTACTATTAATAGCATTGATGATTTACTAAAAGTATACCAAAACTGCCTCCAAACACCCCGGATTGACCTGCAACAAAATTTGCTTAGGCCAAAAGTCCTCAAGATTCCTTAAAAGCCCTAGTTAGCCTACAAAACCAAGGAGAAATAGGCTTACGACAACATCATACAATGCGAGCTAGAAAAGGGGACATTACAGTTCTCCCTTCCCGAGATCGCTTGCCCTCAAGCAAACATCAACCAACCCGCTACTCCACCCTGATAAAAACACCATACACCACAAACTGTGAAGCAACATCATGCACATGCAGCAATACTCCCCAGTGAACCTAGACCGGAACCCTGATGCACACAAAGGATCCCTCAACATACTAGAGGGTGTCCAACATAAAATACCTGGATCCCAAATCCAGAATAGAAGTCTGCTATGAAAAACACCCTCAGACTTCCACTACTCAAATCTGATCTCCACTTCACCATGCTGCAGATAATGAAGCAACCCAATGGGACCCGTCCAATACATAGTGCCAAACCTATCGCAGCCTGGATCCCAAAAATACCAAACTTCACATCCATCTGTCATGCGGAGATAAGAACATCTGAAAGCGTATGTAACACAATATCTCTCTACAACTCCTGCTAAACTCCCATGGATGTGATAACTAACCAAGCCATTATAGCCACTGCCACTACAACTTCCTGGAAGCCCTGTCTCCCATTGAAACCCAGAAGTGGCAAACTTTGCTAGGTACTCACCAGCATGATGGTAGTCCATCCTCTAATCCTACAAGTAATCTCCTACAAACAACTAAGTCGAATACTTGCAGCCTCTAGTCTCATCTTCTAAAGATGGTAACTCTGAGCACAAAAGTGAATGGCTTCCCTTGACCGCGAAAAGAGAATCATCATGCGTACAAGAATTTTGAATCGAATATAAATCATGTATAGGTGGATCAAAGGCAAAACTGTAAGTACTCCTCACCGTGTACACACTGTAAAACTCCTTCGTGAGCACTGTTTCGAATCCCGATGCATTGGAACAACCCCAAACACTGCGATTATCACTCAACCCTGAAGTAGTATCAGGGGTGTGATCGGCTTCCAACTTGAAGAATAGATTATCACAGATCAATCCACCATCAAACTCAAACAATGGATTATTCACAAACTGCACAATCACTCCATGCTGATCTGAATCATCCATCTCTGAATCCCTGGAAAAATAAATCGAATTGTACTCCTGAATTGGCTCAACAGACTGCCGATCATAATCAACTGCATGGGATGAAATGACTAATTTGCTTCCAGGGGAGGGAAACAAATCAACATAAGAATCAATCTCCCAACTAGATGATACTTTGCATATCTCCTATGAAGAAGATGGAGTAGTGACGTGACTTGTCACACAACTCTCTGGTGAATCGACTACGATGTCACAAGAGCTATCAATAATCTGCCCTGCATCACCTATCATGGGACTAACCTCAGCAGAACCTGGTGCAACATGTGGTTCCCTACTACTCTCAACCAATGCACTCATCCCATTTGTATCGACTGCACCTGTAACCGTGATGGATGTAACCACATCCTCAACCTGCTCACAACCAAAAGTTTGTGGATACATGCTCCTCACCAACTACTGCCATGGAAACGTGAACTATATCTGAAGATGGTGAAGACTGTGCCAAACTCAACTCCATTGTAAGCTCGTCTATCCGTGAATATGACTCCTGAAGGGCCAACTGGACACTCTTCAACAAGTCCATAGTCACCTCAAGCTCATGAGTGAGCTCATCAACCTCCTCTTCCTTTCCCTTCAATGCCTTATGACAGATGCAATCCCACTCGAGAAGATAATCTCTATCCGCAAATAGCTATAGGTAATTTTGCTTCAGTATTCCAATTGCTTTTCGAAATGCATGAAACTCTGCAAGGAAAAGACCACTATCTCCATGCTCATCTGTCACGGGGATACTCCAACCATGAAGAGCCAACATCTAACGAGCAACATCAAAATGCTCTATGGCGGTAGCAATAATTATGTCATTTACCTTAAGTTGCCCTACCAAATGATGAGGACCCTAGAACTTATCACTCCCATACAAATTCCCTGATTTAGAATCTGCACTATGATATGAGGTTGAATCATCATTGCTCACTAACTAATAAGCAGCATCATGAGTGCTATCAGCTTCACTCACCATATCATAAATGGTACTGCTGCTATGTACCTCAAAGGATGGCTCAGCTGGCAAGGTAGAAGTTGTTGTTTTGAAATTATCTTCACACACTTCTGCTACCAAAGCAACTGCATGTCCATCCAAATCACGATCCTGGGATTCATTGCCATTAAATAAATTTTCTGATAGGTTTTCTATGGTCTGCTTTGAAAAATCAGACTCATGGTGGCATAAATCCTTCTCACACAATGCATCATTAATACTCAAACCTTGAGTATCTCCCTTATGATCACCCAAAGAATCCACACCATTGCTATCCAAATCACTAATATGATCTATGCTAGCTTCTAAAGTGGAAGCCACTTGAGAAACCTCTCGCAAGGATGATGTAGACAAATCATTTCCCAAGGCTGTCCTAATGTCTCCTTGAGTCAAATCAGCATGTCTATCAAATTCATCAAATAAATTTTTGCATACCTCATCTGAACTTGAAGACACCAAATCATTCTCATGAGAAGCTATATCAACCATATGTGAAGATACTCTATCCATTCCATGTATGAACAATTCATGAGCTATAGTGTGATATTCCTTCCTTGCATGCTCAGTCTTGTGGCAAAGTTTCGGGTGTATGTCTGTTGGCGTTTCAATTAGCACCTCTGGAGTGCTTATTGGAAACGGACAACTATTGCAAGTGTTTTAGTAACTGCTCTTCGAATTATAGAGAGGAAGATCCCTCTTTGCTGATGTTTTGCGTAAAAAGTACAGTAAACTCAGGTTCCTATCTTTTTTACTCAACGGCAAGATACAAGGGTGCATAAACACAATGCGTTGCAGCTAAGGTTTTCTCTGGTTTCTACAGATCTTAACTACAACTAAACTAGCTTTTAATCTATCCTATCTCCTCAACTTAAACAGAGCATGAGGCCATAGGAGCAAAAATGGGTTGGTCAGATCACTTGAATCCACCGTCTCTTCAAAATATATCCGAGGCTCTGAACTCTCAGATCTACTCTGGGATAAGGTATTATGCAAGCAAACACTCTTTACAGTAAGTTGGATCTAAGACTTGCCAAGGAGGAGGAACCCCTATCCGAGGTATAGGCTGGGAAACAACTCACTAGAAACAACAAATTACAACGGACTGACTAACAGGATTCCCAAGGGGGTGACGACACCTGTCCAAACTGTAGGCTGAAAGACAACTCATTAAACAACATCAAACAATAACTATCAACATCAAAATATCCGAGCAGGAACCCCTGTCCAAGGTGGAGATTGAAACAATAAGTTATAAAAAAAAAATGTTTGGAAGAACTCAAATCTTTAGATCAAACTGCATGTGCCTTTTGATTTCCTTCTTCAAGCCTTCTCGATGAATTACAAAGTATTGGGACAGCAAAGGTACGAAATCATACACAATTGCGATAAAACCAATTAACTCTCATCCAAGAGTGAACAAATATGTACTTTCAAACTTGATGGCAACAATGGAACAGCAATTTTGCGTAGTAAATAAAAGTTAACAAATAATGAGCCCAAGGCTCTTATTTATAAAAACTCAAAGGAGTAGGCAACCGTAAAATCTCCTTGAATTAACAATCAGTTCTTGCCAATCAGCAAGATTTATTCCTATGTCTAAATGTAGGTGAGCAAACAATTAACTAGAAATCTACTTCAATTAACTGAAACTAAACAAAGAGTCAACTGGGAATCTACTTCAGTTGATTGAAACTAAACTACAAGTGAACTTTAATTACAAAATGTTCCTCCAAAATAGAGATCTACAATTAGTGGAGATCTAGAAATAGACATCCATAATTGGTGGGATCTGACATGCATGATTAGTGGGACATGGAGTTAAATTGGAATGAGGAATCAAGTTAACTCTTGTCACTGTTAATACTATTCTGGAGAGTAGGACGTCCTTTGTGGGTGCTTTACACCTCTACTCCACTGGTCAACAGCCCTTCTATCCATTTGTCGACTTCTTCAGCTTCTGGACAATTAATACTCTGTAGGACGATGATGTGGCATTTGAGCATCTCTTCACCATCTACAAGTTGTTGATATTCTATGCACTTGGCAGCTGCGTCATCCAGCTTGGTGGACATGGCTGCAACCTTACTCAACTTGCAACCATCAAGATCATCGAAAAATGTACTACGGACGACATCCTAGAATTGTTTATGTATTGCGCCTAGCTCAATGTGCGCACCTCCCTCGTGCTGATAAAGGAAACGAATGGATATTACCAACATTCTTGCGAATTTGATAATATCTGCCACAATATGTCGGTAATCAATCAGTTCCACAGAATTGGCATCATAGGCTTTCTGTAATGTGCGTTTTTCAACCCTCTTAAAGAATAATCATTATTTTAATTATTTAATGTTACTAGGCAAAAAGTGCAAAGTCAAAAGGGTAATATTAAATAATTATATTAAAAAGTTAAAAGTGGCATACTTTAATGATTAATTGATAAAGTCACTTTATTAATATATCTTCAAAAGTGACTTCAGTTTTAGGAGTCACATCAAGGGGTCACATCAAGATGTCACATCAAGCAATCACATCAAGGGGTCACATCAAGCAATCACATCAAGAGGTCACATCAAGGGGTCACATCAAGGGGACACATCAAGACTTCACATCAAGGGTCACATCAAAGAGTCACATCAAGGAATATTATAATGTTTTTTCTAAAAGCTTGTTGAACACTCTTCTTGGGTCTTTCTAGAAGATCGGAGAGTTCTATAAAAAGGGACTTAAGAGCTCATTCTCATCATCCAAGATTTGATATTTGTTTATGATTTCTCTTTGGCATTTGAAGAAGGGAGCCCTAGGGTTTATGCTAGCGTATCGGCATTGGAGAGCGTAGCTGCTTCATTGCAACAACATGCTAAGGTTGTGAAATATCAGCTGAAGGTGCTTAACTGTTGGCTTCATACAGAGGTCAAGTTTGTGCTTCATCAGATTTACAGGGGAATTTCAGAGATAAAAGTTTCTTCTTCTTTCAATACCAGAAGATTGTATTCCTGGTATGCTGTATTGTAAAGGCTATTCAAAGTAGATCAATAATAAATTCTTATTGCTGCAATAGGGTTTATATATTTGCATTTCTAGTATTTTATTACATGCATGTCATTATAATTCAAAATTATACAGAAAATCAAAAAAAAAATCCAAAACCCTCATCAGAAGTCAAGAGTTACAGGTGTGGAGAGAACGGGTGTTCTTACAGTGGTATCAGAGCGGTTTCCTGCCATCCTATGTGGGAAATTAATTTTTATGAGCAAAAGAAAACTCTCAGAAGGTAGGGTTTTGAGAATTCATTGAAAATTTCAGAGGTATTCATTTGTTGGGTGAAATATCTAGAATATCATTTTATTTTGGTAGTCTTCGGTTTATTTCTAGTGGTTTGAACAGATTAAATCAATCAGTAAGAACTTCAATTTTCTGATAAGACAAATTCTAGTCTTATTGTGTCGTTATTCTTGGAGATGGATTTACTTTTGGAAGTCGTGGAGAGTTTGAATTGCTAGTATAAGATGAATATGGGGGGTCGTCTTTAACTGCCCAAGCCCGACAATTAATTTGTAGGAGTCGAAAATTTGTTAAAAAAGGGAGCCAATAATTGAAGTAGAGACAAACACAGATGAAAACGAAACTATTAGAAGCCAGGTAAAAAGAATCGATAATATTTGAGGTTTTGAAGACTGTCGCCAGCCGCTATAAGACAAAATAGGAGATGTTGCTTTTCATCTGAGGGGCCGATAAAATATTTGGAGGTGGAACGAATTTATTCAAGCTTCTGACAAGACAGAAAAGATGAAATCTTGTGATTTCAATCCCATAATAGAATGAAGGAGACAGAAAAGACAAGTCGATAGGAAAAGATATTGAGGGAATAATAAATCGAAGAGTTTGTAGTAAGGATCGCCGCTACAAGACAAGGTATATGAAGACAAATAAAGTTGACTTGGAGGGATGCAAGACTTCAAATAAGACAATATTCAGCTATTCACTATTATCGGGAGCTTCTTGCTGGCTTACTGTATGCATAAAGGCTTCGATAGAGACAAGAAAAGATAAGACAAATTAAAAAGAGAAGTCGCCGCCTGATGTATGGAAGAATCAAAAGGAGTCATAAGCTTGAGAATAAAGACAAGATAATTGACGAAGCGGCAATTTTAAAGGTGTCGCTGATTATTTGGTGGAGCCGATAGAGCTATTGATGAGTCGGGAGCTGCTTGTAATAAGGAAAAACAAATATTGAGCCGCTGGATAAAGACGAAGGCCAATAGACAAATTGCAGCTACAGATATAATTAAAAAAGAAGCCCAATGAAACTTCAGAAGCCGCCATGACTTTTCGTAAGTGAAATTGTTTTGCAAAGAGAAGTTTGATATAGCCGTCGAGATTGTCTTAGAAGACAGAAATTGAATATAAACATTTAAGGCAGCATTCCCATATGATAAAAGGCACGTCATAAGGCAGAGAACTCAACGCCAGTTCTTGTCTTAAATACTTGGCCATTTAATTTCAGAAGAAGCCAAATCGTGGTTAATAGGAAAGTTCCATGCTAAAGCAAATCAAAGTAATGCCAAGAGTCGCTGATGCGGCCGCTATATGAAGATCAATCATTTTCTGAAGGAGTCGTAAATATTCCTAGCAGTTGAATATCTCTGGAGCATACAAGTCATTTGGGATTTATCTGTATTTTGGAACTGTGTATTGAGTAATTACTATTGCTGTCATACTGGAACTAAAAAAATGTTCATTGTATAATCATTCCATATCGTAAGAGGGTTGCATGGTACTATCTTTGCTTCTTTTGATCAAGAAAATGAGTTGCAGTCAAGAAGAATTTGTATATTCAAGTAAATCAGATTACCTGCAAAGTGTTTGACGTAATGTCAAACCATTCAAATTGAAAAAATTTAGACATAATTATGGCTTCTAAATTTGCTGATGAGGTAATGGTTGCTTATGAGGAGTATAGAGCACTTCCAGATAAGGTCAAAAATCACCTAGACTTCAAGCAATATATGGAACATCGGATGGATTATAACAAGCAAAGAAGCAAATCAAAGAAATGTGAGCAGCGAAGTGCTGAGAGCACCCTAAATAATATTCAGCGAAAACCCATGCCTTCACAACAAAGATTAGCGTGTAGCTTGCAGCAGTCTAAAGATTCCATTTCAAGACGGAGCTCATCACAAAACAAAAACAAAAAGTTGTGTTTCTATTGCAAAGGGCCTTACGATGAAAACCATGATTGCGTTTTGAGACTTAAGGGCAAGGCGAATAGAATAATGTGGGCACCCTATGAGGATTCAGAACCTGAAAAATCCAACCAGCAGAGTAATCATGAAGGATCTAAGTCCGAACATGAGATCTTTACAAGTGAAGTATCTGAAAGTCTCTTTGATGTGTTTAGGTTAAAATGGAATAAATCAGCAGATCATGATCTTCAACCTACAAATGGACATGGGATTGAAACTGAAGTGGTGGTTGATAAGGAAATTTTACATCATGATAATAGTATAGTGGAGCCACAAAATGATGTTCACAACATTTCAGAAGTTGTTATCAGCACTGCTAACAATTCTGATTTTCATGACAACAATGATAAGACTTTGCAACAACATGAGAAAGTGATGGCTACACATGTGCAAGATGCTACTATTGAGTTGTTACATGAAAGTACTCAAGAATTGGGTACTAATGGTGCAGTATTTGGCGTGGATTCATGTCATTGTGAGTCTGATTTTCCAGATCAGGCCTTAGAGAAGAAGTTTGATGATTCAAGTGTTGACATAGAATCCCAGGATCGTGAGTTGGATGGTGATACAGTTACATTGGAAGAGGAAGTGTGTGAAGATACTGTCATATCAGCAGCTTCTACCTTACCCGATGAGCCATCCATTGAGGTACATAGCAATAGTACCTTAGTTGTTGATGTGTGCACTAATGATAGCACACATGTTGCTGCTAATCATGAGGTGAGTGATGTGGATACAGTCTCATATCACAGTGCAGATTTTGGGTCAGAACACTTGCATGGGAGTCATTGGTTTCAGAGTCCTCATCATTTGGTAGGGAAACTTAAGGTTAATGATAGCATGATTGCCACAACAATAGAGCACTTTGATGTTGCTCGTCAAATGTTGGCTACGTTTGGTTGGGGTACTCCTATATCAGATGAGCACGGTGATAGTGGCCTTTCCCTTGCAGAGTTCCATTCACTACGAGAAGCCATTGGGATAATGAAACAGAATTACTTGCAGTTACTAGCTGATAGGGATTATCTTCTCGAGTGGGATTACACTTGCTACGATGCACTGAAGGGAAAGGAAGAGGGGGTTGACGAGCTCACTCATGAGCTTGAGGTGACTATGAACTCGTTGGAGAGCGCCCAGTTGGCCCTTCAGGAGTCTCAGTCACGGTTGGAGGAGCTTACCGTAGAGTTGAGTTCGGCACAGTCTCCACCAGCTGCAGATACAGTACAGTTACATACAGTGGCAATTGGTGAGGATCAAATATCCATGGGTTGTAGTGAGGATGTGGCTACATCCATCATGGATTTTGGCGCAGTAGTCTTTGTTGAGATGAGTACTTTGGTTGAGAGCAATAGAGAACCACTCATTGCATTAGGTTCTCCCATGGTCAGTACCACGACAGATGATGCAGGACAGATTACTGATAGCTCTTGTGTCGCAGTGGTGGATTCTCCTGAGAGTTGTGTGTTAGTACACGAGGCTACTCCATCATCTTCACAACGGATTCGCAGAATATCATCCAGTTGGGAGTATGGCTCTCATGTTGATTTGTTTCCCTCTCCTGGAAGCAAATCTGATACCTCATCCCATGCACCTGATTTTGGACGCCAGCTTGTTGTGTCTCAGAGTCAGAGTGATCAATTGTTTGATTCCAGCATTGCTAGTGATGAGCCATTGACCGAGGTTGGAGCGTTCTATTGCAACTACACAGTGAGGAGTGCTCATCACTTTCCTTTAGATCCACACACGGAGGGCTTGATGGTGTGTCGATGTGGAGTGGCACAGGGTTTATACCATCCGTTGTGGGATAGGGGTTTGCCATCTTTAGAAGATGGGATTAGAGGCTGCAAGCACCTGACTCAATTGTTTGCAGGGGATTACTTACAGGGTCAGCAGTCAGTTATCCATCATGTTGATGTGTATCCGACAGGGTTTACTACTTCTATGTTATAGAGTGACTATGGTGTCAGTTGGCATGATGGCTTGGCTAGTTATCACATCCATGGGGGTTTAACAAAGGACAGAGAGAGATTTGGTATAGTGGATGCTTCCAAATATTTTTGTCTCTTCATGACAAATAGATGTGAGTACAGGTTGTACTAGGATCCAGGTGGTGACAGGTTTGGCACTGAGTATTGGAAGGGTCCCATTGGGTTACTTCACCACTTTCAGCATGGTGAAGATGGAGGTAGTAGAGCGCAGCGGAAGCCTGAGGAAGGCAGACACGACAGACCTTCATTCTGGGTTTGGGATCCAGGGATAGCTTGCATAGTTGTGTTTTTTGTTGATGCTACAAGAGACAGTTAGAGATGAATGGGACACTTCACAGTTCTTCTTTTGGGCCTTCCGAGGAGTTGGGTTTCTTTGCAATAGAGATTGCTTGGAGACAAGCAATTTCAAGGAGGGTGGACTATAATGTCCCCATTTTTCAGCCCTCTTAAAGAATAATCATTATTTTAATTATTTAATGTTACTAGGAAAAAAGTGCAAAGTCAAAAGAGTAATATTAAATAATTATATTAAAAGGGTTAAAAGTGGCATACTTTAATGATTAATTAATAAAGTCACTTTATTAATATATCTTCAAAAGTGACTTAAGTTTTAGGAGTCACATCAAGGGGTCACATCAAGCTGTCACATCAAGCAATCACATCAAGGGATCACATCAAGCAATCACATCAACAGGTCACATCAAGGAGTCACATCAAGGGGTCACATCAAGGGATCACATCAAGGAGTCACATCAAGGAATATTAAAATATTTTTTTCTAAAAGCTTGTTGAACACTCTTCTTGGGTCTTTCTAGAAGATCAGAGAGTTCTATAAAAAGGGACTTAAGAGCTCATTCTCATCATCCAGGATATTTGTTTATGATTTCTCTTTGGCGTTTGGAGAAGGGAGCCCTAGGGTTTCTGCCAGTGTATCGGCATTGGAGAGCGTAGCTGCTTCATTGCAACAACATGCTGAGGTTGTGAAATATCAGCTGAAGGTGCTTAGCTGTTGGCTTCATACAGAGGTCAAGTTTGTGCTTCATCAGATTTACAGGAGAATTTCAAAGATAAAAGTTTCTTCTTTCAATACCAGAAGATTGTATTCCTGGTATGCTCTATTGTAAAGGCTATTCAAAGTAGATCAATAAAATTATCTTATTGCTGCAATAGGGTTTATATATTTGCATTTCCAGTATTTTATTACATGCCTATCATTATAATTCAAAATTATACAAAAAAGGCAAATATACAAAAAATAAAAAATAAAAATCCAAAACCCTCGTCAGAAGTCCAGAGTTACAGGAGTGGAGAGAACTGGTGTTCTTACACTTTCACCTTGTATGCTAGTTGTTCTTTCCAAGCAAAGAGATGTTGCTTGTTCTCTGCAGTGATAACTGATTGGTACACCAATTGTAAATCTATGACTGCGATTTCATCCTCGGGCCTCTTCTATATTGTCTTCAGTTCTGATTGTTGAATCTCTGTGTGGAGCTCATGTGCTTTGTCCCTCAACTGGTATATTTCCACCAGTATACACCGTCCTCTGACAACAAATTCCTCCACTTGATTTCTCAAGTGTTTTCCATATGAAATCAGCTGGTGATGGTTTTGCTCCGCGGGGAGGTCTAACAATACTCGTGGCAAAGCAAAGAAGTTTGGAGTACCATGCATCAAGCTAGATATGTACATCCTCAACTGTTGGTTTTCAGGCTTTAAGGCTGCTTTGTTCATTCCGTCCTTAGCCATTCTTTCTTGAACACTCACCGAGGCAATTCCAAGAAAATCTGCTTCCACTTGACGAGTGGTCTTACCGAGGTTGACCTCCGATAATGTGAAGTCTTCAACCTCTACCTCGTGTATATTTTTGTCCTCAGGTGGGGTAGCTATCTCTATGACAAATTCATTATCTACATTCCTTCCTACATGCACCTACTTCTTCAATTTATTCATTGGCATGTCTTGGGAGACATGATCAAACTCTATGAAGTCAAGTTGGTAGGATGGCCTTTCTCTCTTCCTTCCTAGAAGACCCTTAAGCCAAATTGAATTCCAGCAAGCCTCGCTGGATGGAGGAATGTTAGGCCTCTGAATGCCTAATGAATGAGATTGTGCTGCAGTGATGTCTCATGGTGGAGAGTCCAAGTCAATGGGTACTTGTGACTGTTGCGATGGTGGTGAAGTAGGAGGTTTTGTCTCTATCATAGGCATTGTATCCACTGCAACTGCTTCCATCATGGGCTCTATTTCGGCTGTGATTGTCTCAATCACTAGCTCAATAGCAGCGGTTTCCATGACTATCTCAGGTATGTTTGTGGCTGTCTCCACATGTAACTCCTATGCTCTTCCCCTTCTGTGCCCTGACATTCGCATCCCTTTGGGAGGGTTACTCCACTGCTTTTGTCTATGCTTCTTCCTTGACGCGGAAGGTAGTGAAGATTGAACCGGTGGCGGCTCTGTGTGGGGAATTACTACCTTCCTCGTCTTCTTGTTGTCCAAGTAGAGTTGACTGTTTCTGACAACCCTACTTTTTCGTTCCTCTATAGACATTTCTCCTTGGCATACCAATCCACTTTTCCAAGTGGTTGTGAGTCTACTTGATCCACGAAGAATGTAGGGAGAATAACCTCCCCGTCATCATCAGATAGGCCCTCCACATCTTCTAACATGATGTCAGCAATTTGTGGGAGCCTAAACTGGTTGTAGTTCCGTCTTCATACATCAAACTCATCATCACAGTTGACCCAATAGTCTTCCATGGAAGACTCGTGTGATGAGTGTTGCTCAAGGTGTGCTGCATAAAGGCCTCTCGGATCATACGACCGCCTCTCAATGAGATATTTGAGATTGAGTCTCACCGTCTCTTGGCACATGATTTTGGCATCAACCGTTGTTTTACACCTGTAGAGTCCCATCTAGATAGGAAAGCTCGCAGTTGTCTTCTTTCTTAGGCACAGGTGAATGAACTTCGCCCAACTGCCGCAAGAACTCCATGAAGACTACCCTATCTGAAGGGTAGCGGGGCATCATGGCAGGATGACCGTTGTATCCATATACTCGTATATAGGTGAAGGTGGGGAATTGGATGAACTAATCCGCCTAGTCCACCATTGCCTCCTTGGCTACTGGTGATATACGTACATGCATTTCATGGTCAAGGTCCCTTACGATGTGTATAATGAAAAAGATCATTTATCCGCTTGAAATGTAGTTCTGCTTTTGTAAACTCAAGTTAAGGAAAATACTCATGGACCTTCTGCACACCTAAGGTTCCCACAGTGTTTAATACTTTGAATTGGCCTTGGAAGGCAATCAGGCATACAAGATAGGAGCACATGTGGAACCTGTGAGCCTCTAAGAACCCGGTCATTTGCTAGTGGAGTGTATCACTGATGAGCGTGGCCTAGTCGTAATGCTCTTTGTTGCTGACTATCTTAGCGATGATGTAATACATCCATGACTGAAATTGGTTCCCCTCCTCCTGTCCAGTGATCCGATTGAGTAGAGTGATCAAAACTGCATACTCATCTCGGAATTCTCCTCGCCCAACATTCTTGGGTAAGTTGGTCTTTTTAACTTTTAGCCACTTTTCTGCCATTCTCTTTTAACATTTATCCTTTGCCACTTTGAATGCTCTTTCGCATTCTTTCACAGATATGACCACATTGTTCGGAAATGGTGGAATAGAAAAACACCTTTCGACATCCTTTGGTTTAAGGCTGCAAATCACCCGCCCATGCACTGATCGGATTTCTCGTGTGGTAGGCTTGTAATTCTTAATGCAAGCAATTACAAACTCCACGTTCTGTAATGTGATGGGGATTGACACGGCCTCAAGCAATCTAGATTGCTTGATGTTTTGTAGTGTGATCTGGTTCATGCCCTCCAAATCTTTTGAATTGACCTTTGGGTGCACTTGATGCAAGTCTGTGTTTTTGGTCTTGTATTGTACTTGGGAGATCTGCATCCTGAAAAACTTAAAGATCAACTGTGCACACAACCCTATTCAGACAACTTCTGAAAATCCTTAAAAATAGCACCTGCCAAGAAGTATTTATCCAGAAAAAATCTGACACATGGGTTTTGTTCGTGCTTCAATGCTAAAAAAACCCAGTTCATTGGATTTTTAAATCTGTGACTTTTTTGGAAAAATCCTTAAAAATAGGGGTAACAAGTTTGTTGTTTCTGAAAAATTTTAAGAGATGGGTTTTGCTGAAAAACTGTGTTGATCATACCCAATTAGTCAGCTCTATGATAGCCTGTTGTTTTTTGTGACATGCAAGAAGTTTAAGACAGAAGAGAGGAAGAAGACAAGAGGACGATTGGAAGTTATTTGCTTCCCTTCTGTAAAAATATGCCTCTGGATGCAACCTTTGAGAATTTATCTTTCTGTGCAACTGATCTTCAAAACTTACGAAGAACGGTCAAAACCATCAGTTTGATCTTGAAAAGACGTCTTGGAGAGCAAATTGTTGTTTCAACCTTCAACCTACAAAAGAAAATAATGAATTGGGACACCTATGCTTGATTATATAATGATTGATGCTTGAATGCATCAAGTATGGGCGCCAACTCATGATTGAGGAGTAAATTGGCCTAATTTGGAGTTCCCAACCCTGATTTCCACTGATTGTGGGACGTTTAGACATGAGAAGCCTTCAAAATCTCTAACTCAAGTCAACAAATATTGCTTTGACTTTTTAGGCGTCCTTTTTGAGTGTTGAACACTTTTTCCATGCTGAAGTGCCTCTGTTGGATCTTCATTTCCGGTTGCTCCGTTGATCTTAAGCTATTGTTGATAGATTCATTGTTGAGATAGGACAAACCTGATTAAGTGTACCTGGGAGCTACAAAGCTCAAAGACTGAATTTGATGCCTTAACTTCAAGGGCGCCTTTCTTCAGCAGGGGCACTTTTGTCCTCAAACTTGGTCAATTACTTGATTGTTTTCAATTTTATCATTTTGACCCTCCGTGCTCTAATCTGAGATCACTGCTAACTGATGAGTCTGATAATCTCGCTAAAACGTGGGATGGATAACCAGCTCAATCCTGGAAAGGATGACTGGCTTTGCAAAGCATGAAGTTAGGTTTAAGTCCTTCAAAAGCATGGGCACCTTTCTTCAACAGGGGCGCTTTTGGCCTTTTGACTCATGATTTTCATGTTGCAAACCTTCAAAAATCATCCCAGTTTGATCTCTATTGTCAAGTGTCTGATTTGTCTGTTGTCTTCACTGACGATGTCATTGTTGAAATTGATCTTATCGGAGGTCATGTTGAAGGTTCCTAAGCTTGCAGACAGCATCTAACTACCCAAAAAGATGGACGCCTATTCTCAGTAGGGGTGCTTTTCTTTAACACTTAGCCAATTTCTCCATGTTCTTCATTCTGCCTTCACCTTTGGTGTTTTCTGCTTGATCTCTACCTCTGATTGCATGACAGGTCCTGTGGACATGCAACTAGATTCATCGTGACACTGAGAGAGAGCTGAGCAGGTGCTTTGTAGAAAGCAGTTGTTGAAAACTTCATCAGGTGGCTTAGATTCAAGGGTGCCTTTCTTCAATAGGGGCGCTTTTGCCTTGTTATGCTTTGATTTCCCACTAATTTGTGCCTTCAACAATCCTTGTTTCAACTTTCGTTTGCCGGTGACTGCTGGATCAGATGATCTCACTTGACGATGCATTGGAAAGTCAGCAACAACATGAAGAGGATGACTACCTTGGTGAAAATTGATGACTGTTTTTGACCCTCTGAATTCAAGGGCACCTTTTCCCAACAGGAGCACCTTTTAGGTGCAGTTTCATCTTTTGTATTGAAAATCTTCATCTCCTCGCGCTCTGCGTTCATCGTGCATCGTTACTGATTTGATCATTGTTGTTGACGACACGTGCATCCTAGCAAACACCTCCAACATGTTGTGTGTACGGGTGTTGGAAAAATGACTAAGGCATTCAACTACACAGCCTCCTTGGTAGCAAGGTGTGCATTTTCCAGACAGCCAATTTTCAGCATTTTTCGCTTTTGAAAATCCCCTCCATCGCAGAGCATCTTTTTTATCATTTTCCGCCATGGATTCATCATTGAAGCTTTTGAAACTTAACTTTCAGCACCTGGTACTGGCCAATCTGCCATTAATGGTTGCAGAGATCCTACTTTCTTCCTGAAAAATGAAAATAGACCCACTAGAGTAAAACAATTTTTTTGGTGATTTTGACTTGACCAATGTGATCGTGGAGTCAAATTATCCTATCAAAATCATTTTCAAAGAATTCTGGAAAGATCCTATTTTTTAGGGTTTTCCTACAAACAAGGGTTTGAAACCCTAATTTTCAGAATTTTCAGAATTTTGCAAGCATCTTCCTTAACATAAACCCTACATTTGATTTGACCAAAAACATACTTTTGACAACATTTTTACATGATTCAGCTCAATTTAAGCAAAATGCCAAAAATTTATTTTGGGTACAACAATGTCCATGTAGTCCTTGAAAGGAAGATTCTTCTTAACATATTGAGGAAGAATGCTATACTCCTCAAACATGCTAATCACCACCGCTTCTTTGTCTTGTGGTGTTGGACCTTTGCTAGAAGAACGTGAAGATGATCCTTTGGAAAGTTCAAACTTTGAAAGTGAATCATCTAAATGCTGCAAATTACGTATGACCTTGTATTGTGTTTGTTCAATTTCTTTCCATGCTTGTTTATTGCTAAACAATTTTGCCATGATGACCTTTTTCGCTGTATATATTTCAGCCTGTAGTATCCCCTGATAAAACTGGCCCTATTTTGCTGATTTAAACTTCAAGGAATATCGTCAAACACTTGAGCTGCAACTGTGCATTTGCTGGTATCTGATTTTCTGTGTGTTTTCTGATTTTGAATTATGTTGTGATGCATTAAAGGCTTAATCTAACTATGCCAATAGTCTACAGCTGCAATCAGAATGTTATGCAAATACTCCTATAATGCAATAAGACAATCTCTCTATGCAAACTTACAACTACAGCATAAAGGCATTATGTCAAACAGTTGACATACAGTCTCCAAACTCATGTATATTGCCGTTAATGTCTAATTACATTCCTCATCAATGACTCACAATAAAATGAAGGAATGACCAGCCCATGCAATGTCTACTATGTTTAACATAAGATGATTATATACAGCTGCAATAGATATGTCTTTGCCAATAACTATGCAAACAAGTAGCAGCACTACAATGAGTTCAGTGTGTAATGCACTCACTAGATGAACTAATGCAATGGCAAAGATTAAATACAATGCTGCTACAGGAAACTTCAATTATGTGAGATGCATCTACAAACTGCAGGTAGCAGCGACTTCCAAATGTAATATAAGAGTATAAGAACCTGATTGATGCACAGCAGGGTGACGTCACAGTCCAGCCAAAAATCTCAAGCACATTCTGATGCCTTCAAACTTCCCTTAGAACTTTGGTGGCTCCCTTGAATGCTTTCGATGGAGACAAGTTTGACTTCAAAGCCACGATATCACCTTCAGGCAGCTTCTTGAATGCGAATTCCCTTCTCAAATTAGATAATTTGTCTTATTATCTCCTCCACGTCTTTGCTTTGGCTTATAGAAAGAATTGAATCTGCCTTGTCTTTCTTCAGCGCTTAACCCACTTTGTTTTCTAGCAGCAGTTGACAAAATCTTCAATGATAAAATATTCAGAATTGTCTTTTGTCTCCTTCAGCTATCGATACAGCTTTGTTTATTTCTAGCTGCTCCTGACAGGACACCAAGCGGCTCTTTTATTGCCCTTGACTTGTCAAACAATACCCAATAGTTTAAATGGAAAGCAATTCTCTTTTCTTTTTGTCTCTTTTGGCTGCTCAATCATTGAACATTTGTCTTATCTGTTTGTCTCCAGTCAATAAAATCATCCTACTTGCCTTAAAAATTCTGATGCTACCAATAAATCAAACTTCCAAAAAATACAATTTTCTTCAATTTAAAAACAAGACCATCGATCCTTGCTTATTTGTCTTACCAAGCTTCTCAGTTTGTCTTATCTGCATATATGAGATTTGTCTTTAGTCGGATGACCCAACACCCAAACAAGGAGGTCGTCTCAAAAGAAAGTGATTCCTTTCTTTTTGTCACCATTTGTCTTTTCTGGCCTTGTCCCTTTCTGCAAACGTGTCTTTCTACTCTCGTCTTTATTCTCAAAGTCGACTTTGTCCTTTCTTCATATGTTGTGTCGATGTGAGTTTGTCTCATATGCTGAGACGGCTTCTTCAAATAATTCCCATTTGTCTTATTCTTCCTGACGCCTATTGTCTTTTATGTAGATATCTCCATGTTAGTGTTTCTTAGATCAGATTAGATAACAAATTACTCAATAGAATTGCAACACATAAGACAATGAACACAACAAGATACCCTGGGAAAACCCTCCTACTCGAGGGAGAAAAACCCAGCAAATGATTCTCTTATATATGATAACAAAGTGACAGAAATCTGCTTACAACACAGCCCAACAATGGCTAATAGAGAGTCACAATGATTTCCCACTTTTCCTTAATGCTCAGATACAAATGAATCTGTTCTTCCTTGATATCGGTCTGCTGCTACAGAAATGATGATCTGCTGCTCAAGTATTAACTTCTTCTAGGAATACGAATTATGATGAATGAACTTGATTTCTGTTCTCCCTGATATATGCGAATTTCTGCTCTTGATGATAATAGCGAACTTTCTTGATGATTCGAATTACCTTTAGCAAGGATAATGACCTTGTACTTATACATCATAGGCGCCTCTTGACTTAGGTCGGCCTCTTTAAGAAAAATACAATAAATGATAAACAATTAAAATAACATGAAGTCGGCTCAAGGTTGATACAAGGAGAATGCGAACTTAAAGGGTCGGCTCTTGGTTATATTTAAATTGTCTTTCTTGGGAAGTGCAGACCGAAACTGCAAATAACATCAACACTCCAATCATGTCCTTTTCCTTCCAACAGCTGAGGCTTCAAATTCAAATCGAATGAGTTGGATATCTTGTGCTGTGCTCTAAACTCCCTTAAAAATGTAATACGATTTTCTCAAATGAAAATCGATAGGCCCAAGAGCAGATAATTAAAGCAATTCTTTCAAAAACTGAATTATCCAACTAATCTACCACAGTAAGTTGCTGCACTTCAACCTCACATTCTGGTAGGAAAAACCAGCTCTAATACCACTAAAACATCCCCTATGGATATTTGCCCCAATTTTTCCAAATGTTCCATAGAAAATTTAACAAACAATTTGCATGCAAACTGATTTCTATTTATCCAACAAATTATACTGAAAATCATATAATACCAGATTGAAATAGAGATTTGAAATTAAATATGAATATTGCCTTAAAATCTTCAATAGAACAACTACAGAAATACCCAATCTTAACCACAAAACTTACAGTCGGATTGGATAACTAGAAGTATGAATTTGAAGCACAAAGTGAGACACCTAAGTAATATCTCCAACACACAATAGGTTTTCGTCCACTGCCTCCAAGCTCGAGGGTTTCTGTCCTCAAACCTGCTGAAAGCCAAAGCTTCCCAGAATTCTCCAAGAGAAAATAATAAACAAACATAAACCAAGCATGGCTGAAAATGAGCCGTTGAACACTTTTATAAGCTTCTCATAAGAGCTCATTCACACTTTTGACCAATGTGGGATAAAACATAAACTTCCTTTTTGCCTTTTTGATGTCTCGTGTATTTTAAAATACGGGGCCCCTTTTATTATTCATTTTCAAAACTTAACTTTAGACTCGCATTAGTAAAGTCAAATAATTGGATTTAACTTTATGATTTAAACTTTATTAATGCAAAACGAATTCAACCAATGGAACTGAAATCATTTGACGATAATAACCAACTTTCCATTGAAAAGGCACTGTCACTGGAGATCACGGCCCACCTGATGAATTACTATTAATAGCATTAATGACTTACTAAAAATAGTAAGTATACCAGAACTACTTCCAAACGCCCCGGATTGACCTGCAACAAAAATTGCCTAGGCCAAAAGTCCTCAAGATTCCTTAAAAGCCCTGGTTAGCCTACGGAACCAAGGAGAAATAGGCTAACGACAACATCATACAATGCGAGCTAGATAAGGGGACATTACAAGATATGTGTAGTTATAGTTACTAGAAGGGGACACCATTTCAAATCAAGTTACATGTGTAAATGAATAAGGGTATAGCTATTTTATATATACATATATTATTCACCCAAAGATATAGGTATGGATAGGAAGATGGGGACAAGATCCTCACCCCTATACTGGAATCTCTTATTGACAAAGCTTTATTCGTATCAAAAGGAATTATAGGAAAATGAAATCCTTTTCCCCATCAGTAAATTCTGGGATTCTCTATTGCATTAACTTCTATGCTTGGTAAACTAGTACTTTTAAAATCCTAAGGGGTCAAAAGAATCAGAAGATTGATTTTGGTTTGATGAGGAGATTCAATTCTATTACTTCTTATATCAGTCAATGAAAATACCACTTTGCTATTTGTAATTTTTCATTGAATTCTCACTGACTTCTCACTGAGTCATAGTTTACTTAAAGTCTGCATATCTTATGTGATATATTTTAGTTTAATTTACTTCATTGCTTGCAAATGCAACAGATACACAAAACAAATTTTCAATGCTTGTACAGTGTATAATTCTAGTACATATTGCAAACCCCAATAAAGTATTTCATGTGCATTTGAAACAAAGGAAAGCCACCCCTGTAAATGGAGGAGAAAAAACCCCAAACTCTCTATAAATTACAAATAAAAAATCAGAGCTATCAGTATGGGTTTTAGGGATTTTAGGGTACTAAGTAGAAAATTTGAAAAATAGAGCCACAATTTCCTCAGCAATGGTTGGTTCAACCTTGCTTTCTTATCATCCTAGTTCTAGCGTAGTACTTCCCTATTGCAGCTTTCTACTGAACCGACATAACTTCTAATAGTATCTTTTTTTGTCTGGGTTCACAAAGATAACTCATAATACCAGAGCCTAGGATCAGAAACAATATAGAACTTACATCCTGTGAGTAGTTTTTACTTAGAAAAAGGAAACCTTTTTGTCACCTAATAAGCAAAAATTTAACATCTAAACCCACTTTTGTGCAAATTAAGCACATTTAGCATCAACAAAACATTCAAAGCAATGTAGCAAAAATTATTGACTGATATGTTGTAGAAGCAAAATGTACAAAAAGAATTTAAAAGAAATTAGTACACATTAATTTCAAATATTTAAGTGTGACATTGAATTAGAACAGTTAAGAAAATCATTATACCTCTAACACTGTGATGGCTGCCGCAACGGCATCAAGACTTCTTCCACATCCCTATATAAAGTTCAAAAGAAAAATGCCATTCATGTTAAGCCGGTACAGCTAATAGAGTCATAAGCAGAATATGAAATAACAATGCAATCAAGAAGTTAAATAATGACAGAAGAATGAAAACATAACAAAGTCATTAACATCAACATGAAGGGGCTGAAAAGATTAAAAGAAAACATAGTTTTTATAGCAAGATCTAGCTTCTTTGAGCTAAAATGCTAATAGTGTTCGACCAATCAAGGGCTTTCACATACAAGGTCTAGAGTCCTAGGAACAAAAAAGGGTAATAAGCCTATCTTCCATTAAAGCAAACCACTAAGATGTAATTGTCGAAAGGAAGGCAATAAGAGTATCGACGCTACCAAATTGTAATAAATAAATAAATGAATCTAAAATTATATCGATTAAGAGACAACCTCATTATCCTTAATAGAACAGGGATACTATTAGTCACAACTATTATAATAGTTATAAAAAGCATAATAACTAAATAAATGAATGATAATAACAAAGCACCGGTAAAGGCTAAGGCAGCAGTCATTGTATTCCAAAGAAAATGCAGCGATTCACCTTTAGGAACAGCAATTACAAAAGGACACGTCCCAGCAGGTCATGAGATATAAAATGATGTTCACAAAACCTCCAAAGGAAAAACATTGAACAATTAGGAACAAGGAAAAGGAGAAAGAAATGGAATGTAAATAGAGAATCAGAAAACAAAGGAAAAGGATAGACTGCAGATTGTGTAGTATTTATTATTACCATAGAAATATCATTGGCTGGCTGGAAAATAATAATAAACTCCTGCAGATTGTGTAAATTAGAGAGACATCAGAGACATCAGGAGTTAAAGGTTATCAAGTAAACATTAACTGTAAGTTAACTATAATAAAATAAAGATATATATATCTATATATATACATACAGATATATATATAGATATATGTATTCCATACCAAGGAATTATTGTAAATTGAAATCAATGGGAAATAATAATATATATATATATATATGGTAAGTAGATATGTGAATCACTTGCGAATATACAAAAAGGATACTTGCAGCAATTATTGAGCCTTACAAGTAATAACGACTATTCATTCGATATAATGATAAATGGTATAATAGAATTCCACCTATGGGATCTTGAAAGAAGTTAAAATCCACCCTAAGGACTTATGGAACATATTATAGAAGAATCACTCATAGTGAAGGGAATGAATAATCCTTTGACGAGAATGAAACATTTATATCATCTTTGATCTTATTAGATGTTATCACTGAAACTTAATGATATTTAACGCTTCTAATGTCTCTTCGAGAAACACTTTGAATGCAGGATTCGGGTTTAAGTGCTTCCACAAGAAAGGGGACATTACAAGTGGTATCAAAGCAACTTTCTTGCCATCCTGTGAAAATAGTGTATGCAAACTTACCAAAGACAAAGGTATATTCTATAAACATATAGAAACACATATTGATTTATGCAAATTAGGTATGACCTGTAACCATTGAAAGTAATTACTTGTTGTTGACATTCGTTATCCTTATCATAGCTACTGTGTGTAAGGGTAAAATAAGTATCAAGATAATGCGTATAAATAGATAAATATATATGTTGTTAATCTGCATATCTATGATTAGTCATTTGTTTGTATTAGTATGGTCCATGGGTCATATCCCTCCTAAAATTATGAGATTTTGAATAGTAACAGTGATATTATTTTGGCAAATAAATAGGGAATTTAAATTGGTGATTAATAGACATATCTAAATATGATTGATAAATATACTTAAATACACGATGATTGATAAATATATAATAGGCGATTGATAAATACGATTTATGCATAATAATCTTTGTCTAATTGATGTTATTTATTATCGTCATTTTGGGAATGCATGTCACTATTATAGTATTGCTAATATGTTATTTTGAATTGGACAACTAATCATGTTATGATGGTATATTCCATCCTAATTATTGTGTGTGTAACTATATAAAACAACCATGGAAGACTAGAAAAGAAAGGCTAATTACATCTCTGCACCCCCGGCAATATCAAAGACCATTATGATCTATCATTCTACTGTAACATAGGATAAGAAGGCGGCATCGTTGGCTGGGAAAATAAGAGGTCCCTGCAGATCGAAGTGTTAAGTATTAGGTGTGTACTTTCATAGCCCTAAATCAGCAATCATAAATACCTTTATATAATTAGAAAATAATATTTGCTAAATATGTTATGACTACAAATACTAATGATTGATAAAAATATAAGGAATTGGTAATTGATAAATATATTAAGATTTGATATTGATAAAGATATTAATGTAGTTATTAATATTTGATAATTGATAACTATATAAATATAAACATTGAATATCATAAGGGACTGCTGCATATACATTCATATGATAAATAGATTATTTACATTGAACTCTTTATATCTTGTTAAATTCATAAATCCCCATAGCATGGTGTAATTGTGGGTAACTTATGACAATCATTAGATGCAATTGTTTGTATCATCAAACAATCATGTAGTTGGTTGAGGGATGGAATCAATAGGTTGAGCAGGTGCTAGATTTCTCCTCTAAGTAGCCCACCCACATGGATGACTGCAGTCTGCCATTGTTGAGCCAAGATGACCTTTCACCTTCCACCTTTTCCCTCCAAGAAATGACGCCCATTCCTTTTTTTGAAATATTTTACTCTTTGAAATATTTAATTCTCCCTTAGTATGGTGTCCAAACTTCAAGGCTCAATAAACATTATTAAATATCAATAATTTCCTTCATGAGGCGTCCACCCTTTATGTCCACCTTTTAACACAACTTCAAGTTATAACACTAGGCCAAGGGGTCAATTCAAAAATATAACATTAATGACTTGAAATAACTTATTTCTCCATATTTCACCTCAAAAGCTAAAACCAAACATACTCAACTGCTCCAACTAAAATGGTAACTTACTGAGATGCTGTCAACAGGACCACTGCCAAAATTAGAACTTACTAAAAATAGTAAATTCTGAGAAATGCCAAAAACCTCCAAACAATGAAAATCCTAATTTCACCTCAACGAGCCTACGGACTTCTGGAATAGGCTGATGAGCTACTGAAAAGCGAATGGCTAAAATGGGGACATTACAGTCCGCCCTTCCCAAAATTGCTTGTCCTTAAGCAATGCCACAAACTCCAAACTTATCCCACCAAATCAAATAGGATCCCGAGGTCCCATGTCCATCTCTGAAAAGTCCCACCATGCTGATGCTGCTCTACTCTGATCATACAAATGTAGTCATTGCACCAGAACAACACAAACCATTCCTGCAACCTCAAAGAGATAACATGCCTGAAATTCAAATTGAACAACATGGAAGGATTTGAATCAAAATCTAGCAGCGTCTCATGCCCTATAAACTCTGAGGAATTAACATCTGCAATGTCAATGTCCATCACCATTCTGAGAACAAAGAAGAATAATCTAAACAACTCAAAAATATTCTCATCAACATAACTCCTCAAAGCATCAAACCGAATCACAACAACAAATGTGACTCCTTCATAGCTATTTGCAAAGGAAAAAACAGCTCTTTGCAAAAACATAGTAGCTGCATCCTCAAAGCTCCTCAAGGATGAATAAAGCCTCTTCTAAATAATTCTGACATATTCAAGAAAATTTCTAAAAACTTCCACCGATCTCTTTCCAAAAGTCTTAAAAAGATGAACCAAATCAAGCAAAGGTTCACTGCCCCAAACACCAGTGCAAGAGATTGTACAAAGAAAGCCTCTGGAAAAGAACTTAAACACCATCCAAGTCTGATCTGAATCATTATGAAACATCATTTCCCACCTTTGGAGCCAAAAACCATCATTGATAAGAGATTGTGAAGAGAAAAAATAAGTATACCAATTGTCCATGAAATCTGAAATGAACCACTCAAAATTTGATTTTAGGACAATCAACATGCAAGGAGTTGAACAACTGCTGCAACATTGGAAATGAGCGTCCCTAGAGACACAATTGCTCATGCCCAAGGCTGGAAACATCTTCTCAAAAAACTTCAACCCATCATTAAACCATCTTTTGTTTGAAGTATCTCTCCAATCCACTGATAGATGGGCCAAAGGAACCATCAAATGATTGATAAAAATGGGGCCAACATCAAAGACTTCGAAAATTGAATCCTTATTTCTCCAAATATCCCTCTTTCTACTTGTAACAATCCCCCTCAAGCCATGTCGAGAAATCCAATCATGAATTCCCAACCAAAAATAAACTCCAACACATTGGGAAGAATTCCCAAAATATCTCCAAGAGCTATAGTGAAAGACTCGTGCACACCAAACCATGTAACTTGCTGCAACCATCATTGCATAGTTTAAACATTTCATGACCAGCATTTTAGAATACTGACTAATCAACAATGCACCATCTAGAATCCAAAGAGCCAAGTCTGAAAATTCTCCCACAATTTGATGCATGTTTCTAAAATCTGACCAAATCAATCATCTTAAGATAGGTGGTACTCTTTCATTGGTTATTGCTGAGTGAAGACCAACAAGTTCAAACTTGGACACCATTAAATGCTCATTTACTAACCATTCCCAAAGAGTATTGCTAGACATATAGAGTGGATCCACCAACATTGTCTCATGCTTGACTATAAAATCATGCATGTCAAAAACATAAAACTTCTTACCAATGCCATCCACATAGAAATTGTCAATCACCTTATAATTTAACAAATCATGTGAAACTAGAGGATTGTTGTACTCAATCATAGAATCATCATTTCCTTCATCCCTTTTGTTGGTGTCTTCATAGAATTCAAGCTCTTCTTCTTCATCTACTTGAGGATGGCCATCATTAGTTGCTGATCCATAGAATGTAACATGATGAATACCACAAACATTACCAGTCTCTTCATCTACCACATGGCTGCAAGCTATTCCTTCTTGTGGCAAATCTTCTTCCCTACTCAAAAGTTCACACTTTTGATATACCTTCCAAATACCATCATCTTCATGAATCTCCTTAGTATTAAGCAAGGTTTCATCATTTTGGAGTTCATTTATTCCTTCAACTATTTGCTTGATCTCCATAATCCTTGTATTAGCTTCTTGTCCCTCAAGTGTGGCTGCAATAGGAAATTGATTTTCTGTTTTGTATAAAGAATGATGAGCTAAGGTAAGCTCAAGGCAAAGCCTATCAACCTCTTTCTCCTTCTCTTGGTAGGCATCATAGGTCTCCTCTGCAAACTTAATGGCATTATCCCTATCTGAGAGCAAATGCAAATAATCTGTCTTTATTGAATCCAATGCTTCTTTGATTGTTTGCATCTTGGAAAGAGTGTCTCCATCCTTAACTCCATTTTGTCTCTCTTCAAACATAATTTTCCAATAGAGCTCTTCAATAAAATTGTGTGTTTTTAAATCTTGATAATGTTTTAACAATTTTCTCTTCTGAAACCATTAATTTATCTTTCAAAACTTGCAACTCTTTAAGCCCTTGATCACAATCAGCAAAGAAGATTTGCTTGTCAAACATCAATTTTTCTAATTTGTTTTCACTGACATAATTTTCAAAATCATGCTTCATTTCTAACCTTCTCACTACATAATTCTTGAATATAAGGCTTGTCAGCAATATCTTCAAGCAAATTAGTATCTCTATCTTTACCTTTCAAGTTCTCGTACTCTTCTTGTGTGTCAATCTGAAAGGCACCCAAACCATTTTTTGATTTTAAAACATTCTTCTCTTCAACATAAGAATTCACGTTCTCATAAGCCTTTGCTGCAACTTCTTCTGCAATGATCACTTCATTGCTTGCAATGCAAACTAAACGTGGAACTTCATCTGGATCAAAAGGAAATGTATCCCACTCCAATTCATTATCATATGTTGGTGCCATCATGCCCAGATCCCAAATGTGAAAGGTTTGATTGTAATGATCAACATGAAAAAGATCATCATGCTCCTCTTGGATTGTTGACTCTTTGAATGAGTCACTCCTCATTCCACTTAGACTGAAATCATCATTAGTAGCTTCCTCCAAGAGTTTAGTTTGATGATCAAGCTCAATACCTCCCATGTCACTATCATTGTATTGAAAATTAAAGTCATCAAAGCTGATTGCTTTGAATATTTTATCATTCTTTTCTTCATTGGAACTATCATAAGTAGATGTGTTGCTGATTTTATCATTAGCATCCACATACATACCCAAGAAGTCTTCTTTGTCTCTTGTCATAAATTTGTCTTGTGAAAACTCATGAGGGGTTTGGACAGCAACATAAAAAGAATTATCCATCACCAAATCTTCAACAAGTGGAGGCATAAACACTACAGAATCTCTACCAACAATATCATTATGGTAACGATCATAAGCTGGTTTAAAGACACCACTAGTATTCCCCCTTTGTCTTGTCCTTCTTCAATGCACTCATCCCACACAACAGTTCTACCAACATCTTCTGTGAAGCCATTTGTCTTGAGATCTTCATCAGTTGAATTCTTATTAGGACTCAAGACTGCTGTTATGTTCTTCTTACCCAAACAATCCTCAGTTTTCCCCATCTCATGCAAGTCTACGGGTGTATTTTGGGACTCTAACTTAATCTCCTTAGTTGACAAGGTATCTTCATCAAGCGCACTATCATTTTGAAGCAAAACATGCACCTTGCTCGTGTCTTCTTCAGCACTAGTTGACTGATTTTCCTCTTCGAGTTGCTTACTTGTAGGCTACAAGCCACAAACAGATACTTTTGCTTCTTCCTTCCTTGATTCTTCAACCATGGCAAGTTTTGCTTCTCTTTTAATTTTTTTCCTGATGTAGTTGACCACACCCAATTTCCTAGGTTTCTTAATCAACACACAATTCAAGTAGCAGTCGAAAGAAACACCTTTCTTAAATTCATCTGACATATTCTGATATTCCTCATGGAGTGTGGAAGCCTCATGTTCACATTGCCTCTTACATTCTTCATTGAGCTTTGTCCTAGCAATGGAAGGTGACCTTGCCAAACTTCTTTCCCCTTTATAAACCATAATCACATCTGTCTTCTCATAGTTCTTGGACTTCAAAAAACGTAACATCTTTGGAACTACTGAAAACTAAAGCTAAACTAAGTTCTGACCTCTGGTGTAGAATCTGTTTTCTCGGTCACTCATTTGACAACTGAGTTCTGATTGTAACAGGATGGCAGGATCTTGGCTCTGATACCACTGAAATGTGCCAACCAATTTTTTCTTTGAATTGTCACAACACAAACCAGCACTACGCCAATTGATTAGCGTTAGCTTCCAAAGGATAATCAAATGAAATGCACTCTACGCCAAGAATGTGCACACAAGACCCGATGTGGGTGAGGTGCTAACATATGGCGGAGGAAATTGAATTATAACTTAAAGTAAAATACAACTGAAAGCAAAGACGCGGTGAACCAGCCATGAGAGATTTCCACGCTACCTCTTAATTAGTGGGGGGAAAACATTACAATTCAAAACTAATCCATCTGTTGCGGTAGGCATCCACTCAATAGTGGGAATTCGCCACTTTTCAGTGGGTGATAAATGAGAGATTAGTTTGTTTTTTCTCCACACTGGCGGTAAACCATCCAGGGGTTACAAATATGTGAAAATTAACACTAAAATATGCAGGAAATTAAATGACTGGAACAGTACTACTGTTTATAGTCTTACAATGAAAAACGACTGCAATTTTCAAGTGTTATTTCAATCTTTTACAAAGCACAATGAAATAAATGATCTCCCACTTGATAATCTCTCAATTATTGAAGATAGAAAACCAAAATCAGGAATTGAAATAAGTCTGATATAAAAATCTGCAAACTGAAATTCTGAACCAGCAATCAATGAAACACCAAAATTGACAAATCTCTTACCACACTTCGTAAACTCCTACCAAACTGAAAGTACTTCACTTCAAAGGCTAAGCGACCATGAAAGCATCATTTTCCAAGCTTCAAATTCAGCAAATCACCCCAACACGAATTCCAATACATTTAATGCATGGTACGGCCCTAAAAGAGGGTCGACCTCACTTTTAAAATCAACCACTACACTATAAAATCTGCCCTTGCACAAGAAGAGGTGCCTCAAGCATATAATTTGATAGGAACAATACCCATGTGCAAATAAAATTCACCCTTAAAGCTGTATACAAATTCGCCTTGCAGCCATGACTGAACCAGCAACTCGAAAAATCAAGAAATCTTCAAAATTCATTAACCATGAAGCTCAATCTACTAGTCTGCATGAGAAGCAGCCATAAAACCAACTAGATGTTATCTTTCAAACACGAAATTAAACAAATGCTAGGAGGTAAGCATTCCTCAAAGCCAAATTCATGAAGTCATTTCGACAGCATAACATTAGCATAAAACAATGGATACCAAAAGCTGGAGAAAACACTCTCTTCAATAGAATTCTCAGATGACCTTTCACCTTCCACCTTTTCCCTTCAAGAAAGGACGCCCATTCTGTTTTTTTGAAATATTTTACTTTTTGAAATATTTAATTCTCCCTTAATATGGTGTCCACACTTCAAGGCTCAATAAACATTATTAAATATCAATAGTTTCCTCCATGAGGCGCCCAACCTTTATGTCCACCTTTTAACACAACTTCAAGTTATAACACTAGGCCAAGGGGTCAATTCAAAAATATAACATTAATGACTTGAAATAACTTATTTCTTCAATAAATTGGTGGGTGGCCAATTTGTGGTCAAAACTAATCACAACTTAAGATATTTTCTCAATCAGAAGGATCTAGATGAGCGATAGCAAAAGTGGGTGACCAAACTCCAAGCATATGATTTTGATATTGAGTACATTGTTGGCGTAAGAACTAACACCTCTGGAGTGTGAGTTTGTACGGACAGCTATGCACACTACGTAATGAGTGCTCTTCAAATTAGGAGGGGAAGCTCCCTCGTTGTGCTGGAATGCATGAAATAGAAAACTAAACTAATGTCCTATCTTTTTGTTCTCAGCTGGTAGAGGCACAAGGTTAAGAAAACCTAGAACGTTGCAGCTAAGTATTTTCTGGTTTCGCAGATCATCTAACTACAACTAAGCTAACTTCTTTAAATCTATCCAGTTTCCTCAAGAAACAGAGCATGAGGAAATGGAGCAGGAATGTATTATACGATAAACTTCAGGTGCGGGCTCACAACATGAAGGCAAGGGAGGCGCAACTATTTGCTAATCCGGGAAGAAGTTTATTAAAACAAACAAATAAACGGTAAACCTGGTACAGCTTCACAACATGAAGGCAAGGTAGGCGCAACTATCTGCTTGGCTGAATGAGTCTACTATCACACACATCAAACGATAAGCTTTAAGTACAGTTTCGCAACATGAAGGCAAGGTAGGCGCAACTATTTGCTCTTCTGAATAGGCTTATAATAAACAAAACAAAAGGTAAGCAACTGGGACAGTAGATTGTATAGACGCAACACGCATGCAATAATGATCAAACCAGCAACCCCATTTAACTAAGGTCGAATAAACACCATGACAATAACATGAAGGCAAGGTAGGCGCAACAATTTATTATAACAGCAATTACTCTTTGAACAGATACAATAATAGCAATACTACAGGCAAGGTAGGCGCAGCATGTATGCTATCAAGCAAAAGTTCTAATTTACAAGGGTGAACCAATCTTGAGAATAGGCATGTTGCCGACAACGCAGCAATTCTCTATCACCAGGAAAAGCTAATTACAAATGAGCTAAAAGCTCTTATTTATAGACTTCAAGGTGTAGGCAACCCTAAAATCACCTTGAGTCAACTACAGTCTTGCAAGACATGCAAGATCTTATTCTTAAACCCTAATTGAATGAAACTATACAGTTAACTGGGAAACTATCATCAGTTAACTGAAACATCTAATCTAAATGGACAATGTGCAAGCATGCACGTCCTTATTGAAAGCAAGTTAACTAGAATGCTATCATCAGTTAACTGAAATATCTAATCTAAGATCCAAGTGTTTGTAGATGTTTCCAAGAAAAACATGGCATGCAATGTGTAACAACCAATTAACTCGGAAAGAAGCCTCGAGTTTAACTCCTGTGTCTAATGTCTATCTTGGAAAAGGTGGGACACCTTGAACTGAAGTTCACTGACCCTGATCTCGAGCAAGTAACCCCTCCACGAGGTTAGTGACTGCATCACCATCTAGAGGTCGTCACATGTCTCAACTGTCAATTCACTGCTTCTCAGCAACTCAAGCAAAACTGAAAATCTCTGCATACTTAAACTGGCCCTTCACTGGCTGGTAACTCTGGCGGCTCTGTAAACTGAAGTGATGGCCACTATTTCTTCTGCAGCTTGACGTTTCTCACGTTTTTCATGCTTATCAACCCTCTAAACTGGCCTTGGAAGACAATCAGCTATACGAGGCATAAAACCATGTGGACTTGAGTGACTACGCTTGTCAACCTTTCTGATGCGCTTGATACAAATCAATGTCAGCTTTTCTGATGAAATCATGAATTAAGACTGACATCGTCTTGAATTCGATTTGTGTGAACTGCATCCGGAAAACTCGCCTGTTGACTGTGAACACAGCTACGTTCTGACAACTTCTCCGGAAAACCAAAAATCACTCTAGATAAGGCTAAAAATAGCCTGTCGAAGGGCAATTTTCACAAAATATTCTGAGACGTGGATTTTGTGCATAATCAAATTCTAAGATGGCCCACAACGTCAGAAATTCGGAAAAATGTGATTTAGGCCCACATGCAAAAGTTTTTTCAGTTGAGATCTAAACTGGCAGTTAGGGGCACTGGGGGCAATTTTTCTCGCGAAAATCTGGAACATGGGTTTTGCGTAGAAATGAATCCTAACCCACCCAGATCAACAGATTTGCGAAAAAATGTGATTTAGGCCCACATGCAAAGAGAATTCTGGAAAAAAGCACAGTGCTTCTAGAAAAGAGGTAGCGGGGCAATTTTCGCAAAATAATCTAAGACATGGGTATTGTTGTTGATGCTGAAATACTCGAACCCAGATGATGCTTTTCTGAAAAATCTATCCTTTTCTTTGACATGCGAAGAAAACCTAGGACGAGAATAGAAGAAAGTAAGACAGAAGAATAGAAGTTTTTTTTTTTTTTGTTTTCTCTCTTCTTCTGTAAAAATTCACCTATGCTTGAAGTAGAATTGATAAAACCTGCATGCAAATGGAAAACGAAGTTTGAAATAATCTTCCCTTGAACAATCTGAATCTATAGCTACGAAGAACACTGAAATCTGACACCTGTAGCACCTGCAGATCAATTCTATGCTCAAAAAAAGATGTTTCATGTCAACTCTGATGAAGAATAATGGACGCCATTAGTAAAAATATAGAAAAATATCTTCTAAGGCATGTGAAATGCATGTCCAACATTGGAAATGGCGCTTGAAGTACAACTGGTGCTTCAAAACTCACGCATGGCCTATATTTGGCTTCAAACTCAGTTAACTGGATGTAGAACAACCCCAAATTAGGGCGACACCTTGAAAGACTCAGTTAACTAATGCATGCAAACTAGTTTTTGCCAGTTATAACTAAAAATAGGTAAAATAGAAGTCGACATGCAAAGAGTTTAACTGAAGATCTAAATTTGGTAAATTGAAAACTCTCTTCATGCACACTTCTACTTTTGAATTTCAAAAAAGTCAACCTTTGACTTTAGGCGTCCTTCCTTACTTAGACATTTTTTGAAAATTTAGAATCTAAAACCTCAAACGAAGCTCATGTTCGATCACTGATTCTGGTTGACTGTCACGTCGGATCAACTGGCTGACAATCTCGATGAAGAGCAGGACCAAATCTGACAAGAAGATTCCTTGAGGTGGCAATTCAAAATTCAACCATCTAAGGCTTCAAAAAGATGGGCGCCCCTGGCCTCTAGGGGCGCTTTTGACCTCAGTGTTAGAATATTTTCAGGCGTTTCCATCATTTTCACTAATAACTTGACCATATTTCACTTGACGTTTCCCGGTATTTGACAAAACTTCAGAACGTGCCGACTGGCTCACTGCGGAGCAGACTGAACTCTGAGCAAAGGCTCTTGATGAACACTTTGTATAAAAACATCATTAAACCTTCCTAAATCATGGGCGCCCCTGGCCTCCAGGGGCGCTTTTCCCAACCAATGTCATCCCTTACTACAACTAGCAAAAATTACTCAACTTCCGGCTGCGGATTGCCAATACATCTTCTGAACAGACTGAGATAGGGAACGGAAAGCTGAAGCTGACACGAACGAGATGAGTATCTGAAATCATCAAACAGATTTCATTAAAGGTCTTAAAACCTTGGGCGCCCCTGGCCTCCACGGGCGCTTTTGTCCTTTCTGAATAGTTTCTGATCAAGTCTGGAACCTCAAGTTTGACCACTGATGGCGGCAACTCAGCAACTCAGATTTACCTACTGACAGATGCGTCGCGGAGCTGGACCAAAAATAGAAACAAACTTCCTGGGTGTCACTTGATCAAAAGACTTCATTTGAATCTTCAAAAAGATGGGCGCCCCTGGCCTCCAGGGGCGCTTTTTCTCTTCAAAGTCATCTACTTTGCATTTCCCTCGTTCTGTATTGAATTTTCGTTTTCAGGCGTTTTATTCCTCCGTCGGACTGGTTGGCAGCTCATTGTGAAGCTATCAGGAAACTAGAGAAGTCATCTTGGTAGAAAATTTCACAAAAAGTTGAATACAGCTTCCATAATGATGGGCGCCCCTAGCTGAAAGTGGCGCTTTTGACCTCCAGACTTAGAATATTTTCAATCCAGACTTAGCCAATTTCACAGTACTTTTACCTCGTTGAAAATCTCCTCCGTCAAAAAGCATAATTTTCAACATCTTTCATCGTAGAGTGTTCTTCTTTGAATTTCAGGCTTAGATGTTAACACCTGGTACTGGCCAACTGCCATTAATGACCTCAGAGGTCCTAACTTTTCTCCTGAAAAAGTTATAACTACCCACCAGCCTTAAACTGACTTTTAACTGAAACTGACTTCACCACTGTGATCATGATGTGAAATAAGCCAATCAAAATTAATTTCAGCCAATTCTGACAAGTTCTTATTTTTTAGGGTTTTGGGCTAAAAATAGACTTCAGAAACCCTAATTTTCAAAATTTTCAAATTTTGCCAGTATCTTCCTGGCATCACACTGACTAAAAGCCCATACTTTATTTGCCCAAAAACCGAGTTTTGACCCCACTTTTACAAGGTTTAGACCATTTTAAGCAAAATGCCTTAATGAAGCAAAAATTTTGGTTTGGGTACAACATACATCAAAAGAAAGAAGAATGTTGTTGCTAATGTGTCATCCAAAAGGCCAAATATGTATTCCATGTCTCAAATCTACATGCATTGGAAGAACGAAATCATAACAAAGTATACCCAGAATGCGTTTGCAACTAATGTGTTGGAAGGGCAACTATTGAATGACAAATATGTCTACAATGAACTCATTCTCTACAAGGGAAGAGTCTTCTTAGTGACGAAATCAAGGATGAAGGGAAAGGTTTTGCAAGCAATTCATGACACTCCCTTGCTGGCTACCCTAGGTATTTCAAGACCTACAAATAGATCAGAGAAATATTCACATGAAAGGGACTCAAGGATGATGTCCTCACCCACATCAAAGAATGTATCATTTTTCAAAAAAATAAACCAGAATAGACATCCCCAAAGAATAAATCGGAATAGACAAACTAACAAAGTATGTACATTTATTTTCTATCTCTATAGATTTCAAAGCATCACAAGTGACCGATCTATTCTTCGAAGAAGTAATGAAACTCCATGGACTTTCCAAGAGCATCATGAGTGATAGAGATAATCGCTTCATGAGCCTGTTTTGGCAAGAGCTCTTCCTTTTGGCAAGAATTGAACTCACCCCTAGAACCAACTACCACCCACAAACAGATGATCAAACCGATATTGTGAACAAATGGGTGGAAGGTTACTTGAGAAGTTATGTTGCTGATTAGTAAAAGACTTGGATCGAGTGGCTCTACTTGGGGGAGCACTGTTACAACACCACCTACCACATGTCAATCAAGATGACATCATTCATGGCTTTGCACGAGTATCAAGCTTGAAGCTTCCTTGATCTCATTTTGGTGGATAGCAAGGTACCAAGAGCAATTGATGTGATCAAATAGAGCCAAGAAATTATGTAGTCACTCAAGAATAATCTCCAATAGAAGATATGCAAACCGCCATAGGATTGAGAGAACATTTGAGATTAGAGACATGGTGTTTGTAAGATTCTAAAGATACAAACAATCTTCTTTAAAGGCAAGTGGATCTGAGAAACTTAAGCCTCATTTCTACAAGCCTTACAAAATTTTGAGAAGGATAGGTGAAGTTTCCTATGTGCTAAAGCTCTAGAGGGAAGTAAGATTCATAATGCATTCCATGCATCTTATCTAAAAAAGGCACTTACCAAACATAGTGTACCATCTAAAGAATTACCGCCAATTGATGAAGATGGAAAACTGGTTTTGATTCCCAAAGCAGTCATGGATGTAAGGAAGTGGAAGCTGAGAAACGGAAGCACCAAGGAGTACCTAATTGAATCGAAGGACCTTCCAATGGAGGATACAATGTGGGAAGGCCCATAGATATTGGTGTAAGATCTGAACATTAGCTCAATACCCAAGACCACCTGCAAAAACAATGAAAACCTTCTACAAGAGAGTATGCAAGAATATGAGCTTGCTTGATATTAAAACCTATCAAAATGTTGAGGTATGAAGTATGTTACATATGTGTACAATGACCTTCCTTATATAGGCAAGGTGAAGTGAACATGATTGTGACATGTGTCTTAATCTTATGTCATGTGACAACTAACAACCTAACTACCTAGGAATCAGCATAAAAGCTAGATAAGATAAGTTCTAGAAAAGCCAACTAAGACTTCTAGAAAGAATCTTATATCCTAAGTAAACTTAATCATGTGAATAAGTCCCCTAAGTCCCTAGCAAGGTAAATTATTAGGTACAAGACTTTATATTCACACCAACACCCCCCCTTAAGTGCAACTTAGGGAGAATATTATTATGCAAAAGATGCAAAAAAAATGCAAAGATGGGTCTCGGCTACTAAGCCATTTTAGGTACCCATGTACAAATGTAAAGAAATCTCTCACAAATAGAGAAAAGGAGAAAACCCAATGGGACAAAACTCCTCTCCAAAAGAGAGAAAAAAGAAAATCAAGTGAGGAGGGATGGAGGACTCCATGATACCCCCCAAGTACACCATCCACACATAGATATATTACAATCAATAGCCCCCCATAAGAGGGAAATAGAGAGACTATGTAACCCCCCCACAATGTGTAATCACCTGCAAAAATGGTAAGTGTTTAAAGACAAAATATGATCCAATGTCGACAAACAATTTGTCTCCCTTTTGGAAGAAACAAAACCAAGTACAAATGCAGGAATGCTTCCCATTCTAAATAGGAATCGAAGGAAGGAAGCATGAAGATGTATGATGGTGATGTCTCTGAAATTTTCTCATGTGTCTCCTTGTCCACTGAAGATGAAGATGCCACTATCAAATCAGGTACATGCCCAATCAAAGAAGAAGGTGACAAATTAAGCCTATGTGGAAATTGATGTTGAACAAGATCCAAAGACAAAGATGGTTTGACAACAACTATGCAACGACTGTCATCAAAGAGGAGAGATAACCCCTCAAACGTGTCCTCCAAATCTGAAATGTGAGACTCCACAAAGAAGGATGCAATGTTTGATAAATAGGAATCCCAATCAGGAAGACAATGAGATACTTGTTGCAATGAATCACTGGAAGTTCTTGATGAATCACCAACACAAGATGTATGGACCTACTGAACAAGAATGATAGGAGCCTCAATCAATGACTCTACACAACAAATCACTAAAGGTGAAGGTACAACAACTGTCTCTGATGGAGAAGGAGCATCTAAGAACCCTCGACATCCTCATCTGAAGGTTCAAAGCATTCAAACTCCTACATAGTACCATGATCATAGGCTATCTTGTCTGAAGAATGAAGAGGCACATGACATTCTGAAACATGAGCATCTGGGAAGTATCATGATCTCTATATAAGAGTGTAATGTCCCTTATCCGGTTTGCCCTAGAATTCACTTGTTGATTAGGTTTAGGGTTTCTTCTTTCCAAATGATTGTTCTTTTTAATGAAGTAATCTTGGTTTGAAATCTGCATTCACCATATTAACAACATTTCCACATACACATATATCTATTAGTATTAATATCTAGATATCCAAAATATAAGCATAATCATAAATGCAATTAAGAAGACATATGAGGAGTGCTATAGGTGGATCTACCCTAAAGCCCTCAAATAAAGCTCAAGAGGTTGTCCATCACAATCCTTCTTGCCTAGTGGCTTAGTACTTGCATACTCCACTCATGGCAACACCTCGGAGGACACTCATCCCATCAAAGGAGAGGAAATCATGGAATCCTTAAGTAGCCTAAGGTCTACCACCTCCCATTCGCCCAATCCCTTGTCCAAGGCCTATGGGGCTGAAGTATAGGTGGGACCACCAACCTTCTATAACCCAATCCCTAGTCAAGGGCCTAAGGGGCTGCAAGGCCCAATCCCTTGTCTAGGGCCTAAGGGGCTGAAAGTGGATTTTTAGACAATCTACTTAAACCATGGTTCACCCTTCCTAATAGGGTTACAAGCACAAAGAAGACAATCTTTACACAATCAGCTATATTTACATTCATCCAAGATTTATTTCATGCCTATAATCAAATATATCTTCATTTATCAATGGTTCTTTAAGTTCATAATTTCTTAGAATAATTCTCATTAGGATAAGATTAAAAAAAGCATTATATCAATAATTAGATTAGCAATGTCGATTTCTTATATTCAAAATATGATAAATATTATTGCTAAGTGAGTACATCACCTGATCGGCTATGTCTTCCCATGACTCTTTATTCCTTAATCGCCTTCCTTCAATCTTACATTTGATTGATCATATAAATAAATATTAATCTATTTATTATTATATTAAGATCGTAATTACTTATAAGGCCCAATAATTGTTGCAAGCACCATTATTGCATAATCATGAATATATATACTTCATATATATATAATTATTCTTTTACTTATATCCATTAGTATTCATTTATATATGTTTATATAATTATTCTTTCCTTATTCATATATATTCTTTATTCATTGCATATTATTCATTATAAAATTTATGTATATCTATGCATATATACTTGTATGCCTATTATATATATATATATATATATATATATATATATATATATTAAATGGTTCTATATTCCAATGCATAACAATCATTGTTGCTGCTATTTTGTTTCTCCATGATTTTTCCCTCTTCCTTATTTTCCTTCCTTTTATTTATACCATTCAAGGTAGGTGACTCATGGGGGGAATGTATTGTTTGGTGAAAGAGGTGACTTTTCATAAAATATATCCCCTTGTTAGATTTAATTGCTGCCTTTAAAGGATAATTATCACAATAATATCTATTTTTGAAAATAAAATATTATTACTAATAATTATGATATTTCAAATTATATACTTATTTTATTATTTTATTTTGATGTTTTATTGAACATATTTTAATATTAAAGTATAATAATAAAACAATTTACTAATATCTTATTATTATTTTATTCTAATGTATTACAATCTTTGATGTGTAATGATTATAATATTTATTTATTATTATTATTTTTGATATTAAGTTATTTAATACTAGAATGTAATAACAATAATTTGTCTATATATTATTATTATATTTGTTATTTCATATTTATATATTTTTATATTGATATGGTACACATTTATTTTATATTTAATATTAATATTGCTATTTATTTTATTTATTAATTTATTTGTATTTTAACACTTGGTCTCTATGGTATTGTTATTTCGGGGACATGACAAAGAGCTGAACATTAGCTCAATACCCAAGACCACCTGCAGAAACAATGAAAAACTTCTACAAAAGAGCATGCAAGAATATGAGTTTGCTTGACATTAAAACCTATCAAAATGATGATAAGGTATGAAGTATGTTACATATGTGTACAATGACCTTCCTTGTATAGGCAAGGTGAGAAATAGGATTGAATATGATTGTGACATGTGTCTTAATCCTATGTCATGTAACAACTAACAACCTAACTACCTAAGAATCAACATAAAAGTTAGATAAGATAAGTTCTAGAAAATCCAACTAAGACTTCTAGAAAGAATCTTATATCCTAAGTAAACTTAATCATGTGAATAAGTCCCCTAAGTCCCTAACAAGGTAAATTACTAGGTACGAGACTTTATATTCACACCAACAATTGGAACATCCGAAACTACAATTGCTTGAGGACAAGCAATTTTGAGTGGGACGAACTTGTCATGTCCTATTTCTAGTCAATCTAAGTTTATACATATTAGGTTTGTACTTGTGTCTTCCTTGTTTCCATTTGCTACATATTTTCCCTTCCTGAGTATGCTTTATGTTCCAACTTTGCTCTTCCCTTCTTCCTGTCAAAGTCTCAAACTTCTCCATCTTGTCATGCCTTTGGTTTGTCACCTACCTCATCGTTGTATTTGTCGAACTTCTCCATCTTATCATGCCCAATGCTCAATCCCTAACACCTTGTCTGTTAGCTAGATCTTTTGTTATGGCCAATCCCTGATCCCCAATATTTCAGCCTATGTTCCTATTTCCCTACTAACTTCCAAGTAGGGATCATATTGTTTCAATAGTCTATCTTTGGCACCATTAGTTTCAAAATGGAATCTTTCCCGTCCATGATCATTGTTCAAATTTGAAATTGCACATGAACTAGTGGCCAACCAGTTCTATTTGTGGAGGATATAAAGAGCAGTTGTTTTCATTCTTGGCCATCATCTACACTTAATCAATTCCTTTCAAAAGTCGTTTGAGCACCTACGTTCGAGCATGGGAATCCTAGGATGAAAACCCTAGTGATTTTGAAGGACGATCTCATACAAGGATCATATTTGAGCTTCATTGTACACGGACTCTAGCTGCATTGTATTGATCTGATTTACAATTGCTATTCATATGAGTGTGTTGTTGTAATTATTGATATTTCAGAACTTTTTGAATGTAATATAGTGATTAATGTAATAAGACAGAGATCAAGGTTCACATCTATTTTTTGTTGTTCTTTATAATAAGAAGATTGGTAGTTATTTATGTCATTGGCTATTTGAAATAGTAATGATATTGCTGATGCATAAATAGTGATTAAATCTGATTTGATAAGATCTAAGTTAAATATTAAAACCTGTAGTGTTGTTATTCAAATAATAAGTGTTTGCGGAAGGTTAAGAATCTGATTTGCATAGTTGTTTGGTTCAGGACATTACATGGTGTCTTCTGTCATGCCCATAGATTTTTGCTAGAGAAACCCAACAATTTTTTTTATTTTTATGTTCTTTAAATGAAACCTTTATCCTCATTGTTGTCATTAAATCATTTTGAGAGAACTACACAAATGAACTTAGTTAATGGACCTTGTCAATGAATGAGTCATGTTTTCTTTTAACCTTCAATGAAACTAGTTCATCATACTCCCAATAGTATTGGTATAGCACTACCATTAGAATGTCAACCATTATTCGGAAGGGTAGAGTAATAAGATTAGGCAATCCTAATTTAGTTAGGTTTACTCTGTTATTGATTTAGGGTGTGCACGATAAACTCTGCTCACCTAATCGCTCTAGTCCATCATCTTCCCACTGTCTAGCAATGTGTTTAAGATGACGTTGCATGGGCAACATCATCTGATGCATGTAATGTCACTTCCATGTCAATACACCTTGGACACAACACACCCAAATTTTTTTTAACATTAATGTTAACATAAGCCACTAATAATTGGTAATCATGCTAAAACATGGTGTGAAACTATACACAATAAATGAACCCCTTACACAATTTTGACATCAACATGTCGCCCACGAGCGGGGTGGGAAAAGCGAGGGTGTTTTGGGTATTATGAAACACATCTCACACACCCTAAACTGGGAAGGTCGATCTTAGTATTCTAGGCTTTTTAGGTAGCATCGTTATTAGCTTTTGTTAACATTAATGTTAAAAAAAAATTGCTTGTGTTGTGTCCAAGGTGTAAAAATTGTAGGCATGACATCTTCTAATTAATGCAACTAGGATAAAAAGCTAATGCAGAACAGCTCTTCGATAAAATCAGATATTACATATAGCCAAAGTCTGAAAACACACAAATACTGATGCAAAGAACAACAAACCCTTAATTAATTAGTAATCAACAAGAGTACTAAATGTTCCCAATAATATTATGATATGGTTCCACTTGCAAAGCTGCAACATATTTTTAATACACTTAGTACAGTAGAAAGAAGACTTTGCATCCCATATAATTTGAACAACAGCGCCCCATATAAGCTTAAGAATTGCAACAATAGGGAGAAAGAAGGGGCAGCAGATTGTAGGATGTACAACAGCATTTTGAATCTCCTGCAATTCCTTGTAAATCTTGTACAACAACCTTGGCATATGGTTCAGCTCCTAATGATGTGTACGGCACCCACCTGAAGTTGTACAACAACACTTCCAATGGCACAGTCTGACTAACCAAAGGGCAGAAATAAAGATTTGTTGCTCAGCAATAAATAATCTGAACATAATAGAACACTAGCACATAATCCTTCACTAGCAAAGAACTGAAATCAACACTGGAAATTTTTGAAAACTACAAATGACCATCAACAGCAGATTTATATATTGAAACCATTTTCCTTCTAAGTGTTTTAAAGCCTTTGGCAATCAAATCTTCATGACACATCAGCACAATTGTGATTCGCAAGTGGAATCACCTCTAATTGATGAGAGGGCTTTCATCCTTTGAATCTCTCACACCAAGAGTTTTCATCCTTGAGTGCTTCAAACTCTAAATTGAAAGGAATGGTGAAATGACAATTACTGACCATTTGTTTTGAGCAAATGACTTTATTTAATAGTCGTCTTTTGGGCCCTTTATTTGAATATAATTTACCTCCAAGTATTTAAAAATACTTTTTAAATTACACTAAGTGTTTAAAAGAACTTTTTGAATTATATATTGAATTAAGTGTTTAAAAAAAAAACTATTGCATAGGCCCTATATTAATAGTTAAGTTACCCATTTGAAAATACAATTATTCCCTTTATTATTATCCCTTATCCACAAGGAAATACAAATAGGCTACAGGTCTTCAATTAATTCCTTTAGTTCTTTAAAGGGAACATGACATGAAGAGGCTAGCGATTATGTCATTTCAATACCATATTATTCTTTTGTTCTTATTTACAGCATTTATTTTTTGTATTTCAGGTATTTGGTTAATCCATTGCAAGAAGATATATAATATATAGCATCAGAGATCTTTCTAGGGATATTAGGTGTTATAGTTGTCATCATGTAGTGCCCCCTATGACTACCTAATATATGCTCTCACCTTGCCTTCACAAATAAGGGTGATCAAAAAGTGGTAACAAAAGTTGAAGCACTAAGATTTGGCCTTAAACCAATTGTTTTTATCCTCTATTTTTTATTTTCTTAAGTAATAAAATGTATTATGACAGTTTTATAACTAACAGAAAGTTGTTCGAGGCCAAGAAATTATCAATTTTACCTAATTATGTTGAGAAATGGGTTACACCCCAATACACAAGACACCAAACAAAGTAATCTATGGACTTGAACTTCCACATACATTTGGGTATATTAAAATACCTCCTAGTTGTTTTAGAAACCAAGCCCTGGGAAGCCATTGATCATCTACCCCCCATGATGCACCAATGAGCATTTAGCCCCTAGAAGTTACTTGCACCATACTCGATCTATTATAGATTGGTATACTTGTGGGCTCTGTTGTACCCCAAATTAAAAAATTTGCTACACTTAGGCATTTTGAAGAAATGAGTCAAAGTCTTGTTAAAATCTGTCAAAAAAAGTCAAAATTGGGGATTTGCATGTCTTGCATGGGGGTCAAAAACTTGTAATTTTCAAAATCTGACAATCTGGGTCGGTTCAGAACGACCAAATCGACAAAACCCAGATTTCAGTTTTTCAACCCTAAATTTTAGGAAAATTTCTATTTTTAGTAGTTTTCTAAAAATAGAAACTTTTCTGGGTTTTTCGGGGTTTCTTTTGAAACGAATGCTGGCAAAAAAATTCTAAAAATAGAAAGTTTGGCTTTTAGGGTTGACACTGATTTTGATTGGCTCAAAATACTTCCTCATCAGGTTGGTGCAGTCAGAATCACGAAAAATATCAATTTTACCCTAGTGGGTCTATTCTACTTTTTCAGAAGCTTTTTCAAGAGCACCAAGGTCATCAATGGAGGTCAATCAGCTATCAGGCGTCAGAAGCAAACGTTCAAGCACTGAACATAAGTTGTTAATGACGAACATGCACAAAGAACAAAGAACGAAGAGAGGAAGTTGAAAAAAGTTGAAAATGCAAAATTTTGGCCAACACTGAAGACAATAGGCCCCCCTACTCAGTTTGGGCACCCAAACCTTCATGCCTTAGAAAAAATTTCGTTTCCGACAGCAAAACAAAGGGAAACACGTCAAACGAAGGAGAAATTTGAAAATCTTAAAAAAAATTCTAAGTCTGCCAGCCATGGGCGCCCCTAGAGAGAATAGGCGCCCAACTTTTTAAGACATCAGATGATGAAATTAGGGTTTGTGTCCCCAAGCAATGTTGCTCAGATACTTCTCAGCCCGGCAGCACAGTCATCCGATCACTCAGTTCCAGAATTCAAGATTGAACAAAGGAGTTTCAACCGAAAGACAGAATGCAAATCACGAGAACATCTGAAAATATTCTAAGTCTGGAGAACTTGGGCACCCCAAAAGAAGGAAGGCGCCTAGGATTTTGAAGATCCAGATTCAGCATTTAGGGTTTGCAGATAGATTCAATCTCTTGAGTTTTCTGCCAACTTCAGAGCGAATGTCTTCGTCAGCTCATTGGATCACTCGGTCACTGGCAAACTCGAGATGAACAGGGGCCATGACAAGAGATTTTCAAACTTCGAGGAGAAAACAGATGGAAAAATGGCTAAGTCTAGAAGAGATAGGCGCCTCAAGACAAGAAGGGCGCCCAAACTCTCATGCCTTAGTCAAAAAAATTGAAATTTCAAAATTTTGAATGAAGAAGAAACGTCCACATACAATGCACAAACTCGGGCTAGGGTTTGAGAAGTTAAAGCAAAGAAAGCTAATTTTCTCAAAACTAAACTTATTTAAGGCACCTTTGTCTTTCATTTTTCATAATTTTCTTCCAGATGGCGTCCAAGGAGAAGAAAAGCAAAACATAATTTTTTCTTCAACACAGGATTCGAGAGCCCAAACTCAATGCTTTTTCACAGTTCATGATATTTTCCAAATCAGCATTGAGAGAGGCTTCTTTTCTCATGTTTTTTTTCTTCCAGAACATCAACTTTCTGAAGGAGGAGGTCAAAAAATTTCATTTTCAGCGATCTGGGTCATATCAACTTCTAGTTCTGAACAATTTTGAAGAAATTTCAGATTTCATAAAACTTGTTTTTTCTTCGCATGTCCCAGAGAACATCAAAATTTTCAAGTTTCAATCATTTGGATCCTCTTAGAACGGTCTTCTGAACATAACCCATATCACAATTTTTTCAGAGAAATTTCAGGTGGTTGCTTTTTCAATCAAACCTCAGAATTTTCAACATCTGATCAAATGGGATCCAAAATGTGCCTCTAAACAAAACCCAGGTGTTAGCTTTTTCATGCTTTTTCTGAGGAAATTAGGGTTTGCTGTTTTTTCACTCTACACTCAAAATTTTCAAAAACGGACGATCTAGGTTTGTTTGTATCGAAATTCTGAAAAAAACCCGTATCTCATAATAATTTCCAAAAAAAATCATTTGTTTGAAGAAGAAAATCAGCAAAACTAAAAATAGAAAGTGTGCAAAAACTTGTCTGAATATAGGCAAGATTACAGTCAATCTTCAAGTTTTTCAGCATTGATTACTCTCCCATCAAATTCAGAACTAAACAAGTGTTGTATCATAATTATATGAATGGACGATGTTGGAAAGTACTTTTCAGTACCATCATGGACATAAAACGTCATCATCTCAGTTGAAGAATGTGAAAAGGAGTGGTATGAGCGAAAGGACAAGTATTGGAAAAAGTTGTACAATACTCTTCCGTGGGAGAATCAGGAGAAGTGTCAAAAGAAAAGTTGCAAAGCCGCCAAGTTATCAATTAGTGAGTCATCTTTTGGGGCAGCGATGTTTTTCAAGAATAGAACTCATAAAGAAGCTGAAGATGTCAAAGATTCTCTAAGTTTGATCGCAAAAGAGGAGAAGATCCTAGAAAAGCGGAATATAGCTAAATATAGTATCAATGCACCTGATGAAGAGGCAGTTTCCATCTTTTTAGCAGACGGGGTTGAGATTTAAAGCAGGAGTGAACTTGAAGCTTTCTTCCAGCTTTCTTTCCATTCTTATCTCATGCTTTCTTTCTAATCTGGTCTCAGGCTTATCCATTCTTTGAAGGAGAAAAGAATCAAGATGTAATAGTTGGCACTTTCCTTGTTTTTAGGTTTTCATAGGTTGTAGATGTTTATCTTCTTTAGTTTTAGAAATAAAGCTTGCATGCTAGCAAGTATTAGTTGTAAAAGCAAGGAGATTTTAGGGTTCCCTACTCCTCTGCTTAGCTAAGAATAAGAGCATTGTCTGCTCATTTTTCTTTAACCGTGCTTGTGATAACAAATTGCTAGGCCTATGCCTTCAAGATTGTTATCGATTAGTTTCGGTTCACTTTGTGTTAAAAGCAAGTTTGCATGCCTCTTTTAGCTGCAAATCCTTGTTCAGTACATGTGTCTCGTGTTAAGTGTTGATCTGGTTTGATCGCATGTTGCATGTATTTTGCTACAACTTGCTGTCCCAGAATTGTAATCTCTTGTGCCCGAAGTTTGAGAAAATAAAGTCTTGAGCATGCTTTGCTGTCCCGATATAAAGTCTCAGATTTCTGTTTATTGTGTTATGCTTATATGATCTCCTTTTCAGCTTGCATTGAAATTCAGTAGGTGTATGTTGGAAAAAGTTGATCTAAGTATCTATGTCAGAGAATCAATCTTGTCCATTTCTAACTCTCTTGCTCTGCGTTTACTTGAGAGGCTAGAAACGTCATTAGCGTAAGTTAGTTGTAATTGATAGTTTATTAAAGAGAAAACTTCAACTGCAACGTTTAGAGTTCTATAACCTTGTGTTCTTGCAGTTGAAACAAAAAAATAGGCAAATTAGCTTTAGTTTACTTTCTTTTAGCAAACTCGACAAAAGAAGGAGCTTCCCCTCCGAATTTGAAGAGCAGGTTACTGCAAATAGCTGTCGGTTTCCAAACCGCATTCCAGAGGTGCGATTTGAAACGCTAACAGGCTCACAAACCAAACACTCCTTATAGAAACCCTCCTTTTACACTTGTGATTCCCCATCCTAGCTTTTGTAGTTGGAGATCTCCACCACAAGGACCTTTTCCTATGACTTTAGAAAACTACAAACTTCAATGGTACAATGCTCAACAGAGCTATATTTTTACACAAGATTAGATTTGCACAAGCAAGAAAGGCACAAGTTGCAAATAACAACTGTCAAAGTGGGTGAAAATCTGACTACAAATCTGACCCATAGGGATCTAAATTTGTAAAAAACTCTCAAATAAAAGTAAGTCTTCGGCATTTTTTTTCCCTAATCTTGCTGATTGACACATTTTTCATTTTAAGATATAACTCCAATTAGCCCTTTTTGGACCCCCCGCCCCTTCTACCACTCACAAAATGGTGCAAAAAATTGTAGAACTCGAGGTCACAATTTTCAATCTAACATAAGAAGTCCAAGCTATGAATCTCCAAATGAAACATTCATTGATAGACTAGGGAATGGCCTCCCTTTTGGAGATTGATCTTCAATTGCCTTTATGCCACAAGGACTCAAATTGGACTTTCCTAGATTTGATGGCACCGGCCCCACTAGTTGGGTTTATAGTGTAGTATTCCAATCTCGACAATACTAGAGCACTAAACAAGGTCCCTATTGCTTCCTTCCTCTTGGAAAAAAAGCAATCCAATGGTCTAGGTGGTATTAGAAATCCCATGATGACCATGGTGAACTTGATTAGAACATATTTTCCAAACAATAAATGGCTTGGTTTGGTCCTTGCACCTATGCCGAATTTACAAGAGCCCTCACTAAACACGAATAGTTCATAAATATCAAATAGAAATTGAAAATTTAGCTAATCATACTCAAGATTTATGTCAAATTCCCTTTTCAAAATCAAAACCATGGAGTAGACCTCTAGTCTATCCCCATTTCTTGTAGGCTAAAGGATAAAACAAGGGAAATGATTTACAATATTATTTTAGTTGTGCCCCATGATTTTCTAAATTAAGGGGAACTTGATAATATTATTATTAAAATAGTGTTTTTAAACACTAATATTAAAATTAAATAAAAAGCATTTTTTAATACTTAAGGAAATTGGACTCATAGGTCTATTTTTTAGCACTACATAAGGAGGACGCTTGGATTCATTTGAGAATCATATCTTGTCATCATTTTGCAAAGAAAATTTTCAAGAATGTTGAACATTGTGTTCAAATTCTCATTCAAGGACGAAAACCCTTGGCAGATTGGAGATCTTAGAGGATGAAAACCATCTTTGAATTTCACTACCAAATTTGGGGATCAAAACCTTCATCTCCAACAATGAAACTCCATCTTGTTGGTGTTACAGTTCACACCTCTGAAGTGCGTATTGGCAACAGACAGCTATGCACAGTATTAATTGCTCTTCAAATTAGGAGGGGAAGCTCCCTCTTTTGTTGATATGCATAAAAAGTAAAGTATTCTAAATTCCTATCTTTTTGACTCAACTGGTAGAGGCACAAGGTTATAAAACCAAGAACATTGCAGCTAAGGTTTTCTCTAGTTTCTGCAGATCTTAACTATAACTAGGCTAACGCTAAAACTATCCTATCTCCTCTAGAAAAACAGAGCAAGAAAAATTAGGAGCAATTGGGAATGGTTGATGATAAACTCTATCTCAGGATTCCCAAGGAAGTGGAACACTCTATCCGAGGTGTAGGCTGAAATAAAGGTTATTGGATACAACATGAAATGGTAAGCTAGTTCTCAGGACTCCCAAGGAGTTAGGATACCTATCCGAGGTGTAAGCTGAAATTAGATTACTGGAAACAAACATTAAACAATAATCTGTATTTCTAAATTCCCAAAGAGGTAGGATACTTATCCGAGGTGTAGACATGAAAGAAAGACTATTAAAAACAACATCAAATGATAATCTCTATCTCTAAATTCCCAAGGAGGTAGGATACCTATCTAAGGTGTAGATATGAACGAAAGATTATTATAACAATAATAAATCTGGGACAGCAAATTGCATAATGAGACACACACACAATAGATGATCAAACCAGCTTTATATCAAACAAAGTGAGCCAATACAGAATAGCAATATTGCAGGAAAGGTGCGCACAGCAATTTGTTATCATAGCAAAAGTTGAACAAATAATGAGCAAGCTTGCTCTTATTTATAGAACCTCAAAGGAGTAGGGAACCCTAAAATCTCCTTGCGTTAACACTCAGTCTTGCAAGCATGCAAGATTTATTATTAAGTCTAAATGTATGCATCTTAACAGTTAACTGGAAAAACTACCTCACTTAACTGATTCCAAATTAAACTGATTGGACTTTGCAACACGCAAGTCTTATTTGATATGAGAGTCTAACTAATAACCAACATCAGTTAACTAAAAGCTAACTCCAAATGTACATAGATGACTCCAAAATAAACATGCTCAATAGGTGGGACAGCAAGTTAACTTGGAAAGAGGCATCAAGTTAACTGTTGTGTCTAATGTCTATCTTGGAAAGGTGGGACGCCCTTGACTAGTAGTTCACTGGCTGTGTCTCTAAGCAATCAACTCCTCCAAGAATTTGTTAACTGCCTCATCATCTAGAGGTCATCACATGTCTCAATTGTCAGTTTACTGCCTGTCAGCAACTTGAGCAATCCTAGAAATATTTGCACACTTTAACTAGCAATTCACTGATTGGTAACTTTGACGGCTCTATAACTGGAGTGATGACCTCTGTTTCTTCTGCATCTTTACGCTTCTGACGCTTTTCTTGATTCTTCTCAATAGAAGAGTGTTGCATGATGAAATCGCGAAGTTTTGACTGTGAACACTCTAGCTGTGAGAAATGCACACGAACTCGCTACACACACAGAATTCCAACGGTATTCAACCCTCTAAATTGGCCTTGAAAGGCTAACAACTATACGAGGTATGAAACCATGTGGACTTTGAGTGTCTACACCTACCAAATTGTCTGAATCAACCCTCCGGATGCGCTTGATGCAAATCGGTATCAGCAGTTTTTATGAAATCATGAATCAAGACCGATTCGGTCTTGTATTCAATTTGAGTGAATTGCATACTGAAAAACTCGACTGTTGATTGTAAACACGGATATGTTCCGACAACTTTTCTGGTGAAGCTAAAAATAACTCCTGATGAGGCTAAAATACCCTGTCAAGGGGCAATTTTTACGAAAAATTTTGACACGTGGGTTTTGTAGAGAAAATATTTCTAAGCAAACCCACAATGTCGGAAATTTGAAAAACTGACTTTTCCTTAGGCATGCAAAGACTTTTCGGAAAAAAGCAACAAGGGGCACTACGGGCAATTTTCCCGAAACATTCTGGCATATGGGTTTTGTAGCCGCCAATGTGTTGATCAAACCCATATTCTTTGTTTTTTGAAATTTTGACTTTTTCACCAGCATGCAAAGGAATCTTCAGAAAAAAAGCACAGTACTTCAAAAAGAGAAGCAATGAAGCAATTTTCTCAAAAAATTCCGACACATGGGTTTTGAAGAGAATACTGTGCTGAACAAACCCAGATGGCCAAGACTATGAAAAACTGTTGTTTACTTGGACATGCGAGAGAAAACCTAAGACAAGGATAGAAGAAATGTGAGGGTGAGAAGATAGAAGTTATAAACTACCTCTATCAAATCCTCAACAAAATCACCTCCTTCAATCCTCAATCTAATGAATCCCTGGCAAAAACGTGCTGAAAATATGAAGCATAAAATATTATTCCTCTGTGCCACCTGAACAAAGAACTTCGAAGAACAGTGAAAAATGGCCTTCGTTTGATCTTTCAAAAGGCATTGGAGAGAAAATAGCTGATTTTAGCTTCAACCTGCAAGAAATAATGAAGTTGTGACACCTATGCTTGAATAAATAAACATTTTGGAGGTGATACTGCCAGTTAGGTAGGTGCGCCAACCCTAATTGAGTTAATCCTCATGCATGCTTTGCGAACTGAAGTTCTCCATTAATTTTGGATGCCATATGCAAGAGGTAGCATGCAAAAAACACAACTGAGAGAAAAATGGTCAAACTTTGACTTTTGGCGCCCAAGCTTGAAAGAGTTAGAAAAATTTCAAAGATTTTCAACTTTCGCTATGATGATCTACCGATGTTTGACCCTGAATTCTAGATGCCTAGTTGATCTTGAAGCTATGCTAATAGATTCATCACGGAGCTGGATCAAATCTAACGAGATGTTGTTGGGAGCTACAAGTGCTAAAAACTGAATCTGGTGCCTTGAATTCTAGGGCGCCTTTTCCCAAAAGGGTGATTTTTTCACCAAACTTAAACCACTTTTTAGATGCTTTTTCAACCTCGTTAATTTAACCCTTCGTGCTTCAATCTGCAGTTGCCAGTGACTAAAGACTCCCACGAACACGCCAAGGTATGGAATGGAAAACCAGTTCAATTCCGGAAAGAATGATTGGTTTTGCAACGCCTGAAAGCTGATTCAAACTGTTGATATTCAACGGCGCCCCTCGCCTACAGGGGCGCAATTGGGTTTTTGAGATGTATTTTGCAACTTGTAACTTTCAACGAAACACTCCTGTTTGACCTTCGTCATCGAGAGTTGGATTGCTCTGATGTTTGTGATGATGATCTCATCACAGAGATTGAACAACTCTAAAGAGATGATCCTGGGAGTTGTGAATTTAGAAGACTGCATCTGAGGCCCCAAAAAGTTGGGCGCCTTTTCCAAGGAGGGTGCATTTTCTTTGACAGTCAAATTTTCATGTTTTTCAACTTGCCTTTACCTCTAACGTTTTACACTTAATCTTCATTTAGGAGCGTTTGACAAGTCTCGAGAGCTGGCTGTTGGATTCATTGCGTAGCTAGAAGGATTCTAAGCAGATCTCTTGAAGAAAACAACTGTTGAAAACCTCATTTGATTGACCAAAAAGCTAGGCACCCCTGGCCTACAAAGGTACATTTTGACATTTGACTTTCATTTTATCCTCTATTTTACATGTTCGTTGGATAAATAGCTACAGTCGTTCAATATGTCTTATGGACTAGCGAACGAATTCATCACGAAGCTGGACTGAATCTGGAGAGATCATCTGGAGGCAACAAACTCAAAAACTGACATCTGATAGGCTTTATTCTTGGGCACCCCTGGGCTACAGGGGTGCAAATTGCCCAGGGGTGCAAATTCTGAAATTTGACTGCCATCTTTGATGTTGGTTGCCTTCTGCATCTTCTGCCTTCACCTTCGTTTGTCGGTGCTTCGCAAATCTGATGGATTCGCTTGACGACTTGCTGGAAAGCTGACAGAATTCCGAAGAAGATGAATGTCTTTGTAAGCATCAACAACTGTATTTGGGCCTTCAAATTCAAGGGCACCCCTAGCCTACAGGGGCACAACTATCTCCAAACTTGATGATTTTCACCATTTTGCCCTTTGCAAACACCGTGTCGCTTGTTGAGTTGACTGCATTGAAGCATTACTGCTGCTAACGTGAGTATGTGACTGCATTTCACCATTTTTACGTGTATGGACACTGCAAAGTTGACTTGGACGTTGATTGCACAAGCATCTCCTACGTAGCAAGGCGTAGTATTTCCAGACATAATATTTTTTACATTTTTCACCATTTGAAAATCCCCTCTGTCGCAAAGCATCTTTTTCAGCATCTTTTGCCATAGAATCTTTTGTGATGAGTTTGAGGCTTAGATTTCGACACCCGGTACTGGCCAACTACCATTGACGACCTCGGAGGTCCTAACTTTTCTCGTAAAAAAGTGAAAACAACCCACCAAAGCTAAACTGACTTTTCTTAATTCTGACCCGACCAATGTGATCGTGACATGAAATAAGCCAATCAAAATAATTTTCAGCCAATTTTGGAAAGATCCTATTTTTAGGGTTTTCCTAAAAATAGGGGCCCAAAAACCCTAATTTTCAAATTTTGCCAGTATCTTCTAGATAGTAAACCCACAAAAAGCCCATGTTTGGTTTGACCTAAAAGTGACTTTTGACAACAATTTTACAAGATTTAGACTATTTTAACCAAAATGCCCTATTGAAGCAAAAATTTATTTTGGGTACAACACATCCAAAGATTGCATGTGAGCTAATTTTGGTCATTTTCAAATTTGAAGCAATTGGTATTTGTAAGCAAATCATCTGCATCGTTGATTTTCAGAATTTTCAAATACTTCTACATTCATTGTTGTTGATATTTCATCCATTTTGGGAGCGCCAACATTTTTAGACATATCCATATCATTTGAGGGTTTACTATGGAGCTTTCGTACAAATTTAGGGCATTAATTGAGGAGCAATTGGCAATTTTAGGGGTTTGTCATGATTTTGACTGTTGTTTGGACACTTTCCCAGCCGCCAAACCATATACTCACCTGCAACCACCATACAGCCAGCATTGTTGTTGACATTTCATCCATTTTGGAAGTGCCAGCATTTTTAGACATATCCATATCATTTGAGGGTTTACTATGGAGCTTTCGTACAAATTTAGGGCATAAATTGAGGAGCAATTGGCAATTTTAAGGGTTTGTCATGATTTTGACTGTTGTTTGGACACTTTCCTAGCTGCCAAACCATATTCTTTCACCTGCAACCACCATACAGCCCTCCAATCAGCAGTTGTACCAGTTCTTGGGTTTTGTACAAGTTTGAAACTAGTTGGATCTACCAACCTATGATGTCCCCTCCTAGCCTTTGGGTGGTGTTTATCCTTTAGCCTATTCCAGAGTTCTTGTAAGCTAAACGAAATTGGTAAGGGAACTCAGTTCCAGTCCTTTTTGAGGGTTTCCAGAGTTTTCTGGTGGACTTTCTATTTTTAGCAGGGGGCCAATTCAGTACTTACAGCTTACAGTAAGTCAGGTTGCATATCAGTTTCTTCACCAGTTTGAGTTTTCAAAGTATTTTCTATTTTTAGTGCTTACTAAAAATAGTAAGTCTATTTATGGAAAGCTGGTTCAGGTCAGGCTACTCTTAGTGGTGTCATTTCAGTTGGCGTTGGGTTTGTTAAGGTTAGATTATTTAAATATCTATATTTCCTCTCTCGAAAATGATTTTAATAATTATTTTATAACTTTATATTGAGGCTCAGAGTGGTCATAAAATTGTAACTTGGCACCTAGTACAATGACTTCAAGTTGTTTTAAAGAGCAACAAAATCACTTTTGAAGGCTAGATAAGGGGGACGCCTAAGAGGCTAAGTATAAGTTAAAAAATTAAAATAAATCAAATGCAAAAGGAAAAGGAAAAGGGCAAGGGATTTTAGTGGAGGATTAGGGTTTTGCTAAGTCAGTCGCCCTAATTTCTTATTGAGACTTTATGCCCTCTTTTTGAAGCTTCATTTCGAGATGTTGAGAAAGGATGCATAAAGAGATGTTGTTGGAATTACTCCAGAAGTCTACAATCAGGTGTTGAGGATGAAAACCCTTAGCATTAAGGAGTTGGTTTCGGTAGTGCAAGACCTACCTTAGCTGGTTGAGGTGTGGTTCCACCTAGGGATCACTTTAGAGCTTTATTGTTGCAATTTCAGTCAAGAAATATGAAGATATTTGAGTATTTTTTATCGTTGACAGTTGGGTTTTGGCTTGTGGTAGCATAGTTTCATTTTGGTGTGGACTTTCAGAGTGTTTGAAGGTGTTTTCAAAGATTTCTGGGCATTTTGGTAGAGCTGGGACTGAACCTGGTTATTTGATCATAATTCCTTATTGGTTTGAAATTGCATTTTGGGTATTGGATATTTGGATTCTCCTAGCCTAAGCGACCAAGAGCATATATCTGCAATATTTTATTGAGCTAAAACTGAATTCTTAGGCTAGGTCAACCTCTCCCAGGTGGTGCCATTTGTGGGTGATATCAGAGTTTTGAAGGCTGTTGATGTATAGGCTTTCTCATAGCTATCTAGGCCTATTCATTGGTGCTAGGCGTGGTAAGAAGGGAATGTGGCATCTCAACTGGTGTTTCAATTCATTGGAGGTTTGAAGTTCAAGTTTGGCTATTAGCAAACAATTTCCAAGTCTGAAAATACATTATTTTTGAGTTGTAATGAGCTTGTTAAAGACTGAAATATTTCTGATATAATTTTCTGAGCAATACAAAATCTGAAAGTTATCATTGCAAGCTAGTTTTTAATGTTATTTTCTGCATATAAGTTATCTATCTATTTGGCATGTTGAATCAATGAATGCAGTGTCACCGGATACGCTGGCCTCCTTGGCGTGATACGCGTATCAGCATACCTGATACAGATACGATACGGCATAGATACCGTATCCCAAAGTGCCCAAAAAAGCCATGAGTAATTGCCGCACCTGATTTGGAGGGATTCGGGCACCAAAAATTAGAACAGAAACTTCAATAACATTCTAAATTTTAAAGAGAAACTAGCATTTTTTAAAGTGATAACTGGCGTTCTTTTAAGTGAAATCTGGCGTTTTGTCAAGTAAAAAACCTATAATAGCCCAAGCTGCAACTTCATTTGCAGTGATCTTTGGATTTTTTGGCAAACAACAAACTGCCACAACTTCATTTGCAGTTGTTTGGATTTTTTTTTGGCACAACAGCATCCGACTTCATTACGCCCATGCCCAAATCGATTCCAGCATCTGTGTTGCAACTTCATTTGCAGTTGCCACTAGAAGTATGTCGTCGCTCATTTTTTTTTGCGCTTATCATTTTTCTTCAAAGAAGCATTCAATTTTAAAAATTTATTCGTTTCTAAATTTTTCCCAAACTATTTGCGATGGTAGTTAATTTATATTTTTAAAAGTTAATTGTTTTAAAATTTAATAAGATTAAAACATGATTTTAGTTTTATTATTTTATAAATTCAATTTATAATTATTTAAATATTATTATATTTTATAATTTTATAAGAATTTTCCAAAACTTTTTAACTTTTCATGTTTAAAATTACCTTTAAAATAAATTAATAATTTGTGTTTTATAAATCTATTTATAATTTTATAATAAATTAATAAAAAAAAAATTGTGTTTATAAATTCAAATTATAATTATTTAAGTATTTTTTAATTTTATTAGAATTTTAATTGTTGCAGGATATTAATCATGGCATCATCAGAAAACAACGATAAGCGGATCAAACCAGACCCAAAATCTCCATTGTGGAAATATGTTGCTATTCTTGATAATATTCAAGGTGGTGGAGGATATAAATGGAAATGTCACAAGTGTTTGCAAGATTACAGAGGTTCCTTTACAAGGGTTCATGCACACTTTTGTCAAATAACAAGCAAGGGATGTGTTGTATGTCCTGATCCAAATGTTGATGGTCGTCCAAGAAAGGGGTTGTCATATGAAAAAATTGCAAAATATCAAAAGGAACAAGATGAAGCTGATAACCGTGCTCAAGCATCAAAACAAAGGTCTGATTGGATTAAACTGCAGTCTTAAATTATCCTTAAAATGGGTTTGATTTAATCTTTTGGAATTGGTTTCCTCAGTTCATCCTAAAGTGTCAATCCGGGAACGTAGGCTTTTGAACCGTGTTGTGGCAAGAAGGACTTAGGAGAAGGTAAAAATGGGAACGAAATAAAGAAAAAGAATATGGAAATTAAACATAGTTGACACTCATCATTCGCCCCAGCTTAAGTATTTTGCATGTCCTCATGCAACCAGGCGAATAAACTTTGCACCAATTTTACCTGACTTGGCCCAGCTATTTCCCCTTCAACTTTTTCTATTTGTTGACTATCTGTTGCGTTCAATAGATGGGTCTTCAATTGCTGATTTTCTTTCTATAGATTTGCAATAATTTGGCATAGCTGCTCAAACGGAATGAATGGCTGCGAGCAATCTTCCTTTGAAGTTTCATCTGGGACAACAACAAGAGCCTTTAGTGCCTCTGGCTCAATAGCAATCTCCTGAGATGGAAGAGAGCCTTCTTTCATATTTCCAAATTCTTTGATATCCCTGTTTTGACCTATATCTGTATCATCCTGAGTACAATCCTCTTCCCTCATGGTATTTCCAACATTCTCCAAAGTTTCTTCATTATGCTGCATCCCTGTTTCAAGAAGAGTGTCTTCACCTACGGCATAAGCCATTTCTATACTGGCCTTCAAGGCTTCATTTCTCCATATATCCTCAGAGTCTTCTTGAGGATTCTCCTCACCCTTACTTGTTTGGTCTATGCCTTGTGGCTCCTGACTAGGAGACTCATCATCAGGATGTTCACTTGTCAATGCAGGGTCCTCTGTCTCTTCCGAAGGAAGAGTCTCTATTTGAGGTCTCTCGGCTTGTTGTATCTTTTTATGCCGATTCTGATGCCTAAGTTCCCTAGCTGCTTTTCCGGTTTTCTTACCAGAAGATTTTGTCACTATAATCTCCACATCGGTTAAGGAATGTGCTGCCTCTACCAACTTATCCAGCCTACTAAAAGTTCTCCTTCAGCTCCGCCAAACGGTAATTGGGGTTTCCATAGCAGGTGAGATTGAGGCAATCTTAGGACTAGGGCTAGGTTTCTTGGGGGTTTTGCCAATAGGAGTTCCCTTGGATTTCTTTTTAGAAGATAGGGTTTCTTCTGTAACCGGTATTTTTAGTTTTTTTCGTTTCGAAGATTCCCCAGCTAGGTTTTCTTGTGCAGCAGGGCTTCTAGTGTGTTCATGGCTCACAAAAGCATCCCACTCTAGTGGAGGTTGTACAGAGCGGAGGCCATGCATGACTATGAGCTTGATTAATCCATGATGGGGAAGGGAATTCACATGACCTTTGTAATGTCCCTTTCTAGGTTTACCATAATTCTTGCCCTGATTTTCTGAAGATATCCTTTATGATGGTTTAGTGTTCAAACTATGTTCTTTTTCTCCTTTTCCTGATCAATCATAAGATAAAAACATTCATAAATTTATTCATCTTTATATCAAATAATCACAATTACTTATAAGGTTTGATAATTGCAACAAGCATCATTAGTACATAATTGTATAATACATATATATATATATATATATTTTTTTACTTATATCCATTAATATTCATATATATATGTTTATATAATTATTCTTTCCTTATTCATATATATAATCTTTATTCATTGCATATTATTCATTATAAAATTTATTTATATCTATGCATATATACTTGTATGCCTATTAGATAATATATATATATATATATATGAAATGACTATATTCCAATGCATAACAATCATTGTTGCTGCTGTTCTGAATCGCAGATCGTATTTATCCATCTATTCTCTCTTCCTTATTTTCCTTCCTTCTATTTATACCATTCAAGGTAGGGGTGACTCATGGGGGAATGTATTGTTTGGTGAAAGATGTGACTTTTCATAAAATATATCCCTTTGTTAGATTTAATTGCTGCCTTTAAAAGCTTATTATCACAATAATATCTATTTTTGAAAATAATATATTATTACTAATAATTATGATATTTCAGATTATATACTTATTTTATTATTTTATTTTGATGTTTTATTGAATATACTTAACATTAAAATATAATAATAAAACCAATTTTCTAATATCTTATTATTATTTTATTCTAATGCATTACAATCTTTGATGTGTAATGCTTATAATATTTATTTATTATTATTATTTTTGATATTAAGTTATTTAATACTGGAATGTAATAACAATAATTTGCCTATATATTATTATTATATTTGTTATTTCATATTTATATATTTTTATATTGATATGGTACACATTTATTTTATATTTAACATTAATATTGCTATTTATTTTATTTATTAATTTATTTGTATTTTAACACTTGGTCTTTATGGTATTGTTGTTTCGGGGACATGACAGTCCTCCCCGCCCAAGATTGCTTGCCCTCAAGCAATCATGATCTAATATGTGTGATTTTAAGGTGTTTCTTGTGGTGATGCTATTATCTTTGATAGGAGTTGGAAGTTCTAACCAAAGTGATGGTTACTCTAGCTATGAGGACAATGTATTGACTAATATTCTTAAGTTCTACTATTTCTCTATAACTCCCAAAAGCAATGAGTTAGAGTTTGTGACTCTGTACAACTTAAAACCACATGAATCAAAAATTAAAGCAAACACTCAAGTAGCTCAACCAAGCAAGCAAGTAGCTCAACTAGGCAAACAAGTAGCTCAAGCAAGCAGGTAACTCAAGCACAGGCAAGTAGCTCAAGTATACAAGCAAGTAACTCAAGCACACAAGCAACCAGCTCAGGTAGCTCAAGCACACAAGCAAGTAGCTCAAGCATGCAAGCAACTAGCTCAAGTGAGTGGGCAACCAGCTCAAGCACACAAGCAACCAGCTCAAACAAGTAGGCAACTAACTCAAGTAGGCAAGCAAGTAGCTCAAGCACGCAAGCAACCAGCTCAAACAAGTAGGCAACCAGCTTAAGCAAGTAGGCAACCAACTCAAGAAAACAAGTAGGTAGCTCAAGCATACAAGCAACTAGCTCAAGTAGACAAGCAGGTAGCTCAAGCATGCAAGCAAGTAGCTCAATCACGCAAACAAGTAGCTCAAACAAACAACCAACCAACTTAAGCAACTTGCCAAACAACATTTTTTACATTTTCATAGTTTTTAAGCATAAAGTAGTCATAAACACAATGACAAGTTCCAAATACATAGTGATTAGCTCTAACATTCATCACATACCAAAATGGCTAACTAGCACATCACAATGGCTGACACACACATATTCCTAATGCATCTCCTATCCTTGGAGGGTTCAACCATAAGAGAGTATAGGAAATCATGACTTGATGGGGAGCCTAGGATCCATCATGCCAACTCTTTCCCTTCCTCTTATGATTTAGCATTTTGGGTTTTCTTAGTTCCCTCCCTTATAGAAAAAGTTATCCATTATCAGTCGCAATGACCGCCATCGGTCGCAATGACTGCCATTATCGGACGCAATGTCCACCATCGGACGCAATGTCCGCCATCAGCCGCAATGACTGCCATTATCGGACGCAATGTCCACCATCAGTCGTAATGACTGCCATTATCGAATGCAATGTCTGCCATCGGACGCAATGACTGCCATTATCGGACGCAATGTCCGACATCGGTCATAATGACCGCCATTATAGGACACTCGGTGCCTCAACTCCTCTAGACCCAAAGGCAATACCCTCAAATACCCCAGAGGCAAGTACCCCCTTGGCCCAAGTGGGCTCATCTTGTCCCCTCCTAGGTGGCATATCTAGAAGAGGTCTTCATTGTCTTTTTGGCTCAACTCCTCTAGACCCAAAGGCAATACCCTCAGATACCCCAGAGGCAAGTACCCCCTTGGCCCAAGTGGGCTCATCTTGTCCCCTCCTGGGTGGCATATCTAGAAGAGGTCTTCATTGTCTTGTTGGCTCAACTCCTCTAGACCCAAAGGCAGTACCCTCGGATACCCCAGAGGCAAGTACCCCCTTGGCCCAAGTGGGCTCATCTTGTCCCCTCCTGGGTGGCGTATCTAGAAGAGGTCTTCATTGCTATCTCCCTTTGCAATACTCTTGTAAGGTCCTTTTGACTACATTGGTGCCTTGGTTCTCATATAATTCTTTTTCCCACTTGTCATAGGTTGTTGCTTCTTCAAATGTTTGCAAATGTTTTGAAATTCAGATTATTGTGTACGACTGTGAGGAGTATCCAAAGTCTTGTATCCTCTTGTTTGACCTTTCTTCCACAGGATGGCAGGATTATGCTCTGATACCACTGTAATGTCCCTTTCTAGGTTTACCATAATTCTTGCCCTGATTTTCTAAAGATATCCTTTATGATGGTTTAGTGTTCAAACTATGTTCTTTTTCTCCTTTTCCTAATCAATCATAAGATAAAAACATTCATAAATTTATTCATTTTTATATCAAATAATCACAATTACTTATAAGGTTTGATAATTGCAACAAGCATCATTAGTACATAATTGTATAATACATATACATATATATATATATATATATAATTATTCTTTTACTTATATCCATTAGTATTCATATATATATGTTTCCTTATTCATATATATAATCTTTATTCATTGCATATTATTCATTATAAAATTTATTTATATCTATGCATATATACTTGTATGCCTATTAGATAATAAATATATATATTAAATGACTATATTCTAATGCATAACAATCATTGTTGCTGTTGTTCTGAATCGCAGATCGTATTTATCCATCTCTTCTCTCTTCCTTATTTTCCTTCCTTCTATTTATACCATTCAAGGTAGGTGACTCATGGGGGAATGTATTGTTTGGCGAAAGATGTGACTTTTCATAAAATATATCCCTTTGTTAGATTTAATTGCTGCCTTTAAAAGCTTATTATCACAATAATATCTATTTTTGAAAATAATATATTATTACTAATAATTATGATATTTCAAATTATATACTTATTTTATTATTTTATTTTGATGTTTTATTGAATATACTTAACATTAAAATATAATAATAAAACCAATTTTCTAATATCTTATTATTATTTTATTCTAATGCATTACAATCTTTGATGTGTAATGATTATAATATTTATTTATAATTATTATTTTTGATATTAAGTTATTTAATACTAGAATGTAATAACAATAATTTGCCTATATATTATTATTATATTTGTTATTTCATATTTATATATTTTTATATTGATATGGTACACATTTATTTTATATTTAACATTAATATTGCTACTTATTTTATTTATTAATTTATTTGTATTTTAACACTTGGTCTTTATGGTATTGTTGTTTCGGGGACATGACAACCTTTTCGAAACTGCCTACAGGAACGCTTAAGCGAACAATGCAAGTAATATGGAAGATTAACAAGCCGGGCATTTCTCAAATGCAACATGAGACGAATATGATGTGCATGAATATACTCATATCTACCTTCACAAGTAATATATTGCATTAAAAAATTTGCTACCTCGCCCCATGGAGATGGAAAATATTTTCATTGGTGCCCTTGACCTTGCACGTATTCAGAGGATTCTCCTTGTTGCAGGAACTGCTTGCGGTGGAGCTTAAGATCTGTGACCCTCGTGCTAGAGTTGGGAAAGAATAAGTCTCCCGTCTGTGGAAGTCCAGTGACCGAAGCAACCGTCTGAACGGTAATCTCAAACTGCAAACCCCTTAAAGTGGCACTCTTTTTATGAAACCGTTCTACAAATTCCACGGCGACCTCCTCATCGAAACCACATAGTTTCTCAAAGTATGCCGTCCAACCAGCCTGTTTGAAAATCTTATACGCCTCTTCACTGGCAAGGAGTTTCTTCATAGATAAGGGTTCATGCCTGGTGTGTTCGCCTCCCATGGTGTTGAGAATGCGGCAAGAGCTTCAACATAGGTTATAGTGGCAAGTAAAATGGCAGGAAACGGTTAACTCAGGGATTATCAATGGTAGGTTACAGGTACAGCGGGTAAAGGATTACGATAACCTTATGAGATGGCAAGTGACGTGGAATTATTAACAGGTAAGGTTTAGCCAGCTCATATAATAATGAATAGTTAACTCAAACTCCCCCCTCAGCTTAATGGTGAACCTTCTCGGTCACGCCAATAATTATGAGAGAAATAAAAAAATATTAAATAAGTTTTAAAAAAGAGAGAGTACTCCCTGATACCAATAACCGTGAGTCAAAAGGCCGATGATAAGACGGCGGGAGGAACGGCGGCAGACGATCCGAGCTGGCGATGACGTCACAAAGAAATAGGAAGAGATTCGCTCCATGAAGAATGATAATGTAGCCCTACGAAAGAAGAGAGGTTGAGCAGAAGTGTAGCAGATGTGACGGAAAAGACGTCGACGGGAGTATCAATGCAGAGGAGATGGCAGGCGATGACAAGACCGTGGGTTCCACAAAACGGAACCAACCCATGGGAGCATGTGGAGGCCGAGCGACAAGAGCTCGAAAAGTGACAAGATGAAAAGGTCCTACCACCAACTGAAGCGGCGATAAGGCGTAGGAGAAAGATAGCGACAAGAAAAAAAGAAGTTTTGTCCGCCCAGAAGGCGCCAGAAACTGTAAAAAAAAGCTCTTGTCGCACCATAGAATAGGTAGCAATAGGAGATATCGTTGACTAATAGCCAGAGGTACTCCGCATTGATATTTTGACTCATTTTTTATTTTTTTTTTATTTTTTTAACCGATAATAGACCGCCGGTTGCCCAGTTTTCAATCTACCATCGCCTAGTGGCGCCGAGAAATCGGTTTTCACCACTAAGTCTTATTCAACGGAAAATGCTTGCCGGAAACCGGTTTTCAAACATTAACCGGCCAACAACACCCAAAAAGGGGTTTTCATTGTTGGATCTTTTATTGCATTTTTTTTTTATTTTTTTTAATTATTATTATTATTCAATCCCGAAGGAGGCCAAAAGGAACAACAATAAGTTCCTACGCCACCTCTAAAAAAAAAGCTTCTTTGGAAAGAGGCTTCTTGTATAATTTGAGGCGGTGACCATTGACAAGGAGAGACCTTCTTTCAAAGTCCACTATATAGAGATGAACAGCGCCATTGGCATATACGGTCTGGATCTCGTAGGGTCCCAACCACCGTGTGTGAAACTTGCCCTTGAAAGCTTGGAAGCGGGAGTCGTATAAGAGTGCCCAATCTCCAGGTTGGAATGACCGTTGTCGGATGTGACGGTCATGCCATAGAGCACGCTGTTTCTGAACAACCTCGGTGTGAAAGAGTGCTTCCTGGTGCAACTCATCTAGGGAATGTAGTTGATCAATGCGTGCCTTTTGTGCATCAGAAAGACCCATACCCAATTGGAGTGCAGTGCGAAGAGTCTTTATCTCAAACTCAACGGGAAGGACCGCCTTCTTACCATAGACAAGTTCATAAGGGGTCAAACCAGTGGTGGTCTTCCACGTTGTTTGATAGGCCCACATAGCTTCAGGGAGTCGTGTAGCCCAATCGCGCTTATGAAGAGCAACTGTCTTAGTAAGAATATTCTCAATCTCTCTATTAGTGACTTCTTGGCTTGAGGGTGATAAGGTGTAGACTTGCAATGGCGAATTTCATACTCACGAACCAAGGCAGAAATGAGCTCAAACGTGAATTGTGGTCCCTGATCTGTGGTTATCTCTCGCGGCACACCAAATCTTGTGAAAATCTCGTAGTACAAGAAATCGGCTACTTTTGTATCCCTGGCATGCTTCAAAGCTACCACTTCGACCCACTTGGTTACATAATCGGTACATACAAGGATGTATTCCTTATTTCTTGATGGCGGGTTGATTGGGCCAGCAAAATCAAGGCCCCATTTTTCAAATGGCTCTATGGACAACTGTGGGTGTAAGGGCATCTCGTCTGAGCGTGTGGGTCGGCCCATACGCTGACACTTGTCGCAATGATGAACATAGCGTTTACAATCCTTGTGGATTGTAGGCCAGTAGTAACCTGCAATGAGAATCTTTTGGGCAATCCTCTGAGCAGCAAAGTGTCCTCCGCATGGTTTTGTATGGCATGCACAAAGTATATCAAAGACATCATCTTCGGGTACACAACGCCACATGATATTGTCAATGCCGGTGCGGAAGAGCAGCCCATTGATCCATGTGTATTGTCCACTGAGTCCAACCAGCTTTCGTCGTTCCCTCGAAGAGAAATGTGGGGGACTTGCATGTAACTAGATAGTTTGCAATATCGGCGAACCATGGGCTCTTTGCTAATATAGCAAAAAGGTGCTCATCTAGAAATGTATCGTCGACTGGAGTGGGTTCGTTGTCTGGCTGTTGTAATCTAGACAAAAAGTCTGCAACCACATTTTCTCGACCAGGCTTATCAAGTATAGTTATATCAAATTCTTGGAGTAAAAGCAACCATCTATAGGTTTATTAATTAAAAACCGAATTGCCGAATGATCTGTGTGGACAAATATTTTATAACCAATAATATAATGACGAAACTTATTGATTGCATACACAACAGCTAAAAATTCTTTTTCAGTTACCGTGTAATTTACCTCAGCCCCTGTGAAGTTCTTGTTGATGTAGTAGATGGAATAAAAGAGATTATCCTCTTTTTGTCCAAGCACAGCTCCCATCGAACAATCTGAGGCATCTGTATGAATATGAAATGGTAGTTCCTAGTTTGGACCTCTAAGGACTCGTGCGGTTACAAGTTTTGTCTTTATGGCCTCAAAGGCTTCTTGACATTCGGGTGTCCAAGAGAAAGTAACGTCTTTGGCTAGCAAGGCAAACAAGGGAGAAGCAATCTTACTGAAATTTTGTATAAATCTCTGGTTATACCCCGCATGACCGAGAAAACTACAAACATATTTTTGGCTAGAAGGTGTAGGCAAGTCTTGGATAATTTGGATCTTTTTAGGATCCACTTGAATACCTTTAGAGGAAATGTAATGGCCAAGCACAATCCCTTCGGTCATAAGTATATGGCATTTTTCATGGCTTAATGACAAGTTGGTGTCTATGCAACGCCTACGTACTTTTTCTAAGTTTGTTTTAGCTTCTTCATAAGTATCACTATGCACAGTAAAATCGTCCATATACACCTCAACACAGTCATTGACAAGATCCGCAAAAATGCTCAGAACTTCCCTTTGAAAAGTGGCAGGGGCATTACATAAACCAAATGGCAAGACTCTATAGGCAAAGGTGCCCCAAGGGCAAGTGAAAGTGGTCTTGTCTTGATCTTCTGGTGCTATGCGAATTTGGTTGTAACCGCTGAACTCGTCCAGAAAAAAGAGAAGAACTTCTTACCTGCAAGAGTGTCCAATACTTGATCAATAAATGGTAATGGAAAATGATCTTTCTTAGTAGATTTATTTAATGCTTTATAATCAACACAAATTATCCATTTATTGTTTTTCTTAGGAACCACAACTAAAGGAGAAACCCACTGACTATCTGAAATAGGATATACAAACCCGACATTTAACAATTTTTGTAACTCCTCCTTAACTATTTCACGCAAGGTAGGGTTGAGCTGACATTGTGGTTGCCTAATTGGACAACTTCCTTCTTCTATGTAAATACGGTGGGTGCAGGTGTCAGGATGAATGCCACGCATATCTTGGTATTCCCAGGCAAATGCATCTTTGTTTGTTCTAAGCATGGCGATAAGATCTTGGATTTGTTTAGGGGTTAACTGTGGATTAATGTTAAGTGTGCGATTAGGCAGAATTTCCATAGCTTTTGATTGTGAAGGTGAGTCAATGGCTAAGACTTGCGAGGTGGATGGCATATTGCTCGAATTTGCAGAAGATAAGAATGAACCATATAAGCAATTATGGGGCAACAATTGATGCAATGTGATAAAGTGTTGAACAGAACGTGAACTACCCACTAACGGAAAGTTCCCAAAAGGACATTGAGTATTTATACCTGAATGGAGGACCATACTTTCAAAGATTTCATTAAATGTATACCTGTTCTGAAGAAAATTAACAAGAACATTATCCTCTATAGGCTCCTCCATATCTAAGGCTTTACAAATTGTCAGAATTGGCAATGACTCATCCAAGTCACTATCAGTCCAAACTGGGTCCTCTATTTCCAACAAAGGTTGTGTTGGTGGGTATAGAGTCAATTGTTTCTTATGCTCGCCATTAGAAATGACCATGTTCCTTGATCGGCAATTGATAAATGCATCTGCGGCTGCCAACCACGGTCGTCCCAAAATCAAGGGGTATCCCCCCAACTTAATTCTTGGCTGCAAAATCACAAAGTCAGTTGGGTATTCCCATGAATCAATAGAAAGGATTACATCTTCAATCGCACCTTCGGGTTTGACCAAAGATCTATCTACCATTTGAAGGACTGTGGGAGTAGGCCTAAGTCCTAATGACAATCTTTCCTTCGTTTCATTTGTCATCACATTAATTGCAGCACCCAAATCCACAAGGGTGTTAGGAATACTTACTTTGCCAATAGTTACCTTAATGACAGAACTCCCTGGATCAAAGTACTTTGGAATGGTTATGTTTCCGAGCATCAGATCTGCCAACTATCCGATGACTTGGACGGTTTTCAGGTCTTGCTTCTTTTTCTGCTTCCGGGTACATAGATCGTGAATTGTTTTTGTATAGACGGGAATGTCCTTGATGGCCTGCAACAAAGGAATCTTGATATTGACATTGCGCAACTCATTAACAAAATCAAATTCAGGTTGAAAATCCTCCCTTTGTATTGGTTCAAATTAAAACCGTTCAAGAAAGGGAGGTTCTTTGGCTAGCTCTGTTTCTGCCTCCTCATTGATTTCTGTAATGGTGGGCCCTTGAAGAGCCTTCCCTGACCTCAACTGAACTCCATCTATTTCTAATGTGTTTATGGGATAGGTGGGGTAGCCTGTTGTCTCGTTATTATACACTAGTTGGGTTGCCTTATTGTTGGGGTTGGGATTGGGTTGGGTTGGCATTGATGTAGGTCTTGGTGGTTGTGGTGGATGGTTTGTTGGATTGACGGGTTGGGCGGCCGATGATGGCAAGGCTAGAAGAAGTTGTTGTGACTGTTGGTATGGGTTGATCATAGGAGGAGGTGGAAATTGTGATTGTGACAGGAATGGTTGTTGTTGGTATGGTGACGGTTGTGGCAGTTGTGGCCTCCATGCATGTTGCCATGGCTGTGAAGTATATTGATATTGTGGCATCCATTGAGGGTATGGGGGTTGGCAACCCCAATACCATCCCGGTTGATAAGAATTGGGTTGGCTTGGTCCTGGGGCAAGATAGTCGTTCATCATGTTAGCATGCATCATTTGAGGTGGAAAAGGTCGCCTAGGGGCCATGTAATAGACAGGCTCCTCAGAATATTCCATTTCAGGCACACCTACAGGAAGAAGCCTCAAGATAGAGCTCCTACTGACTTCTTCTAAGGATGAGATGTTTGTCCTATTGTATGGGCAATCCTCACTACCGTGTCTCTTGCGACACGTTGGACAAAACACAGCTAAAGCCTTCTCGGCTTCCTCTTGCTTCCTACAGGTGTAAAGAGTGTCTATCTGCTTCCTCATATGACTCAACAAATCTGTTTTAAGATCCTCAAGTAAATTGCCTATTTCCCTCTTTGTGATACCTGTCGCATTGCTTGTGGTATAAGGCTTACTTGGGTAGTTCCTTCCTAACGGTGAGACCTTGAATAGTTCCTGCAAATATTATTAAATTCCATTTTGGAGATATTCCCTTTTCCTATTAAATTTAATGCTTCCATAACATCATCTCTTATCCCTCTAAGAAATAACATTTTAATAGCATCATCATTTAGTCCCTGTTGGTGAGACCGTTGAAGACTGAACATAAAGCATTCAAGGTAGTCCTCTACAGACTCGTCTTCCTTTTGAGTCATGCGGAAAATTTCATCCCAAACCTCCTTTGTTTTGCAATATTCTTGGTACTTGTTCAGGAATAGCTCCTTCATGACTTCCCACGTTCTGATGTTTCGAAGGTTCATAAACCATCGTAGGGCGGCCTCCTTTAATGTAGTTGGGAATAGTTTGAGTTTTTGTGCGTCGCTTTGATAGTCATAACTGTGACACAACACATCAAATTCAAACAAAAACATGTCAAGATCCTCCATCGAAAGACCACGAAAAACAGGCAAAGCAAAGTGAGGAATATTCTTCATAGGAGCATCTTGTTCAGGATGAGTGATTGGAAACTCAAAAGTAATGGGATTATTGTTGGCCAATGCCCTATGGTGATTATCGTTGTTGTTGTTATTGTTGTTGGGATCCATGACTTCTAGTGCCCAAGGAGTAAAATAAGTTTTAAATGGCTCGTGGGTTTCTTCGGAGAATGGACCAGCTTTATCCTTGTAATACTCATGGAAATATTTTTCAATTTTTTTGCGTAATATATCAGAAGAGCTTGGTTGGGGGGATTTGCGGGTGTCTGGACAATAGTGGTCTCAATAGCACATTTCTCAAGATCAAGTTCGGGTAATTCTAATGATGGCAATTTACTTTTCAATTTCTCCTGAGTTGAGCTACTTTCTTCAATGGGTGATTTTGACTTATCTTGCAATTCTTTGGGTTGTGGACTCTCAATGGATGGTGTTGTTTTATTTTTGGGTTTTTAGGGTTGTAAACTACTTCCCTTTTATTTTCTAATGAATCTTCCTCTACTATCCCTATTACAATTCATGCACCTAAATGACCTATGACAAAGCAAACTAAGGGTAGTTGTCCAGATGAGGTCGACTTTCGTGTGTACTTTCTCCTTAGCGCGATGCTCCTAACTTAGTTTACTGGAAATGCAGGTCTTTAACACCATTCCCTGGCAACGGCGCCAAAATGATTGGATTAAACTACGGTCTTAAATTATCCTTAAAATGGGTTTGATTTAATCTTTTGGAATAGGTTTCCTCAGTTCATCCTAAAGTGTCAATCCGGGAACGTAGGCTTTTAAACCGTGTTGTGGCAATATGCCGAAGGGCTGCAATTAGTAAACCAAGGGTTGATGGATGCAACTAGAATTGCAAACACATTCTTTAATCTGAAATTCATAAGCATACTTTGAAAATAAATGAAATCCTTTCTTAAATGATTGTTTACTTATTTTACCCAGTCTATCTATTTCTGATCCAACACAAACTCAATATATTATGATATGCAGATATTAACAATAGCCTTCTTAATGGTAAAAGAAAGAACTCAGTTGCTAAAGATGTATTACATAAGTGCAGGCGATAGGAAGTTCAATTGCGACAAGAAGTTTAATTGTGACAGGAAGTTGGAACACAGCAGTGAAGAGATACGAAAGGAATGGAACGCAATTGGGAACTCTACAAGATGAAGCGCAATATAATCTGGAATGAGAGATAGAGTAGTTTTCCTGCAGCTGAAACACACTCCCTACTCCTCAAATCACAATTATATCCCACAGAAAATTTATTGCAATTCTTTTAATATCACGCTAATCACTTAGGCTGATCTTTAAACAGAAATTAGATTGATCATAGAACATACATTCGACAGAAAGTAAATCTTATGAGAAATATGAACTCTAAGCTAACAAACCATAAAAGCAAACCATAAAACAATCTCACTAAGCTTCCCAAGAGGGGGCCCTTCCTTTGGTCCACAGGGTGAGCGTGCAAACGCGTTTACTCTACTTCAAACCACGATCAACATATCCAGATTCAATAGTAACAGGGGTTGACAATCATGAAGGTTCTTTGTATATATATTCTTATGTTTTAACTCGAAACATACATATATATAGGCGTAGATGTCCATCGATCATCATCAAATGAAAACGATAAAGAAACCACAGTTTGTTATGGCCGATGGCCACAAACTGAACAATTGTATCTTTTGGGTTGGCCGCAGGCCACAAACCCAAAATAGTTCAAAATAACAAGTTTGAAATAAGTAACAAAAACAAAAACAGATGAACTTCTGTCACACGCATCCCTCGTTTCCCATCTTATGTCGTTCAGGACTTGTCGCTTACAAGATCGGTTTCCTTCTCCATATTTAGTTCCTGTAGCAAAACCATCCGAAATTTATCATTTTCTCAACAATTTCAGCATTTCGAAAGTATTCTCTTCTTTTTGAAAACATACCAAATTTTTTATTTCCCTAACAATTAATGGCAAGGACTTAGGAGAAGGTAAAAATGGGAACGAAGTAAAGAAAAAGGATATGGAAATTAAACATATTTGACACTCATCAAGGTCAACTCTAAGTTTAAGTAGACCTCCATTGCATCCAGAATCAGTTTCAAGAACAAGTCACAAGAGGAGCACTTTAGGACCTCTTGAAAAAGCATTTAACTTGCAGAGTCGAGAGGATACAGATCAAAATATTGCTCATTTCTTGTATGCAAATGGGATTTCATTTAATGGTTCGCTCTCCATATTTCAGGAGATGGTTAGGTCAATTAATGAGGCACCAAAAGGATACAAAAGCCCAAGGTACGAGAAAGTTCGTACAACCCTTTTGGCTAAAGAAAAAGACATTATTGATAGACAATTGCAAGTGATTTGAGATTCATCGAAAATATCAGAGGTTTTATCATTTGTGATGGATGGAAGGATGCTAGAAATAGGCCACTAATTAATGTGATTGCAATGAGCCCAAAGGGGCCAATGTTTTTGAAAGCAATGGAATGCAAAGCTGAAGAAAAGGATATGCAATTTATTGCCAATATTTCAATTGAAGTAATTGAGTTGGTGGGACCAGAAAATGTTGTTCCAGTGATCACAGATAATGAAAAAGTGTACAGAGCAGCAGGGCTAATAGTGGAAGCGAGATATTCGAACATTTGGTGGACCCCTTGTGCAGTTCATTCTTTGAACTTACTGCTACAAAAAATTGGCAAAATTCATTGGATACAAAAGATTTATGAAGAAGCCAAAGAAATTCAAATGTTTATTTGTAATCATCACATGTCACAATCCATTTATGGACAATTCGCTAAGTTGGAGTTGCTAAAGGTAAGTTTTCTTTTGTATTAGAAATTTAGAATTATTCAAATATATCATTTTTATGAAGTGTTACTTTTAGTTTTTTTAAATATATGTAATATTTATTATGTTTTTAAAAATTATTATTTTTTAATTGAAGATTGTTGAGATGCGCTTTTCCACACACGACATTGTTCTTAAAAGACTTGTGGATGTAAAACAAGCCTTGAAAAGTATGGTGATTAGTGATATTTGGGAAGTTTGGAGGCAGTCTCAAACAGATAGAGCAAACAATATCAGAACACTAATTCTCGATGATGATTGGTGGGCTCAAATAGAGTACTTGCTCTCTTTCACTGAACCAATATACACCCTCATTCGTCGTTGTGACACTAATAAGCCAATATTGGGTGACATCTATGATTGCATAGATACAATGGTGGAGCAAATTAGAGACATTATTATAGCAAAATAACAAGACCCCTCTGAATATTTTTATAAACAAATATATGAGATAATAAAAAAGAGATGGGATAAAATGACAACTCCTTTGCAGCTTTTAGCATATGCTTTGAACCCAAAATACTATCATGCTAATATGTTGGCATTACCAAATAGGACAGCACCAAATAGGGATGTTGAGGTAGTTGATGGGTATTAAAAAGCCTTCAAAAAAATGTTTACAAATCCTAGAGTTGTTGCGGAGATTCGATAAGAGTTTGGGACTTTTGTACCCTCGGATGGAACTTATGCAAATGTTGATGCAATGGCAGATAAAAAAGAAATGGACTTGTGAAGTGGTGGAACTTTTATGGTGCCATGACTAAACATTTGCAAAAATTGGCTATCAAACTTCTATTGCAGGTTTGGGACTTTTGCATTTTTATATTTTATTTTTTATTTGATTGTTTGTATCTTTGTTACTTATAATATCAATTTTTTACAGGTTTCAAGTTCTTCTGCATCTAAGAGGAATTGGAGCACATATGGCTTCATCCATTATGTAAAACGAAATAGGTTGGCGGCTAGTAAAGCAGAAGACCTTGTATATGTTCATTCCAATCTTCGTCTCTTATCACATTCCTCTGTAGATTACGTGAAGGGACCTAATAGACTTTGGGAAGTAGAGCTTGAGATGAGTGACATTGATGTATCCATAAATGCATTGTCACATCTCAATCCCATTGTTGAAAATTCAGAGATAGTAGGAGGATCTTCGTTTAGTTTTGAGAGTCTAGTTGGTGGTTGTACTCAATCTAGCTCTGATGATGTAGATCTCCAATTTCAGGAGAATAGTGATGACATTTTTGATAGCATGTGATTCTATCAGACAATCAATGTATTCGAATTTTATTTTTATGATAAAACTATATTTTAATATAATTATTTTGGAATATGTAGCAATTATAGGTTCATATTGCTCCTAAAGTAATGAAAATCTTCTCTAATAAGAAAAAATGTTATATATATATATGTGTGTGTGTGTGTGTGTGTGTGTGTGTGTGTGTGTGTGTTTTATGAATGTCATATCTTGACGTATCCAAATGAGAGATCTTGAAAAATGACCGTATCTCTATCCGATACCGTACCCATATCCATATCCATATACGTGTCCATGCAACTTTGAATGAATGGCATCATAAACTCATGCAAAACATCATCAAACAAAACACAATCAACACATCAGCAAATCAGAAAAAAAAATCAGGGGTCTCTATTACACAACCATACATCCTCAAGAGGTCTTGTGAGTGGCAAGTATTGTTATCTATTCACAAATTTGATTCCAGATTTCATGTCAGCATTTGCCATCGTCATTTTGCAAGTAAAATCAGTTCAGTAGCTTTTGTGTTTGTTGTTGGATTATAATTTTGATATGACTAGGGTTATATCTATTATCAGTCATCACAACTACATTTGATGTATTTGGGCATATATAATTCAGATCTACTATTTGCAGTTCAATTAATAATCAATGTCAGCACTTTAAGAGTTTGTATTGTGATTTCCAGCCAATTGTTATTTTGATCAGTTTTAATTTTCAGTTCAGTTTGTTGTTGTTTGAGTTTCGAATTCAGAAAATTAACAAAAAATAAAAAATTCTAAAAACGGGACATTACAACTTATCTGATGAATTCTTCACCAGCTACTTCAAAGTGGCCTTAAAGATCCAAATCATGTTGAGGTCAAAATGTTCAAACCTGCTAACATGATGGACACCCTAGAATTGGCCTAATTAGCAAAAGATAAACTCACTCCTCAACATTATTTTGCAAATTCAACCCCTTTAAAATTGGCACATAGCAATGGAATCTTCTACCACCTCCTCCAGAAACAACTCCTTAAACACCTTTTTGAGGCCAAAATTCAAGGTCACCAAGAAAAGGGATTATGCTACAACTATGATGAAAAGTTTACTAAGGCCATAACCACACACGACAAAAGATATATCTAGTTGATGTGGAATCCCCCACCATAGGCAAAGGAATGGGAAGATGACAAAGAGGCCACCAATTGAGGATTCAAATGTAGAGATTCTCCCTAAAATCTTTGCGCATGCCTTCGCAAGAATCATCACTACCCAAACAATGAAGGTCAAAGGAATTTTTAAGAAACATGATGTCACATTCCTCATTGATTAAGCAGCATTCATAATTTTTTTGATCCAAGATTGGTCAAAAAAGCATATTGTCAATGGGGGAAACTTACCTTGTAAAGACAAGCGCCACAATGTTTGTATCTTAATGGAGGACTACACTCTCAAATCCAAAATGCTTAACCTACCCCTAGGAGGCCATGACATTATTTTGGGTTCACAATGGCTCCAAACTCTTGGCCCTATCTTGTGACTCTAGGTTTCTCAAAACATATGAAAGACTGCAGCAATTTTTTCTAGTAAAGTATGAAAAATGGCATTAAACAATTTGTGGAGGAATGCAAGATTTTTCAATGAAACAAAGGTGAAACTGTTGTCATCCCAAGCCAACTTCAACCATTGCCCATTCATGTCCAAGTGTGAACTAACATTTCCATGCACTTCATTGAAGGACTTCCAAATTCTACAAGAAAATCTATCATTATGGTGGTGGTAGATCGCCTTTCCAAATACACCAATTTATGTGCCCTAGCACATCCTTGTTCTTCCTCCACCTTTGCCAAAACCATCAACCACATCTTTTGCCTTCATGGTATACCTACATCCATTGTTAGTGATTGTGATCCCATCTTCACAAGTCACTTCTAGCTAGAACTTTTCTAGGGCCATGGTACCCAACTTAGAATGGGCTCTACATATCACCCACAAACAAATGGCCAAACTCAAAGTGTCAATAAATGCTTGGAGATCTATTTATGTTCCTTTGCTTTAGATTACCAACATCATTGGACTAAATGGTTATCGTTAGTTGAATGGTGGTATTCATTTTGGTACAACAACCAAAATGAGACAATATGACGCCATGTATGGTCAACCTCCATTGTCTCTTTGGATTTGCATGCCAAATAGTTCCAAGTACAAGCAATGGATTCCACCCCTCGCACACATGACATCTTTCTCTACACTCTCAAGGATAACTTGCACCTAGCACAAAATCGCATGAAGCAACAAGCTCATCAACACCATTCAAAGTGCACATTTACCATTAGTGACAAGTTTTTTCTTTGTCTACAACCATACAAACAACTCGCCTTGACGATGAAGACTTGGTAGAAACTAGCACCCAAGTTTTATGAACACTATAAAGTCCTACAAAAAATTGGTTTAGTTGCATGTAGTTGGAGCTCCCTTCTTTCTCTAAGTTCCATCCAACTTTTCATGTTTCTTGCTTGATGATGAACCTTGGCAAATCTAAGCTTATAGTCTTCAACACTCCTAGGATTCTCTTTCCAAATTCTAGTTCTACAAAATGGAGACAATTGAAGACCACAACATCCTATATCTAGGTGTTCAATTTATAGGACTTTCCTTCTATGGCTTGCATCTCAGTCACACCATTGCAAGGATTATCCATCCCTCTTTGTCCTAGAGCGGCAATGTTTACAACTACACTTCCAAGATATGCCTTCTAAGATGTGTCTCTTTGATGCAATTACCAAACCCACAGTTCTCTATGGTTTTGAGGTTTGGAGCGTCAACTTTGGGACCACAAACTACGCTTGGATCACAAAGGTCCAAACTCTTATGTTGCAATGTATAATTTGAAGAAAGTGAAATGTCCCTCAATGCATTGTCTAAGAGGAATTTAGTGCCCATCCCCTATGACTCGAGTGTCTTTTAAGGCTCACCTTCTACATTTATAGACTCGGTTCCTTGGGTGATTTAACTTCTAGGTGTAGGAGGTACCCCTACTTAGCACACTACTCATATGACAAGATTACCTTTTGGTCCCACTAGACGTTGACAATGTTAGCATACTAAGGCTACTTTACTCTTTCAATCTATTAGCATATCTATTGATTGGCTCCCTCCTTTTTTCCACTCCTTAGATGCCCCCACTTGCCTTCTTCCCTCAAAGGTGGTGATCATTCAAGCAATTAGATATGATATCTACCAATAGACATCTAGTTCCGTTGGACCTCTCCAACTTAATTCTTAACCCCAAGTTCACCTTTTTTGTCAACCATTTCTTGTAGCTCACCATTCACACAAATTGATGACCCCCTTGGGCAGCTAAGAGTATGTTCCCACCAGCTTCAAATTGAGACAAACCATCAAATCTCACAAAAGAAAAAAAATTGTCAATTTTGTTTGCTCCATGAAGTAGAGACAAAGCAACACTTTATATTGAAAATCCCTATATACTACAAAATATGGGGGAGATACCATTGCTTGTATAGACTCTAGTAGCTCACTATCTACTTTCTTCTACTAACCAACCAATAATGCTTGGCCCTTTTCTTGAGGGAGGTTGCCACCTTCAAGTGCATGGCCTTATAAGGTACCTCTAGTGATACCAAGTTCATTGCAGGCGTAAGATGCCCTTAGGATTGAACAAATTCTCAATGTTGATGATGGATAAGTGAGACAACCTACTTTTGCATGCACTTGGACCACAACACCCTAGCTCTCTTGCTTGAGGCACCACACTCCTACCAAGCCTCACTCTTAGTTGGCATCTCATATTTAAGTGCACATCACCAATTTTTTTCCCACCCCATAAGGAACTTGTGCAAAGGAAGAGTCATTTGTGAACCATATGCAAATCTAGAGGTAAGTGCTACAAGGCCATTATTGATAGTGGTAGCATAGATAATTTGGTGTCAAATTAAATGGTGAATAAGCTTGGGTTTAAAAATTTGACACATCCATAAGGTGTCATGGTTGCAAAAAGGGTATAAAATTTTGGTAAATGAACGTATATAAATTGTTGGTCCTGCCATTTGGATTAACAAATGCATCAACTACTTTTATAGGACTCATGAAAGAAGCGTTGAAGCCATACGTAAGTTTCTCATTATTTATTTGGGTGATACTCTAATATTTAGTAAGACAAAGAAAGCATGCACTTGAGAAAATGTTCAAAACTAAGAAAGGAGAATCTGCTGATAAATTTTTAAAAATGCAGTTTTATGAAGACTGAGTTAGTTTATTTGAGCTTTGCGGTCTCAAAACGACTGATTAAGGATGGATCGGAAAAAAGTGAAAGCCATTTTGGAGTGGCCAACAATAAAGAGTACGTTTGAAGCAAAAAAAATCATGGATGTAATGTCCCTTCCTTAGGCAGCTTAGACTATAGCGGAGGTTGGCCTATTATTAGGGTTCCCATAGGTCAGCAGAATGGTTAGCAGACCCAACCGAGGGTTGTGGAGCTTAGTTGGGAGCTTTACGAGCCTTTTTGTTTGGAGCTCAGCTGATGAATCCAAGGATAAATTGGAAATATTAAAGTTTTCTTTAATGGAATACTAAAAAGTGAATAGTAACAAAAAATTATAAAGGGAATAGTGAAAAGTGCCCCCATCCTAGTAACTCAAAGTTGTTTTTAAAAAGTGACCCTTCTTTTGATGAAGAAAGACCCTCAAGTTATTATTTTATTGTTTTTTATAAAAAAAGCTCATGGGAGGTTATAAAGCAATATGTTGGGCTCATTTTTGGGCATTCTATTCTCATTTTGACAAAAGCCATTGCAGGTTTGAGCTCTTGGAAGAGGGTTTCCATACAAGTCTTCTGAGGACGAAATCCATTGGAGGATAGTGAATTGGACGAAAACCCAGTTCACAGAACAGGGAAATCTACTATGGGTTTCCATTTGGGCATCATTGGACTTCATTACAGGTTAATCTGCATTTAGAATTGATTGCAGTAGGGAGTTATCAGAAAATAATTGCAGATTTTGATAGTTTATGGCAGCTAAGGCACATGGGTATTTGATTTTATTGCATATTCTTCCACGGCAACAATTTATCTTCGATTTGGTACCTTATTCGTGTAGTTTTGATCAAGGCTGCTTGTTGGGTATTTTGGGAGGCACCTAGGGTTTGGTAAAAGGTTGATGTTCCTGATTTTTATCATTATTTCCAGCCTATTGGTGATCCTCTACAGCACTTATTTCGTCATCATACTAAGCCATACCGTTTGAAGTTGTAACAGCAAAGTGATTCATGATTTGACTTCAATAATCAAGCTACAATTAGAGCTATAAATCCGGGTACATGTTTATCATTTTGGGTAGTCAAATATTGTCTTATCTAAGGGTTTTAGACTGTTGTTATATACTGATATAATGTATATCAAACCTCTGAAAGATCCCTTACCAATTCTACCCTGAATGAGCTTTGAGTTGCAATTGTTGTCTTTCCCTTATGCAATAGTTTCCTTTCATTTCTATGCTTTCCTCTATGATTTTGCAATGAAAAACAAGCAATGAAACTCAAACAAACAATCAGCAAAACCAAATCAGACCATGCAAGACAACTGTTTGACATTATGGCAAGAGGGCAAAACTGAAAAATTCAGGGTAAAATTGGTAAGGGATCTTTCAGTGGATTAGCTAAAAGCTCATTCAAAACTTCAATAATTTGTGCACCAATAATTAAAACCATGAGAGCTGATAGAAAAGAATTTAAATGAACTTAGAAGTTAAGAAGAATTTTGAGATTTTGAAAAGAAAAGTAACTAAGCATCCAATGTTAGCGTTACCAAATTTCAACAAGGTGCTCCAAGTTGATTGTGATGTTAGTAAGACAGCAATAGAGCCATCTTGAGTCAAGAGGGCAGACCTATAGTATAGTTCAATGAGAAGCTTTAAAACAAAGAGGAAATATTCAATATATGACCAAGAATTATATTGTATAGTGCAAGAGTTAAAGAAATGGGGACATCTCTTGCTTCCAAAGGAATTTATTTTATGCATTGATAACTTGGGTGGGGATTCACCTGGGGGAATATGTTATAAGGCTTCTTTTATATGCAAATGACCTTATTCTGATTTCCAAATCCACACATGGATTACAAGAGCACCTATATGTGCTTGAACGCTTTTGCAGAGCAGTTCGTATGCAAGTCAATAGAAGCAAGACCAAAATCATGGTTTTCTCCAACAAAAGGAATAAGATCCAACATAAATTCTACTTTGAGAGAAGTACTCTTGAAGAGGTAAATGAGTACAAATATATTGGGATTGACTTCAACAATAGTTAAAAAACTCATAAAGTACTCACGAGCCAAATGCCCTAGCGAGTTACTTGCCGGTGATTTTTTGAAAACTCACAGCGATTTTTGATAAAAACTGGCAATTTTTCATGAAAAACTCACCTAAATGAGTATAACTTCATTTTTTCACCTAATGTTAAAAATTTTACGATGATTTTTAAAACATTTTTATAAACAAAAAAGCACCAAACACCTTATTTCACCCTTAAGTGATAAATTGTGAAAATGGCATGCGCCATGAAAGTTTGTGTGGTTTCAAAGGCTTTTAATTTGGGCTTGGTGGCAAACGCTCCACCCCTTGACCCAGCCTTGTATCATGACAAGGAATGCATCAAGGGCGCTACCCCCAAACAGCACAAGAGGAGCTACCCCTCAACCCCGTTGGGGGCATTGCCCTTCAACTCCATTGGGAGCATTGCCCCCAGACCCCCCATGAGGGGCACTACCCCTCAGCACCATTGGGGTCTCCACTCCCAAATCCCCACTACTTATTAGGATCTCTTGTCACATAAAAAAATTGATTACAATGAGGGGTGACAAGGAATTGGTATATAACTCTTGAGTGTGCTAACTTATACACTATTATCACACAACTTGCCAAGAATCTCTTTAGATGAGGCAACTTTTACATATGGCATGGCTAGCAAGAGTGGAATTGTAACTCGTTTAGAGGTTGAACTTATTTTTTGGTCTATGATATGTACTAAACTCTAATTTTGATTTATATATGATGGAAATCAGTAACATGTTCTACAAATTTAGTAATATGTGTTTTTTGGAAAAATATTTTTTAGAATTTATGTATTTTAAAAATGTTTGATAAATTTGCCGAGTTTTTCCTTGAGTTTTTTCCAAGTCCCTAGTTTTTAAATAATTTAGGCTTGTCGAGTAATTGCCAAGTCTGAGTTCTACAATTATGACTTCAACAATAGACTTAGTTGGAAGATTTGCAAAAAGAAAAGAACTTTGAGAGTTTGGAAAGTTGTAATGTCCCCTTCACAAACATAGTGATTGGCAAAGACCCTTAGCCTATTCTAATTTTCATAGGCCAACTGGGAGGTAAAAGAGAATATTTAATTAATTAAATTAAGTTGTCTAAATTTCAAACGACTTACATTTAATTAATTATTTTATAAAGTTGAACAATTTAAATTAAAAAATGACTTTTATTGGGCCCAAAATATAAAGTTAAATTATAAAGTCACTTTAAGCAGAAAATTAGAAGGTTATGGAGATAATATTTTATTATTTTCAAAAAAGTGTATGAAGAGGAGAATTGGGAAGGGAAAATTCATTCTTCGCATTTCGTTTTGTAAAACCCTAGCTTGGAGAAGTGAGCAACTATTCATCTTCAACCCTAGCATGAAAACCCTACCTAAAAATTGGTTTCAAAGATGAAAACCCTCCTAGCCAATTTACAAGTGGACCCATACAGAATTCACAAGTGTGCATAATATTCGGAAATTTTGGAAATTTGTGTTTGTGACCATTTTTTATTTAAATAAATCTCAATGAGAAGTTATTTGCATATTTATTGTGGAAGTATCAATTGAATGAATGGAGTGAAGTCATATTTGCTAGCCATGTAATTTCAACCGTACCCTATTTCATATCTTAAGGCAAGCCATGCAGGTTTAAAGGTCTCAATGGTGGCATGAAAGCTTAAAAATGAATCATTGATTATTTCTATGGCTTATGGGAGTCTATAATCTTAGCAGCACCATCTAGAGTGGCATTCTCAAAGTTTGGAAGTGTGACGTGGGGATTTAAGGAGTATAAGGTGGACGTGAGGTAGAGAGAAAAGGGATCACTGCAGCATGTCTCCTGCTGGCCGCTTACATCAACTGCTCCTCCTACCATACCCTTGGATAGACATTGTAAAGATTAGAGGAAGCATGAGGCTTCCAAAGGAAAGCACTACAATATAAGAGATGGCGATTTGAGTTGAAAGGGGGTTTTTGAATCCCTATGCTTATCGCAGCCCTATGTGGGTAGGTGGTCGCTGCTAAAAGGTGAAGACTTCATCAATAGATATAGTCATTTAAGGAGGCTGCCCAGCCTATGGGAATGGAGAATATTATATGCATCAAATATTATTATATCAAGGGTTCATCCAGCACATTGTATCAAATATAAATGTCAGCATTTTGTATTCATTTACAATTCAATATATTGGTAATATAAAATATTTATAGCTGGTCAGTTAATGATTTTATCATACAATTCTGAGTTCTTTCTTAGCTGGTTTACCACTGAAATATACATTGTATAACTATATTGCTCTTGTAAATGTAAAATCTGTTTATGCATTGCTACCTCAACTGTCATTTTGGCAAACAATTGTCAAAAACACAAAAGAAATTAGTTGAGCACTTTATGAAAGCATCGTAAGCCCTCCAAAACAGATACAAAGAGGTAGAGTTATGGGATTGGAAAACTATCTCAAACTCTTTTTGGGTCATTGGTTGTTCTGGTGGTGCTTTATGGGTGTGAACAATGGGCTAACAGCATGTCAGAGACAAAGTGGAAGCAAATAGAGAGAATTCAAAAGCACATGATCACTAGTAAGTTCAGAATAAAAGTTTCAACCCCATATGAGATTTTGCTAGCTGAAACTAGGGCTGTTCCTATTGAAGCCATTGCTATGGTTCATCTTATAAGATATCCCAAAAGAATTGATCAGATGGAAGCAAGCAAATGGCTTCAGGTTGTCTTCAATGAGGTCCTAAGCAAGAGAAAGAAGTCATGGGCGAAGCAAAACAGCAAGTGGATGAACAAGTGGAATATTTACTCGAATACTTGCCCTTGTGACAACAAAGAAAGCAAGGCTTTTGTCATAGATGAATTCTGCAAGGCTATGTGGGGAAGAATGCTAAGGAGAAAGAAGCAATATTACCTTGACGTATTTAACTCCACATGTGATCATCAGCAAAAAGCATACATTGGGGTGAATATCCCTTAGAGGGCAAAGATTCTGATTGCTCAACTAAGAACTAACTCACATCAGCTCCGGTGTGAAACTAGAAGATGGAAGAAGCCAAAAGAGGCATGGAAAGAGAGAGTATGTGACTTTTGCACAATTGGAGCTGTGGAATCAGAAGAACACTTTATTTTTTAGTGTGATGCCTACAAGGACATTGAGGCCAATTACACTAGTATCTTGATGGCTGCTGCACTATTCAGTTTATTTATCAAGGGGATGGTTGAGAAAATTGAAGAACTTACCATCACTCTGAACAGGAGAAGAAATGAAAGGCAGAAAGCAAGAATGACAGGGCTGATTAAAGTCTCAAAGGCTATTTTTAGCCTTGTGAACATTAAAAGTATTCTATTCTATTCATTCACCAAACACTGCAATTTATCAACAACGAAAGTAAGTTGAATCAAAGGCATATGAAATGGGTAGATTTTCTTCAAAGTTACTCATTTGTTTTGAAACATAGAAGTGAAAAATCTAACAAAGTAGCAAACGCCTTGAGTAGAAGATATCTTTCACATAAAAGCAAGAAGGGGTGATTGAATTTGATTCCATTAATGAATTATACAAGAAAGATGTTGATTAGTGAAATGGTACGAGGAGTGGCTGGATGTTGTACCCATTCAACCTGAATGTGTCGGAATCAATCCTTTTTAAAAGGATAAGTGCGCCGTGCAAATAATATCATGGTAGTCATAGCTCATTTTGCTTGTTGACTGGCATGTAATGGATCACACCAACATCTGCAAGGCCGGCTTGCCTGGCCTGGAAAAAGGGGGCATGAAAGTCCAGGAGGAAGAGGGCTGTGTTTTTAACAAACGAATGGGGAGCAGCAGAAGGATGAAATGGTCAGAAGGAATGACAGCAAAAGAAGAAAACCGGCATTCTGATTTTCATCATTGCTAGAGTGGAGAGTGTTGCAGCAGTTACAACTCCAGAAGTCAGTGGGGATGCGAAGGGTCAGCAAGCAAACGTTGGAAAACCAATCAATAAATTGGCTTTTCAAATAAAATGTGGGGCTCTTTTCTTTATAGGAAGAAGGAAGTAATCTTCTCGCAGCTGCCTATAGTGTATTTCGTAGTTGCCTGTAACAAGTTCTACAGCTTCCTACAACGTTTTTTCTGCAGCAACAAAACAAGAACCTAAAGTGTTCTGTTCTGCAGCAGCAAATGCTTGCCCGTAGCATCATCTGTTTTGGAGAAATAATAAAATCTGAACTTGGTGTTGTCTCTAATGGTCTTCACAATCGTTAGCATTTGTGTATTGAGGAAATTTGGAAATGAGCGCCAAGGACAAGGCTATCATTAAATTGACCCGCTATCCTTGTCTGCATCACGCAATTAAACTATCTGATGAAATTCAAGGGGAATCATCCATTATGTATACATGGGTAGAAGGTAATAAAGTGAGGTGGGGAAAGTAATTCAATTAGTGGGACTCGGCTTCCACTATTTCCAGCTTAGTACATATTTTGTCTAAGAAGATAGTTACAGCAGAGGGGGACCGTCAGGATATTATGTGACCTTACCAGATTGGACTCCAAGCTCTGAAAGCCAAATTCATAAGTGTCAAGAAGCATCTGATTACAGAGATAGCTGATGAGGTTAAACAAGAAGACAAAGCTGAACAAAATTTTCTAATTGATGAAGTTGACAGCATGCTTATAGTTGAAATCTGCGGGTTAACCTTTTTTTAAATGGTATATGAATAGGAGGATGAGCGTACCTGGGAGAGAATAGAGGCTGCAGCTAAGCAAGCACGGCGCATGAGCTTCTTGTAAGCTTTGTCATTACGAGGGGCGTGGTACCCTGCCCCCACATGCACTGCTACGAAGTATCTTGCTTCCTTGCCATTTGGCTTGTGCCGTTTCACCGGAGCAGCGTTCGCCTCTTCCTCCATCACAAATGCCACCAAAAATTGATGCCATTGTATTTATACCATTCCCCACCCGCTGGATGCCATGCCTAATATTCAAATTGGTATCGGTGATCATTTGGTTGTGTTAGTGTGGTGTTCCTTTTGTTCTTTCTGGTGAAGAGATTATTTGATCTTGTGGATGTTACTACAGCATTTTTAAGAGCTGTAAAGGATGTGTTATAGGAAGTTTAAGAGAAAATGCACAGGTTATTGGGTCTTGTGGATGTTACTATAACATTTTTAAGAGGTGTGTTAGATAGGAAGTTTAAGAGAACATGCATAGTGTTGATAGGAAGCTTAAGAGAATCTACAAGTTTATAGTTTATTGTTTTGAGTAATATAATATTTTTTATCAACAATTAATTATCAAATATATTATCAATTTTATATTTATACACATTTTTCAAATAAATTGAAGTCTTAGAATGGGTTTGAAAGGGGAGGAAGGTAAAATGTTGGGTTAAAGGTTGGGTTAGTTGTAATTGATATTATCATGGAGGAGGTTGGATTAAAGTGGAAGAAGGTAAGGTGGGGGAAGAGAAGTGGCTAAAGAAGCATGAGTAAAGAGAGATGATTAGAAAAGAGTGGTTTGGGAGGTGAGCTAAGTTAAAGGAATAGATTGGGGGAAAGAAATATAGCTATAGGTAGAAATGGGTTAAAGTAAGAGTGGAAAGGGTTAGAAGAGTCTCTTATGTGAGAAGTTGAATGGAAGGTTTGACAATTGCAAAGAGGTTGTACATGTAGGTTTGATGGAAAAGAATATATAGAGATAATTAGATTTGGGATGGAGGATGTGGAGGAGCAAGGAGAGAAATATCAATAGAAGAAATGGCAAAGGAAAGATTGATGGGTGCATGAGCATGTCCAGTATGGCCAATTCCCTATAAGATGTCTTGATAATAGAAGTGGTAGTGGGATCTCCCTCATTAGTATAGACAAATTGTTTACAAACCTAAAGATGTTTGGCAATTTTATTACTTATTAGGTTCAATAGCAGGTAAAATGACTTCATGGTTAAAATCATTGATGCAAATCAAACCTTTGTTCTCTATAAGCAACTCTCAATAATGTTGTTAAATTCTTCCCAATATTCTCCATGATATACCCTACCTCTGGAAAAAAAAAGACATGCATTTCTAAAAACAACAATAGTATATATATATATATAGGCCAACAAATATAGAACCTAGATTCATAGAATCAAAATGTATATGTGAAGATGAGAAGACATAGAAAATAATATTAATTGATCTTTCATTAAGCAAAAACCAAAAATACTAATTGAAAAGAAAATTCTCATAGCAAATCCAACCACAACACTAAAAACTTCCCCTTCACCAAGAAAACAAACCACAAAAATCTCCTAAAGGAGTCACAAAAACCCATTAAAATAGGAACAACACTTCTAACACTTACAACCCAAAAATCACAAGTAGTTAAAAATTTAGAAAAATTGACGGGTAATGGAGACATCAATTAGTTAGCAATTACAATATTTTCACCATAAGGTTTTGAATCTCATGATTTAGAAGAGTCTAATTTTATAAATTACATGAGATTTTCTTTAGTGACCTAAGTGTTGTTGGAATCAAGTAAACCCACCCATTTTACCAAATACATCTTATAATTCTTGGATCAAACGATAGTAATCTTAGTGTCCACTATCTTCTCAATTTGATCCCTCTTATTTTGTGGCAATGTATTGGTCCAATCTCTTAGCACATTCATATTAGAAACCTATTTAAGACTAGAATGGTAGGGGTAAAGATCTGTAGCATTGAAGGTGGGGCTAATATCCAATTTTCGAGAAAATCTAATAAAAAAGCATTCTCACTTGTTTTCTTTGGTATTTTGTAAATTTTTAGTTTCCTAAGTTTTAATTTGTCATAAGGGCCTTGAGGAAATCTTTCTTTACACAAATACACCATGACTTGTTCACCCTCCTCATATAATTTCTCTCTTTGATGTAAATCAATATTCTTTTTATACTACTCATTGGTTAGTTGCAATTGGTGCCTCACTCGTTTCACTTCTTGGATATGCCTCACAAAGTCCATTTCATCTTGACTAATGCATCTCCCATCAAGAAGATCAATAAGATCAACAACCCCCTTAGAATTGTTTTCCAAAATAACTTGGGAGGGAGACTTGCCAATGGACCTATTGATGCTAGAATTAAAAGAAAACTCAACTTGCACCAAAACCAAATCCCACTATCTTAGATTCTCACTAGCTTAGCATCAAAGCAAATCGCCCGAACTTGATTTGATTGCATCAATTTTTCTATCTATTTGAGGGTGATAGGTTGAACTATATTACAATTTACTCTTAAGATTTCTCCACAAAGTTCTCCAAAAGTGACTCAACAAATTTATCTCCCAATCACTAGTAATAGTTTTGGGCAGTCCATGTAGGTGGACAATTTCTTTGAAAAAAAATTGACAACCTTACTTGCATATGTAGTCTTTTTGCATGGAATGAAGTTGGCCATCTTCAAGGAACCATTCTTAAACAAAAAAATAGAATCATTTCCTTGCTAAGTATAAGGAAAACCTAGCACATCTATGGAGATATCAATCCATGGTCCTTTTGGAATGGGTAAGGGTTTGTATAAACCTATGTTTTGTTGTCCTCCTTTAGAAACTTGACAAACTCTGCATGTAGAAACAAACTTATTCACCTCCTTCCTTAATTGAGGCCAAAAATATTTCTCTCTTACCAAGTTGTAAGGTTTTTCCTTTCCAAAGTGTCTCCCCAAGCCATTTGAATGCACTTCTTGAATTATTTTTTCCCTCTTAGATCTTGTGAGTATACAAATTTGGAGTCCTCTAAACAAAAATCAACCTACTAGTAAGTACTCTTCAAACAATTTACTCCTTGCATTAGCAAGACCGCTAAGAGTGGCAATAACTTTACTAAAAAACTTTGATCGATTGACTTCATTTCTTCAAACCCAACAATCTTGGTCATGGAGATGAGTATATGCCTATTACTTAATGTTTCAAACACCACATTAGTTTTTCCACTCAAATATTGAACCAGAAATGTAAAATCTTACAAAAAGGAGACACATTTGGCATGTTTTTGATAATTTATCTTTAGAGAATTAATATATTTCAACGCTTGATTATCTATCAACAAAATGAATTTTCTAGTGTAAGAAGTAGTGCCTCCATTGTTTCAACATTTGGACAATAGAACACAATTCTTTATCATAAGTATCATACCTCATTTTGGCATCATTTAGTTTTTCACTAAAGTAGGCAATTAGCTTGTCCTCCTGACTGAACACACCCCTAATAGCTACTATTGAAGCATTGCACTCAATGGTAAAAATCTTCTCAAGATCTAGTAAGGCAAGTATAGGGGATTCTATCACCTTTTTAAATTGCTCAAAACTTTTCTCAATTGCTTGAGTCTAAGAAAAGACTTCCATTTAGTGTAAGTAGTCAATTGAGAATTTGTTCCACTAAAATTATAATAAATATCTTATAGAAGCTTTCAAAACCATGACAACTCTTTCTTTGTGTAACACTCTGAGTGGTAGGCTATTTAATTATAACCTTAATATTTTTGAGATCCATGCTTATTCCTTTTTCTAAAGTCAAATTTCAAAGGAAAACTAACCTATCTATACAAAAATCACTTTTCTCAAGATTTATAATTATTTCCCTTCTAAGTGTATCAAACACAATTTAGAGGTGCTTCAAATGTTCTTCCATGCTTTGCTAAAATTTAAAATCTCATCAAAATAAATTATAACAATTTTTCCAATGTGGAATGCAAATTAGAAATAGACAACTGTGCATAGTTAGACTGCTCTTCAAATTAGGAGGGGAAGCTCCCTCTTCGTTGATTATGCTTAAAAAGAAATACTAAACTATTGCTAATCTTTTTATTTCTTAGCTAAGAGCACAAGGTTATAAAACTCTTTGTGTCGTAGCTGAGGTTTTCTCTTTTTTAGAACTTCAACTACAACTAGGCCTAAACTAAAGACGCTTCTGACAATTCAAGTAAACTCGAAGCTTGAGAATCAAAAGTAAACAAGGAATTATTTGATTAACACAAAAGCTTAAATAAACTCACTTCTAGAACACACTCGAAGACTCATTGTACTTATTAGATGTAAGTTGAAATAAATATTATGAAAGCAAAACATAAGACAAAGTACTAAAATAGATTGAGACAATAGATCAGACCAAGATAGGCATGAGATTTCCTTCCTCAATTTTATAACAACAAATACATTTTTGGGACAACAGATTATAGCAAAGTAGGCTTACACTATGTGATCAAACCATATTACACTTGAAACAAAAGTAATAACAAAGTTGCAAGCAAAAGTAGGCTCAACAATTTGTTATCACAACAATAGTTAAAATTAAATGGGCAAGGCTGCCCTTATTTATACACAAACAAAGAGTAGGGAACCCTAAAATCTCTTTGTTTTTAACAACTAGACTTGCCATCATGCAAGCTTTATTTCTAAAAGTAAACAAAAAATAACTAACAACTAACTATCAACTAACATCAATTAATTGAAAGAGCTCCAACTATACATTGATATTTCCAAAGAATAGATATGCATGAAAGAGAACAACAAGTTAAACTCGAAAAAGGCATCAACTATTTCTTTTTAGTTCTATCCTTGGAAAACATTGCATGCTCCAATAGGTGGCTCACTGATTGATAATTTTGGTGGCTCTACAACTAGAGTGATGACCTTTCTTTCTTCTGCAGCTTTATGCTTCTGATGCTTCTTTTGATTTTGTCAATGGAAGAGTATTGTATCATGAAAATTGTGAAGTTTGACTATGAACACGCCTATTCTCAAAAAAAAATTGCACAAGAGCTAATTTTTCTTCAAAAAAAGGTAGATTTTTGAAAAAAAATTGAGGTATGGGTTTTGTAAAGAATCTTATTCTGAAGAGACCCAAATCATTAGATTTTGAAAAATCTGAGTTTTTCCCAAAAAAAGAAAGATCATTCAAGATTTCCTAAAAAGTAAGGTCAAAAAATTGAGGTATAGGTTTTGTAGACAATTTTGTTGTGAAGAGACCTAGATCGTCAGATTTTGAAAAATCTGATGATTTCCCAAACATGCGTGATTTCCTAAAAAATAGGGATCGACATGCAAATTTTTAAAATTTTCCAATCTTCAAGAGGAGTGAACAACAAGTAGACCTGGATCGATGAAACTTGAAAATTTTGACCCCTTGTTTCTAAAACGTGATGCCCTAGAAAATCAAACCATGCAAAAGTGTGCTTTTGTGCTTCCCAATCTCGAATCCATGAAGAACACTGAAAAAGTACCTCGTTTGAGCCTTCAAATCTTGATGAGAAGAAAATTTGATGTTTCTTCCTCTAAAAGCTAACCTGCAAATTATGAAGAATAAATGCTCAAAGCTTTTTTGAGTAGAGTTTGGAGATGAAAAAGCACTTTGCATGCAAAACCCTATTATTTTGGAGTTTATCCATGAAGATAGAAACTATGCATGCAAAAATTTGACTTCGCTTGCATTAAATTTGACTTTGTTTGCATCAAACGATGAATTCCTCTTTTATAGCTACAAAAAGCATACATGCAAAAAACATACGCATTTGATGACATCATCAAACACATAAAACCTCAAAAGTGTTAGCCATTTTTCTCCACTTTTTAAATTTTGTTGCAACTATTGTCGGCAACGAAGGCTAAACTAGAAATAGATGCACTGAATTAAAAAAAAACTAAGTTTTGGAAGTCTAGGCACCCTCCTTGAAAAGGGGCGCCCAACATGTAGGGACTTAGAATTTGTTTTGATATTTTCAAATTTTTACTTATTTTATGTCTGACGAAGCCTGCCTCTGTCTTCGATGATCCAAAAAACCAACATTGCCAACTGATAAACTCTGTTTAACCATGGCAATTTCATGTTTGACCACTGCTAAAGTGATCCCCAACTTTATATTGGCATCTGACGTCATCTAATCATGATTGTATGCCCTCGAACCTGGTGACAGAAGTTGAAATCGAAGAAAATGTGTTGGGATCAAAAAAATATTCTAAGTGTTGAACACTTGGGCACCCTCCTTGAAATGAGGTGCCCAAGTTCCCTTGCCTTAGCCATTTTTCTAAGATTTTCAACTTTTACTTTGCTTCATTTTGTGTGTAACTAGTGACCCATGTTTAGACGTCATTTCTCACCAACTTGTGAATGACATAGACTGAAATTCAGTCATTCTGGAAAGCCTGATCATATCTAAGTTGAATGGTACCTTCTACCAACCTCCATTGTTGCATCTGATTGATTTTGCAAAAGCTAGAACCAAGTTGATGAAGGAGTTTTGGACATTTTCTGAAAATGTGAAAAATATTCGAAGGCACTAAAATCTAGGCGCCCTCCTTGAATTAAGGTGCCCAAGCATCCTAGCGTTAGTTAAAATTTGATGATTTTCAACTTTTCTATGACTTTCTTCGTTTTCTATGTTTTCCCTTCTGTTTGATTTGCATTTGTTGTTGTTTGATAGATCCTTTGTGTTGGATGATGGATTCATTTAGGAGCTTAAACATAACTAAGATGATCCCCTACCTTTTATTACCCTTAAAATTGTTTTTAATTGCTTTTTGCATGACTGAAATAGGCTGACAAGGAAGATTTGCATGTTTTTTGAGAAACACGAAAAATATTCCAAGGCATGAGATCCTAGGCACCCTCCTTGAATTAAGGCGCCTGGGTTTCCCAGAGATTGTTTTATTTTCAAGATTTTCAATATTTTATTTGCTCTTCATGTTTCGACTTTGCGTTTTCCAACTACTTCATTGTTTTACGTGCATCTTTTGATAGAAACTAAAAATATTCTAAGGTATTGAAGCCTAGGTGCCTTCCTTGAATTAAGGCGCCTAGGCTCTCTAATGTTTTTGCAAATTTCACTATTTTTATATTTCCCTCCTGGATTCACCGTTTCTCATGCATCTTTCGCTATTGATTGATTTGTGTAGTATTTGCTGACACCTGGCAATTGACCTTCCTCCATTAATGACCTCGAAGGTCTTGATTTATCTTCTAAAAAAAAAAAAATATACACATCAAATAAATGCTAACTTTTTGACAATTTTGACTGGACCAACCTGATCGGGAAGTATTTTAAACCAATCAAAATTATTTTGAGCCTTCCATGCAAAGATTCTATTTTTAGACATTTTTCTAAAAATAGAAATTTATATTTTTAGAAAATCTTTCCAACATCCATTTGACAGCAAACCCAAAAAACCCTAAATCAAGTCTATGTTTAGAAATTCTATTTTTAAAATTTTCTAAAAAGAGAAAAATTTCTTTTTTTTCGACATTTTTTTACAATACTTGAATCACTTTTACAAAATGCCTTAATGAAGCAAAAAAATTAAATTTTGGGTATAACAATTGGCTTTGTCTAGGAACCATGTCAAATACTTACGACATAGGAGAACTCATAATCTATGGATTTTTAAGCGTAGACTAGTGTCTTATTAGTTGGGCAATACAGTCAAGATCATTTCCTAATCACCTATTAGTTGGAACTTCTCTAAAATCACCTAAAACAAGACAAAAACTTTACAAAATGGGGGAAACACATTATGACATAGCGCAAGGAAATATTATGGAAAGGGGAAACACATTACGAAAATAGAAAGAAAAATTACTCCATCCCCGAAGGAATGAAGTGCTTCAAATATTATCCTCCATATGGCAGCGAGAATGGATTACAATGATGTTGCTTCTACCTAAAAGGCTTCACTTCTCTTCTAATGGGTATTGCAGGAGACAATTCCTCCATGATGAAGATTTTTAGATCTTCATATGCCTAGGCAAAGGCACCCTAACAAAAGTCAAAATATGGCGCATAGGTGATCCTTTCTGACCTAGAAATACCTTGTGATTGGCTCATCGATCATATCTACATCCCTTTTTCACATAGGATTTTGATTCCTATGTCTTTGACTTTTTTGAGGCTTAACAAAAGCACCTCTTTTTCAGTTTCAGTGAATTCCAATTGCAAGAAATATGCAATTAGGTACAATTATCCTTTAAGGGAGATGATCATTTCGCCTGCTCCTGAACCAGTAGTTGAACAACCCCCATCGAACTGCATTGTTCATAATTTTGTATCCTCTGTCAGTCTCCTTTCAAAACAAAGCAATGTTTCGGTCTTCAATTTTTATCTCTGACTGCGTCACATAATTACCAGGACTCGTTTCCTGATATAGGATTTGGGCTGGAGGGTTTGGGGACTTTACCACTATGAATCAAGATTTGGGATCAAGTTTTATATTGATTTTTCCCTTCTTTACAAGAATGGTTGCAGACAACCAATCTAACTATATCCTACCACCAAGGTCTCTACAGAAGCTTCAGCTCAACAACATCTCGTTGTTGGTTGGAATGTCAGCCACTAGGATGGTCATCATTATCTTTTTATTCAGACAAGCCACCAACCTTACTTGAGTGTCCTCCAATTGTCCGACCAACAACACTGACTTAGACTCAAGTGAATAACAATTATCATGTGTCTTAGTGCATGAAAGTCCTAATGCATTCATCACTTGTAGAGGCATGGCGTTGTTTGAGGCTCCTAAATCTATGATGCAATTGCTCAATTTGAATCCTCCTATATACAAAGGTATATAGAAGGGTTTGGTATTTTCTTTCACTAGCATGGATGATTCGAGCAATGTAGGCTGAATGATAGCTTCTTTCTTTACAAACTTACAAATTCGATCCAACTGTTTTGGATGGTCCTAAAGATACTCTAGTTGAGATATCTTAACTCTAGTCTTCATCATGGAGTTTACAATGTCAAAATTGGCTAGAGATGGGTCTTGAGAAACTGCTTCTTTAACTTGTTCTTTAGTTCTTCTCCTCTCTTCTTCTTCCTTTATCACTTTCAAGTGTTGAGCACGTGTAAACACAAGTGTTGAATATCTTTCATGATTTACTACAAGAGAGTAGTTTCAGAGGTCTTCTTTTTCTTTAATAATGGGTTCAATTTTAAAGTATCTTGCAGCAGAGTCACCATCAAAGTTGTCCATCTATGGTAAGACAACATTCAAACTTGGTGTAGGGACAATACCTAAACTGGGTGCAACATCAGTGTATCCCATGATTTGATTCATACTTAAATTCTCGAGACATGTAGAACAGGTATGTGCATCAATCTTATGGAAAGAAAAAATACCACATTTTGTGTAGCTTCAACTGTTTGTCTTGGTGGAGGTGCTCGCAACCGCATCCTATAATTATTGAAAGGCTAAAAGTTATTTCTCTTTGGTTGGTACGGTTGTTGAGGTTAGTATTGTGATGGTGGTAGTGAAATCGTTTCATTGGTTACCTTCTATAGCAGTGGATCTGTAGAACTTTGAATTAGAGGTCTGATTGATTCCTTCTTCATTTTTCGGAGGTGATCATATTATCCTCCAACTCGATGGTGTGTTCTTGTGCATCCGTCAATTTTGTTTCTTTTGTCATCTTGAGGAAGAATACTATCTTTGATGGTAGAAAATTTATGAAGCGGCTCATTAGAATCTCCGATGATGGATTAAGTGTAGAAGAAAGTCATGAAACAAGATGATTAAATATTGCCACAAACTCCTTCATGGGTTCATTGTGCTCCATCTTTGAATTTGCAAGTCGAGAAAACAACAGATGACTATCTTCAGCCAGCTTGAATCTCACCAAAAAATTCTTGCTCATAGTTTCTCAACTTTAAATAATTCTTGGCTCCAGGTGATTGAATCAGTCAGCATCATTTCCCACAAGAGTCTCAACAAAGAGACACACTACAATGTCTTCATGTGCTATGTGCAACACGATGCAAGTTGTTGTGAACACAGAGATATGTTCATCTAGGTGTTGACTCTCATTGCCCTGAAATTAAGGAAAGTGCTTCCTTTACCCTTTACGTAACTCATGATGTCCCTCCAAAGCCAAAGGTCCAATGTTGTTACCCCAAGGTAATGGGGATGGGCATTGATGATTTCTATCAACATGATTATTATCGGCATTATTGTTATCACCCATTCTTCTGGTTGGATCATGGGTTCTATTCCCACGCAATAGGATGCCAGATGGTCATTCCCATGATATAAAGCATAATATTTCTTGAAGTTTTCTACCTCGCGCCCGATGATGGGTGCCTGAAAACTATTGGTGTTTCAATTCGCACCTCTGGAATGCGAATTAGGAATAGACAACTATGCATAGTTAGATTGCTCTTCAAATTAGAATGGGAAGCTCCCTCTTCGTTGATTATGCTTAAAAAGAAATTCTAAACTACTACCAATCTTTTTATTCTCAGCTAAGAGCATGAGGTTATAAAACTCTTTGTGTCGTAGCTGAGGTTTTCTCTTTTCTAGAACTTCAACTACAACTAGGCCTACTCTAAAGACGCTTTTGATAACTCAAGTAAATTCAAAGCCTGAGAATCAAAAGTAAACAAGGAATGATTGATTTAACACAAAGGCTTAAATAAACTCACTTCCAGAACACACCCAAAGACTCATTGTACTTATTAGATGTAAGTTGAAATAAATATTACAAAGCAAAACATAAGACAAAGTACTGAAATAGATTGAGACAAAACATCCTTGACCTTGAATAAATTGTCTTCCATTTATCTCCTTCTCAAACTCGGATATGATAACAATAGATTCTCAAATCAACCTTGGAGAAAATCTTAGCACTTTCCAAGTAGTCTAGCATGTCATCCATTCTAGGAAGGGGGTAGAGATACTTTAATGTGATCTTGTTGTTGGTTCTAGATTCCACACACATTCTCCATTTGTCTCCCTTTTTAAGTGAGATTAAAGCTAGCCTGGCACAAGGGCTCATGCTCTCCCTTATGAACCCTTTTTTCTAACAATTCACAAATCTACCTTCTCATTTCATCATTTTCTTTTGGAGATAATTGATGCGTAGCTTGTATCATAGAACCAAGTCAATATGGTGTGTAATAAATTGGGATGGTGTAAAATAACTAGTAACTCTATTGGATTTATATCATATTAATATGTCAAATTTTGCACCTTTGGTGGAGATTGGATCCTACTACGCTTCCTTGATTCTTTTGGGCATAACAAATAATAAGTTTATCCCTTGTTCTTTTGCAAAATTATTTATAGCTATTTGAAACAAGTGACAAGGTTGACATTTCAAATGCATAATTTTCTTGCCATAGTTTTATGAGTATTTTCCTTCATGTTGAACCTCATAAGTGATGAGACCAAGTATTAGCTAGTTTTTTGTTGTTTTATTTCATGCTTTTAGACATTTGCAGATACTCATTTCATATACATTCCTAAACTTATCTATCTTTTTATGTCTTTCATGCAACATTGAACAAAGTTTTGATGTATGCAATTATGATAATGATATGATGGTAATTGCATAATTATATGTGTGTGTGTATATGGAATGCAATATAGATCTATGTTTAATTTATGGTTATTATTATTGTGTATATGTTAGATGAATTAACTCCTTGTAGCCGAGAAGCCAAATTAAGCAAAATTTAATCCACAACAACTAGGAAGTGTAGCCCATAGTCATAGGATTTAAAATAAAGATGCAGGGGAGATTCCAGAATGATAGGCATGCGACAGTTGTAGAAGTGGAAGTGCTCATTAACAAGGATGATTGTGAATCACCAGACCATTTAATAAGATATCCAAAGGAAGAAGAAGTATACAATGATTAGGAAGCCAACACGATTGTTCCCATAGTACACGTTTTTGTTATACCATTGAAACAAAGTTCCAATCCTAATCATCTTCTTCCATCTTTTCAGTTATGTTTTTAGCTATGCAGACTTTGTCACTCTCTATTTCATAGGGTAGTGGTGATCTGCATTTAACTTTTCTATTTTGAGGCCTCATTCTAATAAACCTCCCTCGAACCTATATAGTTGGCTTAGTGGTTGAGGAGTAGATATAGCGTATGGATATGTTTAGATAGTTAATTTTTCCATTTACACAGACAATACTTATTTTCCAATTATGATTTCATGAATAAGATATCTTTGAAGATTCTTATTAGATTGTGAAATCTTGTTATATGCAATACAAAGGTTTTCAGTTTATCCTTATGATTAGTTGATTTAAGAAGTTATATTTGAGCTTATTTTATGGATATAGTAACTTGAGCAAGGGTCACTCAAGGTAACTATGCTCCACCATTAATTTTTGTTGTTACAGTAATTGCTTTCATTATTACCTTTATCTTAATAAGTTCCTCATGTTTTGTATATGAATGAAATCATGAATGAGATCTTGTCTTATAATTTTTGTTTTGTTTGTCTCAATGCATTATCCTTTGGAGTGAGACAAGTGTTTAGAAGTATTTAGGAGTGAGTCTAAGTTAGTAGTATTAAGTTAATTATAGAGTTCAAGTTTTAATAGTGAACTAGTCACAGTCTTAAGTTGTAAGTATCCATAGCAATAGTTTAAGATTTAATCCTTTTCCTTTGTTTGCAGTTTAAGCCTTTAATTAATTTTGCATATGTGTTAATCACCTATACTAGATGGTATAGGAAGTATAGAATCTTGGGATGCACATATAGTGCGAGCATCATCAAACTTTCTTACATTATCCTTGGTTGATAGTTAAATGGAGTCTTTAGAAGGGTTTAGTAGACTATTCAATTAGGAACTACCTCTAAATTGTGTGTCCATAACCAAGTTTACTAAGCATTATTTTGGCCTTACATTTTTTGCATCATTGCTAGGAATGGTGCTACATTCAAGATTCTTCTATGTTATTTCAAGATTTCTTAGTTTAGAGTTTTATTTCCAAAATTAGCATAATTAGGTTTGTTGGCCCCACGATTGTCGTTGCACCAAAAGATCAAATTATTAATGCCTGATACAATCGCCAAAGTTAACAGATCCACAAAAGGTGGTAAAGCCATGTCACAAACCTCGAGGAGAGCACTAACCATTTTCCAACAATCTCCCCCTCAACATTACCCGAGGGGATTCAAACCTGTAACCTTTGGATCTGATACCAATTGTTGGCCCCATGGTTGTAGTTGCACTAAAATATTGACCTATTAATGCCTGATACAACCAGCAGAGTTAAAAGATACACAAGGGGTGGTTAAGCCATGTCACGAACCTCGAAGGGAGTGTTGACCATTTTCCAACAAGGTTTTAATCCACCAACACCAAAATGTTTTACTAACATTGTGCAAGATCTAATGACAAAAAATCATAACTTCTTTTGTATGCGGAGGCAATGAAATGCTTTGGGAAGATTTCTCCCCTCAACACACAAAGCTAGAGAGGATATTGGAGATCAAAGTGAACAAAGTGACGGTATTATTGAAGAAGAACTTTCCTTAACATCAACATCCATTGTAGATAAAGAGGAGGCCTTCCAAACCATGACTGATGCAATGGTGGATGACCCACCAGAACATGTAACTTTTGAGTTTCCAATTGCCAACCAAGAAAGAGAAATTTCCTTGAAGAACATACCTCCTTCAACATTGCATGTCTTCTATGGTTTGGTTACTTAGGATCTAGTTACCTTCTTATTTGAATTTGATGTGTTGTGTAGACGCTATGATTATACAATAGATGCACATAGGCTCAAATTGTTTCTAGCAACCTTGAAGGATGTTGCTTTAAGATGGTTTATGGGTTTGGGAAGAGATGTTGTTCTCGATTAGAATACTATGAAGATAAAGTTCCTACAGAAGTACCAAGACTACTATCGAGGAATTGATAGAAGAAGAGATGACATTTTTAGGATGTCTCAAAAAGAGGATGAATCTTTGGAAGACTACATGGAAAGATTCCATTTTTTCCTTAAGAAATCCCACCAAAATAGGCTCTCTAATGAGTCTCTAAAAATATTCTAAAGAGGGATTAATGAGGACTGTATGGATGTACTTAAACTCATTTGGGTATTAGATATTTCTCAAGCACCATTTGAGGAGGTCTACAAGGCATGTAGGAACTATTCAAGGTCTTTCACAAAGAAGGTCAGGGGAGAGAACATCTTCCATCAACAAGACATCTAATGGAGTCTCTAGAGTGGAACTAAGTAACCTACTATCAAACATAAAAGAAGACATCATAAGCCATTTAGCTACCAAATTGGACACTTTGCATGTGAAGAAGAAGCAAGAAGAGGCAGAGGCAGTCCTTACTGAATACTACCCTAATTGTAGATAGATAAAAGCTAATTGCAAGTGCAAAAGAGTGGCAAGTATTTTTGAGGACATACTAGGGAAAATAGAATTTCAAGCACTGGAGGGTGAAGATGGACAAGTGTTCTACATTGCTTAGAGGAAACCATGGAAGCCAAGACAAGGTATGCCTCAAGATCCTTTGAATTATAATATGCCATTTCTAATTAGAAATCAAAATTTATCTAGTTGGAACTCTCAGCCTTGTGAAAATACACAAAACCAATCAAAAAATCCTCAACCAAACTAGAACTAGTAGTAATAAAAAATGTGGCCACAATAAAACTATCAAGGATCCAACTATAACCCCTAATGGCCACTGCAACAAAACCAATGGCAACCTCAATGGAAAAAGGCCAAAAATGGCAAAACCAAAAAATAATTTGTCAGTAGCCACAACAACCTTTGCAACCACAACAACAAGCCATCATTCCAAATCCAATAAATCCATCACCTTAGCCACCTAGAGCACCTCAACTACCAGCCCAACCCCCACCTAACCCAAATAAAAAGCTGATTCAACATGCATATACTAACGAGGCTATTCAATAACCTACTTATGGGGTAGAGGTGAGTGATGTCCACTTAGATTATGGAAAACATTGGTTGGACCTTCATCCCCTCAAATCACTAAGTTGATAGATGAGGAACCCTATGTAGAGACCTTGGACAACCCACCTATGTAGCCTGAGTCAAATTAGGTTAACCAAACCAGTTCAAGTATAAAGCCTTCATTTCCTAAATGATTAGTTGTTCAAAAACATCAAACACAAAATGAAACTGACCTATTGGGACAACTTAAGGATTGTGTCTATAAAGATACCCCTCATCTAAGCCATCAAGGAGATTCACATCTGCACTAAAATGGTGAGAGAACTTTGCCTTAAAATCCCAGGAAGGAAGAGAAATGACTCTTATACTATTCATGTCTTAGGGAAACTTGTAGACATTATGTTGGGAAACATAATTGTTCCCAATTAAGTAGATCTTGGGAGTCTTGTAGTGGATGTAAGGATAAATGACACTCTCATTAAAAATACCTTGATTGACTTGGGAGCAGTTTTTAATGTGACGACCAAGGAAATAATGCAACTATTATAGTTAATAGACCTTATGCCTGCACCCACTATCCTATAAGTAGCAGATAGGTCAACAATTAAACTTGAGGGCATCATTGAAGACTTGGTCAAAACACTAGATTTATGGGAGTACCCCACAAATTTCATCTTATTGCAACCAAGGGATAACCTTGTAGGCTATCCCTCATTCTAGGAAGACCATGGCTAGCAACAACAGATGCATTTATAGGTTGTAGGTCTGGAAATATGATTATCTCATATGGAAATTAGTCCTTTATCCACTAGCCCGACCTCATGGAAACTTAGAGGAAACCATTTGGCCTACCCTAGATGAGTAATACCAACACTCCTTATAGAACCTCATGACATTGAATGCAACCCTTTGTTAAGCAACCAAGATGAGGATGATTTGATAACTCACATCATATAAAATAACTATGGTAGGGACTTGCAACAACAAGACTTCCTAACATGTCTAGAAGATCCTCTACAAAATGTTATCCCTGCCAATTCATCTGAGTTAATATCCCAAAATTTTCATACTTTGTTGCCACAACAACGTGTTCCAGAAATAGTAGGACTTGACCTTTCATCTGTTCAAACAACATCCAAGACCTTGAAAAAAATTATGCCAAGTAAAACATTGAATGTTAGCAGTGAATTGACTATTGCACAACAGACTTCCCTGACCATTGTGTTGAGGGAACACACAACATCTTTTTCATTAGATTACCATGAAATGAAGAGGATTGAACCAACCTTGTGTATGTATAGGATATACATTAATGATGGTTTCAAACCAATAAGGTAACCCCAAAGGAGAATGAACCCTACAATGGGAGACGTAGTCAAAACAAAGTTACAAAAATTTCTTGATACAAGCTTCATTTATCCTATTTCAAACAGTCAATGGGTGTCACCTCTAGTAATTATCCCAAAGAAAGGAGGAAAGTGGAGAGTGCATATGGACTATACAGAGTTAAATGTAGCCACTAGAAAAGACCACTTTCCACTACCATTCATCGATCAAGTGCTTGACTCCCTAGTAGTTAAAAAAGTACTTCTCATTTCTAGATGGATTCAGTGGCTACAACTAAATTAGAATAGCTCTAGAGGACTAGGATAAAAAAACCTTCACATTCCCTTGGGGCACATATGCTTATTATGTCCTTCCATTTGGGCTATGTAATGCTCCAACCACTTCCCAAAGGGTAGTGTTGAGTATATTCTCATATTTTGCACATGACTCCATGGAAATCTATATGGATGATTTCACAACTTATGGGGATACATATGATGAAGCACTTAATAATCTAGAGAAGGTCTTAAAAAGGTTTCAAGAACATAATTTATTCCTTAGTCATGAGAAGTTTTTCATGATTATGACCCAAGGTACTGTGCTAGGATATTTTGTGTCAAAAGATAGCATTCAAGTGTATCTCAATAAAATTGAAGTAATCTCAACACTCCTTATATCCCAAAAACAAAAATATGTTATGAGTTTTCTAGGACATGTTGGGTACTATAAGATATTCATGCATGAATTTAGAAAACTTGCAACACCTTTATTTTTTTTACTCACAAAATATGCAAAATTTGAGTGGACAACAAAATGTCAACTCTCTTTTGAGGCACTCAAGACAACATTAACCCAAGCACCTATCTTGATAGGACCAAATTGGACCTTGCCTTTCCACATGTACATACAGATGCTTCTGATTTTTCTATAGGAGCAATGCTTGGATAGAAGGAAGATAATAAAGAGCATGCCATTTATTACATTAGTAAGAACCTACAAGCAACATAATTCAATTACATAGTAATAGAAAAAGAGATGTTGGAATTTATTTATGCAATCAACAATTTTAGACACTACATCACAGGGTATCAATTATTCATACACACCGATCACACATCAATAAGGTATCTAATGAATAAACCAATGGTTGGTGGTAGGCTTGTCAGATGGTTGTTATTACTTCAAGAATTTGACATTACCATAGTGGGGAAGCCAGGTAAAGCAAATATAGTGGCATATTTTATGTCAAATTAACAACTCGATTAGTAGAATATGTTGTTGAGGATTATTTTCTAGATGATATTTTATTTTCTCTATCTCTACACACACCTTGGTTTTTTAATATTGTCAACTACCTAGTAGCAGGGAAGATACCACCTCATTTCTAACCTAGAGAAAAGAGACAATTGGTACACAAAATCTTTCCCTACTCTTGGATAACTAGTTATTTATTCTATACAAGCCCAAATAACATTATGAGAAGATAAATCAAAGAAGAATGAGGTATATGATATCCTCAAAGCTTTCCATGATGAACCCTGTGGGGGACACTTTGCAACAAAGAGGAATGCAGTCAAGATTCTCACCACTAGCTATTATTGGCCTACTCTCCATAAGGATGCAGTAAAATATACTAGGAGTTGTGATAGATGTTAGAGAATGGGCATGCCAACTAGCATAGATTATATGCCTTTGCAACCACAGTTAGCATTAGCACCATTTGATAAATAGGGGATAGATTTTATTGGCCCAATATCGCCAACATCAAAAAACAAGGAGTATATATTAGTATACATATATTATTTAACAAAGTGAGTAGAAGAAGCATTGTAGTTTGCAAGAGATAGAAACATGGAAATTTTTTTAAATGGATATATTTACTAGGTATGGAGTATGAAGAGAAATTTTCATAGATCAAGGTCCCCAATTTACATTAGAATTGATCAATAAATTGGTAAAAGAATATGAGATCAAGCATAGGAAGTCAACACCCTACCACCCTCAAGCCAATGGGTAGGTGGAAGTAACAAATAGGGAGATTGAAAACATTCTGACCAAAATAGTGTTGATTCATAGGAAGGATTGGGCAGCTAGGTTTCCCGAGGCAATATGGGCCTATAGAATAATTTGGAAGACTACAACAGGGTTTACACCATATGAGTTGGTGTATGAAAAATAAACAATTCTTCCTATTAAATTTGAATACAAAAGACCAAGGACAATAGTAAAAATGGCACTAGACTTGATAGAAATTTGAAAGGAGAGATTACACAATTTGAATGGACTAGATGAAATAAGGATGGAAGCTATGCACCACACTGAGGTCATTCAAAAATAAAGAATTAGATGGCATGATCAATTCATCAAAACTAAAGAATTCAATGTGGGGGATTGGGATTTTCTCTACGACTCAAGGTACAAAGACTATAAAGGAAAGCTAGAAGCAAGATCATTAGGTCCCTATGAGATACAACAAGTATTCCCAAATGGTGTAGTACAATTGTAGATAATTGATGTAGTTATATTTTCACTACTAGTTAATGGACATAGATTGAAACTTTATAAAAGGCCAATGCAAAAGGATGACTTTCTTTATTCCTTAATGCATCAATATGGACCAAAGAATGACTCTAAAAAAATCATTGTACCAAACATCAAAGATTTGGTAGCATATACAACATGTTCTCCACATGACTCAGCAGATGAGCTACACGGCTCACCTACCAAGGTCATTCAGTTATAATTTCCTACCACATTTCATATGCACACATCGCACAATGGAAATAATCAACAATTATTTTCAAGCACAGTCCATGATGCAGCAAGAACCTATAGTATCATGCCTATAGGCAACAAAATTCAAAAAGGGACCTATTGTTGAAGGCACCCATAACACTTACATGTTAGAAATTTCAAAAAAATAATCGAATTAATATATATCCATCCATATACACTTTATCCTTCCATACATGCAGCCTCATAACTATTATTTAAATATATGTCACTTCATCTACCTCATCCCACGTCCCATTCATATCAACTTTCTCGATTTCCATGTGCTATGTCATTTATTTCACATCACATCATCATACATACCACAAACTTTCAAAAACATCATTCACCACACACCATGTAGTTATATCATTTATCACCAATCAAAAGTATGAGCGGTCACATCAAATCTCATTGCGAATAGTTCAAATCATTATCACACGAGCTAAGATTCAGTTCACTACACTTCTACAGGTACACATATTAATTTTCTATAATTATCATAATTAGCTAAAATTTTCTTACATGTTTACATATTAGATTTTGCATGCTTCGTATCATTTTTATTATTTCCAATACATCATTTCACCCTCTGCCAGGTACAATACAATTAAGTGAGGACACTTAATACCTTTAGTTGGGGGAGAAGCAGTGCTCTTCACTTTCATTTTCTTTATTTATATAACCCAAACACTTACTATAAATCCTTTGCCATTCTATATAAATCCTTCCATCCAAGTTATAATTCAACAATTCAAACTTAGAAGGAAATGAGAAGGGGTAGAACAACTACATTTGGAACACAAGTACACAGGTAGAAAGGGATTGGTGTAGTTGAAGTGATAAAACAGATAATTTGAGCACAAACAGAGTAGATTGTCACCATGGGTGGTGATATAATCCAAAGAGAACCATCTACACACAATCAACTGATGGAAGATAGATTGGTGTTGCCTATTTTTTAGCATGTTGGTTGGATAGAATACTTCTTGAAACTCACAGATTTTAATGAAGTTGTGACCCAACAATTTACTGCTACTTTACAACATGATGAGGCGAATGTAAAAGGGTTGAAAGTGGAAACTTTAGAGGCCACCATTACAAAGGTTTCAAGATTTCCAAGATAAGGGGAGGAGTTTCCAATCAAGTCAAACACTATCACTACCAGGGATGGATTAAGAGAACATGGAGAGAACTTAGACTCATCCTCCCAAGGTACTAAAATATTATCCTTGGCATAGGTTTGGGCTTCTATTGCTTCATATATAATTAAGTATCTCAAATGTGATGGTAGGAAGTCTCGTATACACATTCCATTTCAAAATTTTAAGCCACCTTCACCATGATAGGCATGTAAATGTTCCCAATTTTCTTTATAATCTATTTAAAATATTGAGTTTTGAATACAAAAGAAAGAGAAACAACACTGCATTGTCACATTACTTCTTAGTTGCCCTGTTGATAAAAAGAAGTTTGAGGGATCAGTTCCCACATGTTTCATGGGAGAATTTTTTAAATTACAGACATATTAATAACATTCTTGAGGAACTTGTTCCAGAAAATGTGGAATCACTTATTGTATCAGAAAGAGAAATTCCCTCTGTCTCCCATTATACTTCACCTACCTACAGTAGAGGAGAGCCAGAGGAGTAAAGCTTGCAAAACTCACCACGTGCAACCTCTGAGAAACCTACGGTAGAAGAAACCTAAGAAATGCCACTTCTACTAAAACACCAAAAACTAGGAAGAGAAAAGGTGAATCTTCTTCTACACCCACAAGGAGGCAGCAAAAATTCACACAACCCAAGTGTTCACATCGCTTGAAGAAGAAAGGTGTTATGAGGGGATAAATTAAGAAGCAAGAGAAAGAAGATGTTGCGACAGTGGAAACTAATTCAAAGTTAAAGGAAGATGCCCATGGTAATGTAAATACACTAGTTAAACAACAATGATATTTCACAAGTACCTCTGGATCTAATTTAGAGGATGCCTTTGTTGCTAAAAAGATGAGAAAGAAAACCCCACAAGGCTTTAATAGTGAGGGTTATGATTATGTCATGAGTGATGATAATGAGTTTTTAGAAAAAGATGAAGAATTGTTTATTGAGGAAAGAAATGTCAAAAAGGAATTGCAGGAGGCACTTGACAGAATAAGGCAATTGGAGGACTTATTGGAAAGTTATCAATCAAGGGACAACAAGAGGGAAATGAAAATTAAAGAATTGGAGGAAAAGTTACACAAATTTGAACATGGGTACAAGTTGGATGTTCTTGCACAACTTGCTCTTGTGGAAACAAGGAATAAAGAACTTATGGGTAAAGATAAACCTCCTTTTATTAGAATCCCTACTGGCCCCACTATTGTGTCCCTAGGGTATGATATGTGGAAAATAACTAATCAATTATCTTTGCAAAAGGAAGCATGCAAAAAGGAAAGAGCAGAAATGACATCTAACCATGCTAGGGTTCTTGAGTAGAAGGAAATTGAATTGAAGAAGTTGATAGTTGGAGTTGATAAAATTGTAGACAAGGCTGCACAAATCCTCAAATGTAGGCCACCCACTAGGGTGTATGCTTTATTTTTGCAAGAGAATTTTTTTTTTTTCAATTCAGCTAGCTAATTAGTAACTTACCAATTTCCCTAAGTAGGAAATTGGATTTTTATAATTTTTTGTTATTCTACAACAGATGTACAAGATCAACTATGTGAATTTTACCTGCATAATCTTGCTCTATCAGAAGATACATAATGGAACCCATTGATATTTGTTGGGTATTTAAAAATTAGAGCACTAGCTTCTTACTTCAAGAACGAGCAACACAAGGGTGAAATAATGCAAGATTATGTTGAGAGAGAGAAATATATTGCTCTCCAGATTAGGAATTAGTCAAAGGACCCCAATACAATCATAGAGGAATGAAAAACTCTCCTGAAGCATAAGGGTGCAGGTAGAAGAATCATAAATGTTAGAGAGAATGATTATGTCAAGATGCAGTAGCTAGTTGTAGGTCTCATCCATCATGCTTTTAAGTTTCTGCAAGGAATGTGGGAAGAATTGAATCCTGAATTATAGAAAAAGGAACCACACTCTTTATATAATTTCGTAGCCATGCTTTAGAGATCCCATAGGTGTATAGAGATTTCCAGAGACAAATGACTCACATGGGTACCTCTTACCTTTCATCCACCGATGCCCCTATATCTAGTACCACATTGGAAAAGGAAATAGAATGCAAAAAGGGAAGAGGTAGAACATTTCAAATGGGCAAGACTCTCAACCTACGAAGGCTACTAGTTGAAATAGGGAAAAGGAGTAGATATGGTTACAGACTTCAGGGAAATGACCTTGCAATACAACCTTTGGTCCTAAACTGATTGCTTGAGATAAGCAATATCATAGTTGGGGGGAAATGATGAGACCGAGTATTAGCTAGTTTTTTGTTGTTTTAGTTCATGATTTTAGACATTTCTAGATACGCATTTCATATACATTCCTAGCCTTATCTATTTTTTAATCTTTCATGCAACATTGAACCAAGTTTTGATGTATGGAATTGTGATAATGATATGATGGTAATTGCATAATTAGATGTGTGAGTGTGTATGGAATGTAGTATGGATCTATGTTCAACCTATGGTTATTAGTATTGTGTATTTGTTAGATGAAATAAATCCTTGCAGCCAAGAATCCAAAGCAAGTAGAGTATAACCCACAAGAAGTAGAAAGTGCAACCCGCAACTAAATGATTTCAAACAGAGATGCAAGGGAGATTACAAAACAATAGGAATGTGACAGTTATAGAAGTCGAAGTGCTCATTAATGAGGATGATTGTGAATCACCAAACAATTTAATAAGATAGTTCAAGGAAGGAGTTTGCAATTATTAGGAAGCCAACACGATTGTTCTCACAATACACATTTTTTTTATACCGTTGAAACATAGTTCTAGTCCTAATCATCTTCTTCCATCTTTTCAGTTATGCAAACTTTGTCACTCTATTTCATAGGGAAGTGGTGATTTGCATTTTTTTGTTTTTTGTTTTGAGTCCTTATTCTAATAAACCTCCCTCAAACCTATATAGTTGGTTCAGTGGTTGAGAAGTAGATATAGTGTATGGATATGTTTAGATAGTTAGTTTTTCCATTTACATAGACAATACTTATTTTCTAGTTATAATTTCATGAATAAGACATATCTGAAGATTCTTGTTAGATTGTGAAATCTTTTTATATGCAATGAAGAGGTTTTTCAGTTTATCACTATGATCAATTGATTTAAGAAGTTATATTTGAGCTTATTTTGTGGATACAATAACTTGGGCAAGGGGCACTCAAGGTAACTATGCTCCACCATTAATTTTTGTTATTATATTAGTTTCTTTCATTATTGCATTTATCTTAGTCAGATTTTGAACCACCAAAAACATGTACTTAGGGAAAGAGGATTCTCCAATGGGCTCCTATGGTTTTTCACCTAGAAGCTTGGTTGAGGAATAGTGCTCTCTTTCGCACTAAAGTATTTTTGGAAAGTTCATTCAAAGGGTTGGGGGTTTGGAATAGGTGTGATGTCTATGTATCTATGATGTCTAAGTGTAATAAGCTGAAAGAAAGATGACTTATCGATGCTAAATCTAAAGAATGTGAAATGCTGGAAAGCACAATGTTGTATGCAAGCATTTACAAAATGACCTAAAAATACAAAATTTAACAAAACAAAAAATTGTAAATGAAAGAGGTGTACCTGGAAATGTATTGCAGACTTGAAGCAACTCTGAAATTCTAAAAATAATGATTTTTATTTCTAGCAGGACACTTGTGGCAAGTTGGGCGACCTAGTCCTTTTTTGGGATGATTTCAGAAAACTGCTCTGGGGCCTGTTTCAGCCAAATGGGTATCTGGATCCATAGAAATCTCTAAAAAATAAGCACAATGGGACTAGGTCACCACAACTACGGGAAGTGTCCCTTTTTCCTTTTTTGAAAATCTAAAGGTTAAAACAAGAGCTCTTGATTTGCACTTTTTGTTCCTTTAAGTGTTCGGACTAGAAACCTTGATTTTCGATCTATAGGTGTATTTTATTGAATTTTTTGCCCTAGCCAACAAAGAGATTTCCTAAACAAGTCTTCAACCCATTCTTGAATGATCTCCAAGCTTCTAAGATACCTGAATCTGCAAACCCACAAAGAGAGAGAAGGAAATGTTGATTGTTAGGGCATGGGGGTTTGCCTTGGTCAAACCCCTTTTAGATAATTAAATCAAATGAAGAGACAAGATAATAGAGAATGAAATATGAAATGATGGATTCAATACCTTTCCATGATCAATGGTCTTGTGTTGTTGCATTAATTAGCCCTTGAGTGCCTTGGAGAGATGTCTTGATGACTTAGTATGCAAAAACCCTAGCTTGCTTGAGAAGAGTAGTGGATGAGTGCTTGAGAAGATTGAGTGAGGAGAAAAATGAGACTTAGGAGGTGAAAAATGAGGGGAAAAACCCCTATTTATACATGTTATGCCCTAATTCCCTCAATAATAACACATGATAGACTGACCTTAGGGTTTTGGAGGCAAATTCCCGTTAGAATTTTGTCTTAGTTTTGAATTTTATGCCGAAAGGGACTAGGTCACCCAAGGTGGTGACCTAGTCCACTTGGACAAATTCAAGTGGTGGTCAAGAATTAAGAGGTGGTTAATGATGTTGAATGGGCTTGCCTCCCAAAACACACTTAAGTCGGGCCTAAAAGTACATTAAGGGATCATTATATCATAAGAAAGGGTTAATTTAGTGGTGACAAGCCTAGGAAAGTGTGAAAACATTTTACAACACCTTACAACGCCTCAGTACAAGGCTTGGAAAAGGGGTAAAAAGAGGTCCAAAATCCATAGGAAAGGCCCCAAATGAGTGAAAAGTGTCGAGGCTACACTTTTTAGCGACACATTTAGCCCCCACTTTAGTGAGAGGATGAACTTGCTTCAAACTCACACTAAAGTAGCCAAGTGATGTCAAGGCAGATGGTGAAGAATGAGAAAGATGAAGGAGGTGGTCAAGCCCCCAAGGGTTCGAGATTCTAAGTAAAATTGACATTAGTGCAAAAGGCACATTCAAGGGTGAATGATATGTAGCAAAACAAGATGCATGATCATGCAATGACAAGAACTAGAATGAAGAGAAGAGGGAAAGTAAAAAGAGGTTGGATCAAGCTTCGACTGTTTCTCTAGCTAGTTGTGGATCAAATCTAGGTTGTTTTTTCAAAAAATATGCAGGTGGTTTAGTGATAAAGTCATGCCAGTGTGTTGGCTTCCCACCATATAATGAGAAATTCATGCCAGTGTGTCGACTTCCCATTATACTCACCATACCAAAGTTACCTTGCTGATAACTTTGATAAGGCACCATAATGCTTGTGTAGATGCATTTGAGTTTGAATATTATGTGAAGATTTTGTTGAAGGCGATTTTGCTTTGTTCATGTAAGGTATTCTTCTTAGGGAGCATTGTGCCTAATGTCTCCAAGAGAGGAAAAGTTAGGGTGTTAGATCGTTATCCATGGGATGCTTCATTCGCATCAGGCCACTTTAGTTGATTGTACACTCTTGGAAGGCATCAAACCCAATGACACCACCAAGAATAAGAAACATCACAAGAAAAAGAAAAATAAAAATCACACCATGGAATTTTCAAAAAGGACGTCGTCTCTATATGTCCCCACTTTAAAGCAGTTGCTACACCATCATTGTGAGAAATTTCTTTAAAGTAGCCAAGGATGAAGGAAGGAAGGCATGATAGCTAACTTGGAAAGACCTATGCCAAATCATATGTTTCCAAAGTGAGCTACATCATGAAAAAGGGAGTATGTCACATGTGAGTCAATCTTAAGACATGTCGTCCACATTCAAAGCTTTCTCTTATATGTTCATGAAAGGTTAACGACTAGTTGAAAGAGACAATGATAAGTGACATACGAAGAGAAGGCTACTTAACCCCTTGCCCCTACTTAGTGCAAAACAAAGGTGAGCTAGGAATGGATGATGGTATGTTGCTCCTTGCGATGGATGTAAAACATGCAATAGTGAGTATGCTATGATCCTACTACTATTACATGGCAAGGAGCAACAACTAATATTATTTATGTGGATTGGTAAACAAAGTTTCAGAAAATTTAGCCTTGATGGTATAGACTTTGTCATATTTGTGTAATGTCATTGTAACTTAGGTGATGTGAGACGTTGTTCTTAGGTGGGGGAAAGATTAGAGGATGCTTAGGAGGTCCAATAGTAGATGGAGATCTAATGGAAATTTGTGTATGCATAACCTCGATAGGCTTGGGTGGATGGATGTCTAAGAAAGGGAAATCATATATCATCTTTGTACCATTGCCCAAGGAAGACATATTACAATTGCTTGAAAGGAGTGCAACCATGTTGTTATTTTCTTACACCATGATACCTTCCCTAGTAGGAGAGTGTTCATGAGAACAACAAACAAGATGTTCGGGACATTTATTGTTTGGTTCTACACTATTGGCTTCATCGCAAGTAATGGAATGAACCATGGTTGAAGTGTCTTGTTCTATCATAATATCTTCTTCACTAATAGGAGAGATATTAGGACAGGGGGAAAGTTGATTGTTGTGATTGTTGATGATTGCAATCTTGTCCTCTATGTTGTCATAGTATCTATCCTATGAGGAGAGCTTTTCGGAAAATGACAAACAATAGGTTTATCACATGGCATGATTAGAGTTGGTAAAGTAGCTTCATCGCTCGTAGGATAGGCATTAAGAGAAGGATAACTAGGAATTAGATGGTTACCAATTATTGGAATTGTTTTTTCATATAGACTCTTCCAAATGTGAGGAACATTAGGAAGGAGAGAAATAATGCTATAACTCTCAAGCATTGGATTGCTTGATACCAACATAACCTTATTTATTAAAGCATTATCACAAATAGGGGAGCTATTGGGAGATGATGGAAGACTAGGTAAGGTAGTAACCATGATTTTAGCTTCGTGTATTATAAGGTCTTTGCAAGGGGGAGGAAGAGGAAGACAATTAAGACCATAATGATCTTCAATGATTGTGTCTCCTTTCCACAAGATACCTTCATCACCAATGGGAGAGATATCAGGAGAAGAACAATTATGATTAGCATGATTATCGATGCTTGCAACCTCTTGTGGAAAATATTTAGTGGATGAGCAAGGAGAGATGAAGTCTTCAAGGGCTTCATATAACATGTCCAATTCATCACTACTAAAGGGCTTAAGAAAGGTGTGAGTGGGTGTGTGTGATGTTGTTAAATTGTTGTTTGTGTTTTCTAAAGAATCTAATTTAAATGATTTAGGAACTAATGCGGAAAATGAAAATTGCGAAATTCTAATTGCCATGAGTGTTATTTCTAATAAATGAAATGTAATAGGAACTATGCAAAAGTAAAATGCAATGTAAAGACATAGAACGCAATGCAATTTTCAGATTTCAAAGAAGGTAATTTGTTGATTACACTATGCAATGATCTGAAAATGAAGTGGTGTAAATGAAAAATTGAATTTAAACAATGCATAAAATGAGCTAATTTAAGCTAAATGTAATGAAATTCATGTTACATAAACTCAACCAACTGATACAGATAGATAATGGGAGAAAATAAAAGCCTAAAAACAAAGTTTTCAGTTCTGTAAAAGGTTGTTTCAGGGGTGGAAAGGGATTAGGCCGCCCAGGGTGGCGACCTAGTCCACCTAGTATTTTTTTTGAAATTTTTTAGAATCTTTGGATGGATTCAGGTGGTTTATGTATTCTATGGGGAAGACCTAAGATAAAAATGCAAAATTTAAGATATTTTCAATTATTTCAAATGCAAAAATGTAACCTATATGCACTTTTCACAAATGCAAAAATTGGAAACCCTAGAATGCAACTTAACTAATGCAAAATGCAATGCAAATTAATTCTAAGACAATAAAGGACTTAAAAAAAAAAAGGAATGGTATTCAAGGTCAGGTTCACCAAAATGAACCACCAAAAATAAAGCATTTAGGGAAAGAGGAATCCCCAATAGGCTCCTAAGGTTTTTCACCTAGAAGCTAGTTGAGAAATGACTCTCTTTCGCACTAAGTGTTCTTGGTGTTCATTCAAAGGGTTGGGGTTTGGAATAGGTGTTATGTGTGTGTATCTATGATGTCTAAGTGTAATAAAATAAAATAAAGATGACTTATTGATGCTAAATCTAACGAATGTGAAATGCTGGAAAACACAATGTTGTATGCAAGCATTTACAAAATGACCTAAAAATGAAATTTTAACAAAATAGAAAGTTTTAAATGAAAGAGGTGTACTTGGAAATGTATTGCAGACTTGAAGCAACTCTGAAATTATGAAAATATTGATTTTTATGTCTGGCGGGACACTTGTGCCAAGTTGGTTAACCTAGTACTTTTTCAAGGTGATTTTAGAAAACTGCTCTGGGGCCTGTTTCAGCCAAATGGGTATCCAGATCCATAGAAATCTCTAAAAAATAAGCACAATGGGACTAGTTTGCCACAACTATGGGAGGTGTCCCTTTTACCTTTTCTGAAAATCTGAAGGTTGAAACAAGAGCTCTTGATCTGCACTTTCTATTCCTCCAAGTGTTCGGACCAAAAACCTTGATTTTTGATCTGTAGGTGTCTTTTATTGAATTTTTTTCCCTAGAAAACAAAGAGATTCCCTAAACAAGTCTTCAACCCATTCTTGAATTATCTCTGAGCTTCTAAGATACCTGAATCTACAAACACACAAAGAGAGAGAAGGAAATGTTGATTGTTAGGACATGGGAGTTTGCCTTGGTCAAACCCCTTTTAGATAATTAAATCAAATGAAGAGACAAGATAATAGAGCATGAAATATGAAATGATGGATTCAATACCTTTCCATGATGAATGATCTTGTCTTGTTGCAACAATCAACCCTTGAGTGCCTTGGAGAGATGTCTTGATGACTTAATATGCATAAACCTTAGCTTGCTTGAGAAGAGTAGTGGATGAGTGCTTGAGAAGATTGAGTGAGGAGAAAAATGAGACTTAGGAGGTGAAAAATGAGGGAAAAAACCCTTATTTATACATGCTATGCCCTAATTCCCCTGAAAATAACACATGATAGGCTGACCTTAGGGTTTTGAAGGCAAATTCCCATTAGAATTTTGTCTTAATTCAAATTTTATGCCAAAAGGGACTAGGTCGCCCAAGGTGGTGACCTAGTCCACTTGGACAAATTCAAGTGGTGGTCGGGAATTAAGAGGTGGTTAATGATGTTGAATGAAACACACTTAAGTCAAGCCTAAAATTACATTAAGGGATCATTATATCATAAGAAAGGGTTAATTTAGTAGTGACAAGCCTAGGAAAGTGTGCAAGTGTTTTACAACACCTTACGACACCTTGGCACAAGGCTTGGAAAAGGGGTAAAAAAAAGGTCCAAAATCTATAGGAAAGGCCCCAAATGAGTGAAAAGTGTCAAGGCTACACTTTTTGGTGACACAGATTCTTCATGTTCTATAAATGAATGAAATCATGAATGATATCTTGTTTTATACTTTATGTTTTGTTTGTCTCAATGCATTATCCTCCAAAGTGAGACAAGTGTTTAAAAATATTTAGGAATGAGTATAAGTTAGCATTGTTAATTTAATTATAGAGTTCAAGTTTTAATAGTGAACTAGTCACAGTCTTAAGCTATAAGTTAAGGATAACTTTAAGAACCCCCCCTCAGAGAAGGTGTAAAAACCTGGCGAATCTTGTAAACTTCTTGAAAAAATATTAATTTTATTCATAAAATCTAGGCGATTTGGCCACCCTTTTGGTTGTGATTTATTTTCCAATTTCAACTTGGTCGATATGTACTATTCACCAATTGGTGAAGATTCTCCACTAAAAAAATCTCTATTGTAAGTACCCGTAGCAATAGTTCCAGGTTTAATCATTTTTCTTTGTTTGCAGTTTAAGCTTCAATTACTTTTGCATATGTGCCAATAACCTATACTAGATGATATAGGCAGTATATAATCTATGGGTGCACATATAGTGCTAACATCATCACAAACTTACATTATCCTTGGTTGATAATTAAATGGAGTCTTTACAAGGGTTTAGTAGAGTGTTCAATTAGGAACTACCTCTGAATTGTGTGTCCATCACCAAGTTTACTAAGCATTATTTGAGCTTTACAATAGGTACTCTCTCTACCCCAACAGATTGTATTCTAGTCATATTGCCAAGGCCTACCTAACAACAAATGACATGCATCAACTCACATATCACAAAGCACTTCATCCACATGAGGACCAATTTTGAATGCAACAAGACAAGATTTATCCATAAGTACACTATAATTCTTCTTTAACCAAGAAATATTGTAGAAGTTAGATTTTGGAATGCAAGAAAGTTTTAATTTGTCAACCATTTCTATACTCACTAAATTATTGGTACATCCACCATTTATAATCACTTTGCATGCCTTTTCCTTATATTTCACTTTTTTGGAAGGTAATCTTTGTCTTCTAATCAACATTAGGGGTTTATTTATCCCCAAATATTAAGGTTCTTCTGAATATTATATTCTCTTTTAACTTAGCTTCAACATTAGATTCTCTCCTGACTTAGCTTCAACTTCTTCTAACCAAGGTTTTTCTTCTTCTTTGTTTGCCAAATTCTTTTGGGGTTTGAGGAAAATCCATATCCTTATGGGTTTGAATGATAGGTTTCCTTTTGTGATTTCTTGAGTTTAGTTGTGACCTTGAAACCTGGAAATTTGGGTTTAGTAAGTACATTAGAAGAATGTTGAAAAAAAATTCAGAAGTTACCCTCAAAGAAGGGGTAGAGAAGGAAGAGGATACACTTGTTCGTGACTTGAAGCCTATAAGTGGTCATGGGAAAGATAAAAATCAGTCATCTATTGTAGCCACATCTGAGGAGAAATCTTCATTTTAAAGTGCAATTTTAGTCATGGGAAATATGTTACAATAGGTAATAAAATCTATTCTCAATATGGTACACCTCATGGTTCAACACCTAATGATGGGCATGTTGTGAGAAAATATGTTGGAGCCTTCAAATTAGCTAATGATGATGGTTCTACATTTAAATTCCATGATGATGATATAGGTGGTGTTTGGTTTGAACCTCAAACCAAGCCTATGGTTGGGAGTGATTATCATGATGCCCATACTAGGGAGTTGAAGAATGATTTTTTCATGGAGGGAACCAATCATGAGGAATACAGTGACCACATTTTTACTGAACTGAAAAATCACATTTTAGCACTTGGGATATAGGAGTGATGGCCCCTACATATGACATGGATCCTATTTGGGATGGATCTATACTAACCATGGTATTATCCTAACTTAATCTACACAATTGTGCATGAAGCATGGCATTGATGAGATTGATGGTATTAATGTTAACCTTGGGAATAAATCTAATTTAGTGTTGCATGATTCTGATACAAATTCTCAGGAGTTATACCCAAAGGATGACAAAGAGGAGGTTGATTTTGGGAAGCATGGTGTTTTTCATAAATCAAAAACATTGCATGAGGTTGATAGGACTTAGGGATCCTATTAGTTGTCTAGGCAATTGAAGGTAAATGAAGACCAAATTATTACAGCCATACATAATTTTGATGACACCCATATGTTGATGGCCAAATGCTATTGGAGGTCTTTATGGATACATAAGGAAATTGATGGAGAACTTTCCCTTTTATATTTTTAGGCTTTCAAAGAAGCATTAGTTGTAATGAAGTTAAATTACCTATAGCTTCTTTCTGATAGACATCTCCTTCTCATGCTTGGTGAGATCTATTTTGATGTGTTGAAAGGGATAGAAGAGAAAGTGTACAAGTTTTCACACGAGCTTAAGGTCACAAAGGATTATTTGAAGAGCACTCAAATGGACCTTCAAGAATTAGAGATTCAAATCAATGAGCTCTACTAGGAAATAAGCTTGGTTCAATCATCATCATCCACAGTAGAAATTCAGTCTTCTATGTTTTCCACACAACCTACAAATGAGAGAAATACTCATAGGTTGAGGGGATAACCCCCTATGATGGTCAAGCACAAGGAGATTTCAGTTTTGTATGGGCTCAAGGACAAGTATGATTCTGAAATTTTTGATTTTACACATAGCTTGCATCCTGGGGATCATGAATCGCCTTTGTGGGAGTGCCAAATAAGGGCTCAAGACATAGATATGAGAGAGTTATTTGAGTATACACCTTATGGACCAACCAACAGTGAAGTGCATACATCCACAAGTGATAGGGGCACGAATCTCTATATTGGTGATGTAGAGATTGCTATTGGTGAGTCTTGTGATGAGGAGGTAGATTCTTGTGAGGCTAGCATGTTGAATCATTGTTGTTCCATTATTTTTGTAAGAGGATGACAGAGCATCATCTAGTGAGAGTATGTCTCCTACACATGTCAACAAACTGAGAAATGTATTGGTTGAGGCTAATTGTAACTCTAAGCCTAGTGAGTCACAAAACTAAGGGAACAACTAAAATTCATTGAAGATAAGGTTGTCTGAACCTTAATTCACTTTGATATCACACACAAGTTTGTTGAATACCTTGTGTGATCAACTCAATTGGAAGAAAAACAAAAGGAGGTGGTACTAAAAACTTCTATATCAAGCCTACAGTCTATTAAACATGCTTTAGAGGGAATGAAATCAGATTACCTCCATCTGCTATTAGATAGGGAATTTTCCATTAGGTTCATAGAGAGGACTTGCGGAGCTAATACAAAGTTTTATCTTCATGATTTGAGATGTGAGCCACCTCCTGAATCGTTTGATGAATGTGATGAGACATGGAATCCTAGTGGCTATGAAAGTATACCATTGGTGCAAGCAGGTGAATTTCGCCTTGATTGTATAGTAATGAGTTATCATCATTTCTCTTTTAGCCCACACATAAATGATTTGATGATGAATAAATGTGGGTTGGCTCAAGGATTATATAATCCACTCTAGAATGGTGTGTTTCTATTTTCAAAAGGTGGAACCAAAACCTACGGGTCTCCTACTCGATTTCCTTCAGATGGTTGTATACATGTAAATGAATCAGAGTCTCATCATGCAAATGACTCTTCGGTAGAGTTTGCATCTTCCTAACTTTAGAGATTTTTGATGGAGGCACTTACCCTTGTGTGGCATACACTTGGGGGAGTGAGGATCCAAGGAATCTATGGTACTAGTGAGCATGATGGAAGTACTGTTTCAACCCTCAATGATAGAGTTCTACTCCATAATTTGATAGGAGATGACTATCCCACTTCATGGGACAGGGATTTCCTTCATCAATTTCAGAGGGTAGCAGATGTTCAAAAGTTTGGAGGAGATTTACATCATCTCCTCATCATAGGAGAGCGGCATAGGGTTGATGCTTTATCATCCTATGACTTTGGTGATAATATTTTCAACCTCATAGGTATGATTTTTAGTATTGAGGTTGTTGATATGTTCCATAAAATTAACCTAGGAGGAGCTACATTACATTTTCTTGCAACTATGATGGGAATTATTTTCATCCATGGGAGATCTGAAAAAGTTGGAGAGTGGGTTTATGATGTTGGAACTTTGAGATACTTCCATCTTCTCATGTTTGATAGATGTGAGGATGTGTTTTGGGATCCAAGTGGTGACAAGCTCGGCATATCGGTTCATTTGGATCCAAATGAGTTGCTTCACCACTCTAATCATGGTAATGATTATATCAAAGTGGCATAATGGAAGTTAGTAGGTATTGAGAATGGAAGACTTCCAGTTTGGTTGTGGGGTTCAAGAATTTCAATGTTTGGTAGATTTATTTATGCTAGCAAAATGGTTAAAATAACTATTAAGATTAATTTTATCTTTATTTAGTTGATGTAGAGGACATGCAATGGGGCATTCTACAAGCTTATATGGGATCCCAGTATTGAGGTGACAAGTCAGGGTGTTCAGGTGTGGATTGCTTAGGGACAAGAAATCTTGGGGAGGATAGACTGTAATGTCCCCTTTTTCTAGACAGTCATTAGTTTCAGAGATTAGTCTATCAATTGGTCCATGTGGACTAATAGGATGGTTAGGGGGCCCCTATGAGGGTGTGTTTCCCAGCTCAATGTTTCCAGGGTTATTTTTGTGTACCTTTCAAAGCATGTTTTAGACACTTTGTCCATATTATTTTTAGTAAGTCACAAGGTGATCAACAACCTAGTCAGTTGACAATATTTCCATATCAATAAATTTGGTAGATTCTCACCATAGATTTATCTTCGCATTTATCACGGTCCTATCTATTAAGTTTAAATGACATTAATAATACAATTAAGTTGATATATATTTAACTTTATGTGTTATTTATATATTTTAATGACTTTATAGAAAGGTGATATAAGGAGTTTTAAAAATATTATTTTAAATCATAAAGTGGCACCATATTAAGGGATATATGAGGCTAGAAATAAAATAAATAAAATAATTTTAAATTGACAACTTGGGTGTGGGAATTGGAGGGAGATATAAAATCCCTTTTGTGAGTTCATTTGTATATTCATGTGTTGGAGAAAATTGATAAGGGTTTTTTTTGGTTGGACTAGATAGTCTAAAAATCTTGGCTTCATTGAGGATGAAAACCCTCATGAGGAACAGTATTCTACAAGAGTGAAATATCTTCCAAGGATACTTGCGGATAGCTCCATTTAGGGGCTATATATTGCATGATAATAATTATAGGAATACCACAAATTCAAGGTTTGAAGGAGTTATTGGGAACTTGTAAAAGTATTGATCATATTTTCAAAGTAAAAGGATTTACATAGGTTCATGAAGAAATGTCAGAGATAATTGTGTGTATGAGTTTCTGGAAAAGAGTGGATGGCATCATTCATTTTAGACTTTAATCTTATTGAGGGGCGTGAGAATTTAGATCATTAATTACTGATCATTCTGGAGCTATGTGAATACATAAATATGTTTGTATTCTATGATTGTTATCATCTTTGTGTTGTATATATCATTCTTAAATGGGGTAGAATGCCATTGAAAGGAGACATAAACATTCACAATCCCATTGTTTTCAAAATTTGATCTAGAAGGTCTGCAATAAAAAGGGGCATGAAGATTAATGTTGGGAATGAAGATTAAGGGTTGGCATGATTTCTTGTAGTTCCTCAGTAATCTTGCATTAAATGTGTTGCACCTAAGTGAAGGTATATATGCACAAATTCCATTGAATGAAGATATAAATCTATGTATGACTATCCACAAACCTGCCACTTCACTCAGGTCAATTTTTTTATTAAGTATCATGCAATTTGCGATATTGATAGAATGGCAATATTGTAATTTTTTGTGTAGTTTTTTGAGTTGTATGTGATGACTAATTTCATTGTATCTTTGTAATATGAACTCCATTCTTTATTACTCCCAATGTTGTGCATGTTAAATGTTTAAAAATATGTTCACATATGTCTAACTAGGAAATTAATTGAAAAGTACCATCCAAACAATGAGGAATCATAAAATATTTGTTCTAACTAGGGTGGGACATTACAAATTATGACCTCAACCATGTTTACCAACGGGGTATAAAAAAGGGAGAGAATGAAATTTGTACCCTAAGGTACAAACCAAGTCTTTTGATCCAATCCTCACAACCCTTGGTTCTTCGAGACGTGTATAGGTGAAGAGAGTGAAGGAGACCCCTCCAATATTAGGCATCCCCAGACGGTCTCATTTTTCATGATCCTACTACAAACATTTTTATTTAGAAGCCTTAAGACCATTGTTTGTTACTACTAGTGGGGTGTAGTATATAATATCATACATGAAGTTGCCCAACATGTACCATATTAGGGTGATATAGAATGATTTTGGAGGTGTAAAATCCTACAACGGAAGGAGGAAGGTGATCCCTTATGCCACTAGAGACCTAATTATCCCCCTTTGAGAGTGGATCCATGTATCTGTGGTCTTCTATGGTATTTTATTGATGACCCTCTGCTAATGGGACACACCTTTAACATTAATTAGGTTTTTCTTCTTGAAGCGTCTTTTTGTTTAGACCAATGAAACTATTCAACCTATCACCTTGAAATGTCAATAGCTATCTTGTCTACTGTGTGATGTGTTTTTCTTGCCAAATTTGCTTTAAACAGTTAGATTAGACCAAAACCACTCAGAATAAAGCAACTAAATCTCAAAAAATCATATTTGTGTATCATATGGTACAATTGATTATCATTCTACGTAGCTATATGTCAAACAAAACTTAGTATTAAGTCATATTTTTGTATTTGTTTAACCCTATTTTACATTTGTTTCTATGGCACAATTGTAGCACATACTAGTATAATTATGGATTAGATAGGCGTAATTTTGGCTTAGATTGGCATAATTATGGCTTAGATGGGTACAATTGTGGCTTAGAGAGGTTCAATTATGGCACAATTGCCTATGACCTTCAAAAATTCAATTATATTTAAAAATTGAAATGTCATATGTTTCTACTTAGAGTATCGTATTCGAACCTCATATTGTTGCATTTGTGCCACATAGTCAAGCTACTTATTGTCACCAGAGTTTACTATCTTATATACAGACCTTCATCAAACCAAACTAATAATTATTGGTTTACAAAGAGTTAGACCCCATATTTGATCAATCATCTCATTTATTTTACACCCTTCACATCTTTTCAATCAAATTTTGGATTCGAATTTAGGTTTGATCTACCACATCTCTTTTATTACGAATTTTTTTATCATTCAAAATTAGATTCTTTAAGTCTACCTAAATATTATGTTCATATCCTTTCTAGTTTGATATTTTCCCTTAAAAAATTTCCTTCTCAAGGTAAAATATTAAGTTATCCTATCCATGGATAGTTTGACTTGGGAGTCTCTAAGTTAACCTATTCCACCATCCTCCCAAATCTGTTGAATTTTGGATTCACAAGTCTAGCCCAAAACTTAACACATTTTTATCAAAATATTGATCATAAAACCCTAAAGATCTAGTCATACTTCTTGTTCATGTCCACCTCATTCATCCATCCATAAATCTCACTTAAATTAGAAGGTCTTAGCATCTCTTATATTTCAATACAAACTATATCTCAAATCAAAAAGAAAATGCAACACCTAAATCCCAACATGACAAACACATACACATATCCTTTCCAAGAGAAAAATGATGAGCCCCCATTGAATTATAGACATAGCCATAACATTGGTGGGTTTTTGTAGAACGTAATGCCCAAGGAGTTGGCTGAAGGACAACAAGACCCTAATGCAATGAAACTAGTTGAAACAATTTTAGCAACCAACCTTGACCAATACTTCTTGTTGCTTTCCCAACAAGGAGCTAAATTTCCCTCCACATTTGACATAATGCTTATCCAAGACATCACTAATAATGTTCCATCCTTGAAATTAGAGGAAACTAGTTCTAATAATATCATACCACCTTTCCTACAACCAAATAACAACCTTACCATCTTACCCCCTAACAATTGTCCCATTAATTCATCACACACATCTCAACAATTTTTTGTGAATATCCTAAATACAACCATACCTACTAGCTCCACACAAGTGATAGCACCTCATATACACGCTCCCACGCACGCCATGTAGATCACCAACCCTTTATACAACACAACATCTAGTAAAATCATCACTCCCACTTCCATAATTAATCCACATCTTTCTCATACACTATCACCTAAATTGAACACTAACACAAACAACACCCAACATCCAAATACCATTACCAACCCATTATATCAATGCCAACTTACACCTTATAGCATCAACATCTTCAATCCAATGAAAAATACACACACACCCATACACATCCCATAATCCTCAACCACCTGCATCTAACATCCATTCTCATGTACACACAATCAATACATCATCCATCAAAAATATAACTCTGTGAAACAATATCCATAGGATCCCACCTCCAATCATAATTACAACATATCCTCACATAATCAAAATACCGACCATCTCAACTCCACCCAAAACATCATAACTTCGTAGCAATATACCAATCCAACTAAATACATACATCCATAACACAACATCCACCAATAGTACCCAACCCAGAATATCATAAACCAACCAACAATCTATCCCATTTGATCATTTTGCTAACCCTAACACATCTGCTCATACTTACATTCCTCAAACTAGTCATACATTCAACAAAAAATATCATCATTGAGCTTCCACCAAGGTCAAAAATCATGACATCTAACATCCAACTACAATGCCATTAACATACCTGTGGTCACACATCCCAATAATTTATCTCTTAAAATCCAAAATCTGCAACAACGAATTTCCAATATTCACACAGGGCCAATAAAAAAGAGCTATACATTGGAAGACATATTCCTCTACCCATTTGATAGGACTATATCTATTCCATACTTTTCGTAGAACCTTGAAATGCCCAATTTTGATAAATAGAAAGGAAAGAGAGACCCTTGCGATCATGTAAGAGAATTCTATGTAGCTTTTTTAGAGATTATTTATAATGATTCTTATATCATCCACCTCTTCCTAAGAAGATTATGATGGCAAGCCATGGAGTAGTTTTTTCAACTCCCTACTAGCGTAAGGTGTTGATGCCAAAAATTGGCAAGGTAACAACCTTCTGTAGGAAACTTAGTTGAAGGGGGAACCTATTGCGCTAAATTGAGTAACCTCCAGATTTTAAAGAGGTAGACTCTTCTACAACTGGGATTTTGAATGGGAAAAGGAAATAGGTATACAAATAAAATTATCTAACTAGGGCGATGCGTCGAGACTTAGATGTAAAGCACGGTAGACCTATCTTGTAGATGTGATCTAAGGGCCCATTCAACAATCTGCTATGTCCAGATGAAAGGAAACAAAGATAAAATCTAAATGATTCACTTCAATGACATAAAATAATATTCATACACATTTACTAAAAAGAGGAATCAAAGACATGATCTAAACCAACAAACTTGCATTAAAGCTATAGAAGTTCTGCAAATGAAAGATTTAGCACCACAATGGCACATTAAAACTTTATCAAAATTTCCAAGAAAATAGAAAGGCCGAACAATGGCATAGTCTGCAAGTCTTTACAATAATATAAAAAGTGGTAAAGGCATGGTTCTTATACCAATATTTTCTTCTCAAAATCTGAACCCCTACTTTAATGGAAGAATCAATATTTATAATGAAACCCAACTCAGTGAGCCAATAACAGAAAAGATCCTCTGATCATGAGTAATGATGTATTTAGCAATGATTTCCCCCTTGCCATTGCAATCGAAAAGATTCGAGCCATGAACGAGGATTCCCTAGAGTCGGATTCATCCCCTGTGAATGATGGAAGTGGTCCCAATAGACCAAAGTGCTAACAGGTGCAATTCAATCATGGCAGCAATTACAAAATATGGCAACTAGTGATAGGTTGTCGCCTACCCAGTTTTCCTTTGCGAGGAAGTCTTTAGAAGATCATGTGGTAAGCGGTTGGGGCCAATGCTCGTTCTTCCCCTTAAGCGATGAAAAACCTGTGATGCAAAGACACGTGGAAGTCTCTGAACATACTGCACCGAAGGTGGGGTCCGCTAGGAATGTGCACGGACAGATGCTACGTGGCAAGCGGTCGGGGCGTGAAAGGAGAGCAATGCAAAGGGGCACTGAAGATTGTGAACTGCTAACACGTGGAAGCACAACACAAGATTTTGAAAAGAGAGAGGGGGAAACCTTATGATGAGCGCTTAGTTGAAAAGTGGCAACATTCACAATGAGACTTGGTGAAAGGAGCCCGATGTTGCTTTTTCTTTAGAGGAGGGTGTGACCAGTACTTAAGCAAAATAAAATTACCTGAAGGGAGCATGGGAATTTTGTATTCACAACTCTTAGCGACTTATCAAGGGCATTTCGCTTGTGAAACGAGGAACCCTGGTGCGATCAGAGCTTAGAGAGGGCGGTTTGAAGAGGTAGCCATTCATCTTTGGATGGAGTCAATATGTCGCACAAACATTCTTGCAATCCATGCAGATCGATAACTTCTTTATAAGGCCAGTGCTGAGAATATACCGGCCCAGGATTCGAGTTGAAAAAGAAGTTGCGCGATCGGATGAGTGACGCTCTCAAAATCCCCTGCGACAAGGGGTTGACTGAAAATTTGAAAGGCAAACATGTCTTATTGCTTCTCCTTAAGCGATGAAAAACCAAGTTGAAAGTTGGCAACCTCTCGTGGTTCAAACCTGTGTGTTTGAGACCTAACAAGTTCCACTAGAGGTCTTGGTGGAAAAGTCAAAGAATCAAAAGTGGTAAAGAAAAATCTCATAACTCTTCCTAAAGCTAATAGTCATAGAGTTCTTGCTATTGAGGAATTTGAAAATCTAGATCAGTATACTAGAGATTAGTTGTATGGCTCCTTAACTACATTTCAAATGAGAGAATTTGGTATAAATAATAGTGCAAAAGTTGAGACTACTTTTAAGGCTGGAAAATCAGAGAAGATTGAAGAATTAGATCAAGGGGATCTTGATGATGTGCGAAGGATGAAAAGGGTATTGGTAAGTATAATGGTAAGTTTCCTTTTAAATGTTTCAGTTGTGGAAAGATAGGTCATTATGCTTCAAGATATCTAGACATAAATGCGAATGACAAAAAAAAGGAGAAAAAAAGGTAAGATGATTAAGAAAAGCTATTATGTTAGAGAAAATGCAAGTATTTATGAAGATGAATCTGAATATGAGAATGGTGATGATGGTGAATTCTTGTTCATGGCTTTAAAATATGGAACCAATTCCGATAACTCTGAGAGATGTGTGAAGGAGATCCCTCTGGAAACAAAGTATAAGATTGAAGGTACTTTTGTACCTACTTTTCATGATAGAAAGGAAAAGAACTACTAGATCATTAATAGTGGATGCTCTAACCATATGATTAGTGATAAGAGTAAGTTTGTTAAAATTGAAAAGTATGATGGAGGATGTGTTAGATTTGGTGATGATACATTTGGTAAGATATATAGAAAAGGTTTAATTAGTTTTGATGGCAAGAATAATACAAATGGTGTTTACTTTGTTAAGGGTTTAAGGCATAACCTCTTGAGTGTTGGAAAAATGTGTAGCAAAGTATACAATCTTATGTTTCAGGATGATGGATGTGAGATCATAAAAGGGTTTGAAACTATGATTGTTGTTGGAAAAATGACAAATGGAAATATTTATCAACTTAAGGGTGTTGATGGTTGTTGTTTTATGACCCAAATTAATGAAAGTTGGTTATGGCACAGGAGAGTGTATCACATTAACTTTTATAACCTAGTAAGAATCAATTCAGTTCAAGCAATAAGAGATCTGCCAAAGATTACAAAGCTTGTTAATGTTGTCTGCAAGGATTTTCAAGTTGGAAAGCAAACAAGAAGAAGTTTCAATGACAAAGAACAATCTTCTATCGGATTGTTGGGGTTGGTGCATACAAATATTTATGGTCCTACAAGAGTAAGAAGTCTTCAAGGTGATAGGTATTTCATTCTTTTAATTGATGATTACTCTATAATGACATGGGTTACCTTTCTTATAGAAAAAATTGAAGCTCTTGACAAGTTCAAATAATTTAAAGTTATGGTTGAGAATGAAATGGATTTGAAAATCAAGTGTTTGAGATTTGATAGAGGTGGAGAGTTCACTTCCAATGAGTTTAACATGTTTTTTGAGAATCATAGCATAAAGAGGCATTTATCTACCCCTAGGACTCCTCAACAAAATGGAGTGGTTGAAAGGATAAATAGGATTGTTAAGAAGCTACAAGGACTATAAAGAAAGAAGAAAATCTACTGAAAGTCTACTGGAGTGAAGAAATTCATATTGTTGCCTATATACTTAATAGATTTTAAGCAAAAGCAAATAGCACAAATACTCCCTTTGAGATATGGTATGGAAGGATTTCTCTGGTCAAGTACTTTAGGGTGTTTGGAAGAAAAATTTATATTAGAAGAGATGAATAAAACAGGAAATTTTGATGCAAGGTCCGATGAAGGTATATTTCTTGGATATTCTACAAAAAGTAAAGCTTGCCGATATGGCAACGAGATACTGAGAAAGATTGTTGAGATTGCAAGTTTTAAAGTTGATGAAGATTTTTAAAAGAATTCAGCGGTGATTTATGGATATGAATTAGATGAGCCTTCTTGGAGAGAAACAAAAAAATCTAATGAAAAGGAAGTACAAATTGATGAGGAAGAATCTTCAGAAAAGATGCCTAGAAACCCTAAGTATGTGCAGAAGAATCATTCTGAAGAATAGATCATCGGATACAAAAGCAAAGGTGTATTGACAAGAACGAAAGATGCTAAAGATTAGGAAAATTTGTGTTTACTTTATAAAGTTAAACCAAAAATAGTAATTAAGGCATGCAAATATGAACATTGGATAAAGGCTATGGAAGAAGAACTACTGTAGATTGAGAAGAATTAGACTTGGGAACTTGTCCCAAGACCCATAAAAAATATAATTAGAACTAAATGGGCATTCAAAAACAAATTGAATGAGAATGGAAAAGTGGTTAGAAGCAAGGCAATACTTGTGTGCAAGGGTTACCCATATGTTGAAGGAAAGAATGGAGGCTATCAGGATGTTTTTGGATTTTACAACACATAAGTACTTCAAATTTTATCAAATGGATGTGAAGTCCACTTTCTTGAATGGAGAATTGGAAGAAGAGGTATACATGGAACAACTAGAAGGATTTCAGTTATCAAACAAATTAGATATGGTTTGCAGATTGAAGAAGGAGTTATATGGGTTCAAGCAAGCTCCCAGAACTTGGTATGCAAGGTTGGATAAGTATTTGATATATCAAGGATTCAATAAAGGTACCGCAGATAGTAATCTTTACTTTAAAGTTGAAAAATATCAAATATTTATTGTGGTTGTATATGTTAATGGCATAATCTTTGGAGGCAATGGAGAGAAGTGAAAGAATTTTTTAAAAGAGATGCATAAAGAGTTTGAAATGTCTATGTTTGGGGAAATGAATTTCTTCCTTGGACTACAAATCAATCAAATAGATAAAGGTTTTTCATTTCACAATCAAAGTATGTCAAAGAAATGTTGAAGACGTTTAGAATGGAAGATTCTAAACTAGTATGTACCCCTATGGTTACTGGTTGCAAGCTAAGCAAGAATGATGAATCTCCTAAGGCTGATTAGAGCAAGTACAAATTAATGATTGGAGGACTACTATACCTAACTACTACTAGACCATTTATCATGCATGTAGTTTGTCTTGTGGATAGATTTCAAGAAGATCCTAGAGAGTCACATGTTGCAGCAATGAAGAGGATATTCAGATACTTGAAGGGAACTCTGGATTATGGCTTGTGGTATCCAAAGGATACTAATTTCACTTTGATTACTTACACAGATGCAGATTAGGTTGGTTGTATAGATGATAGGAAAAGTAGAAGTGGTGGTGCATTATTTCTTTGGTGTAGATTGGTATCATGGTTAAGCAAGAAACAAGATTTAGTATCTTTATCTACTGTAGAGGTTGAGTACATTGCAACAACATCAAGTGTTGCACACAGGTGTTGTGGATGAGGCAAATATTAAAGGATATCAGAGAGTTGTATGATGAACCGAATTCTATTTTTTGTGACAATACAAGTGTAATCAATATTTCAAAGAACTCGGTAATGCATTCAAGGACAAATAATACCTTAAATTGTTATCACTTTCTAAGAGAGAAGGTTGTGAAGAATGAAGTGAAGCTTGAATATGTGTCTATAAAGGATTAGATTGTTGATATATTAACTAAGTCTCTTCCTAAGGATACTTTTGAGTGTCTTTGAGAGAATTTAGGTGTTATTGCCCCTCCTTCCTTGAACTATATGCATAAGGAGATGCGTTAGTTGAGCGGATTTAAAGATTCATTCTTTGGTCTGGACTAATGTTAGTGGCTACCTCTCAAGGGGAGTAGGTAGTGGCATTGTTGATTGTTGCAATCAAAGGAATGTGTGTTGTTATTGTGCAGTGGTAGCTGATTTGGTATAGTTCTTGTGTGCTCCTAAGGGGGAGTATATAGAGCAGTAAAGGAAAGAAAGTTGCAAAGCAGTTGTGAGAGGTTTTGGTCAATGTCAAAAGGGGAATAGAACAAATAATGCAAATATTTTATCCTTTGCCATTGTTGTCAAAGGGGGAGAGAGAGTAATGTAAAAAAGATAAGTTATTCAATGGGAGAGAGAATCATGTGGTGAAGTTGTTTGGGAAGAGAGAGAGATAGTAATAAGATAGTTGAGTAAGGGGGAGAAGTAATATGAAGAGTTGCATTATGTTGATATTCAGAGTTGTTGTGTCTTTGATAGTTTTTCACATCATGTGTTACCATCAATGAAAAGGGGGAGATTGTTGCAAGTATGAATAGTTGGTGTTTTCATTGATGTCAACAAGCTTTTCTTATCATTGGTGTCAACTATGTGAGAATGAAAGAAACTATTGTTGGGTGAGATTATTGCAAGAGTGAGAAAAGTTGGTGTTGTCTATGCTTTGATTAGCTACATTATGTTATCATTAGTAAAGCTACTGGTGTCAACCTCTAGTATTGATTTGATAAGCTTATGCCTATGCATGTATTGATGAGAAAATACTAAATATGATGAGGATGCGTCTCTGATGCTTGGTTTCCACGTGCTTTTGAGAAAATTTGATAAAAAAAGGAAACATTGTGTTGCAGTGTTATTTCGGGTTGTAGAGGTGTGTTCTTGTGTTGTTCCTCATTTTTTCTAGGTTGAAGATATGATTGTGTGTTTTCAATATGTTGATCAGAGGTGTTCATAAATATTGTATTTAAAATTTTGTGTGCTAGATCGTTGTGCAGAGGAATTTGTATTCACCAGAGTGTGAACTGTCTATTGTAGAGGTGTCTGGGAGAAATGTTTTTGCTTCACATTTCTTCATAGTTATGTTTTAGGTCTTGTGGATCTAAATGTGTTTTAATAGTGTTATTATCTTTCTTTTCTTGAAATGGTTTGTGGTTTGGTGCTTTGGAAGATGGCCTTTCGAGTTACAGTGTTTGGAAAAGTTGTCTAAGTGTACCAAGGGTGTGTACATTCTTTAGGTGAAAGTTGTCGCAAAGGAGTTTGTTGGATTTTAGGGTGTTTATGGAATATTCCATATTGTGTTTAGGTTACATTTGTTTTCCACAAGTTTTTGTATTGAAGGAAGTGTGTACTTAAAATTTTAATGGTGTTTACATGGGTATTAGTTGACCTTGGTGTTTACATTAATTGTGAAGGTGCTTCATTGTTTGTGGAAGCATGGTGTGGCATGCAAGGATAGTTTTAGGTCCTAGCTAATGTGTGTTGTGGTCTACCTTCATTCCTTTCCACTATGGGAATGTTTTGGTGCTGACCTATTTGAATTTGCACGTTTGAGGTGCATAGCCAACCTTGGAGAAAGTTTTCAAGGTTGAAGATGATATAAATAAGAGTTGAGTTGTTGAGGGATTGTGTGATAAAAGAGATAGACAAGTATGTTGTGAATTGTATTAGATCTTTAAATTGAGAAGTTCAGTGCAAGATTTCATGTGTTAGATTACTAGATGCATTGAGCAAAAGGTGTCTACAATTCTTTAATCAGGTTGCGAAGGTGTTGGTGACATTGTGGTGGATTCTTTGTTGCATTGAAATTATTTTCTCTGTGTAACATTTCTTCTCTATATTCTTTTCTATTCTGGCAGTGAGCCTTTCTTTTTTCGGGCAATGATCCTTTCTAATCGATGTTCATATTACTTATATTATGAGCTAATACTCACCATGGTTTTTCCCATCTTGGGTTTTCCATGTAAATCTGGTGTTCTCTTATGTATGGTGTTGTTGTGTTTCAATTTTTGTTATTTACTTTTCATGATAAATCCTCATAACAGATTAAGGGTTTAATTGAATGAATGTGGATATGAATGTGTATGAGGGTTTTGCAGTTTTAATGTATAATTAATTCACCCCCCCTTCTAAATTATCTTGTACATTCAACATAAAGTCTTAAAATCCTAGGTTTAAAGTTCAATTTATGTCTTATTGACCTAGCCATGCCCACTTTTCAAGTCATAACTGAATGCTTGTGCTTTAAATCACCTTAAGTTACCTGTCAGGTGGACCCCTTTCCACCAGGTTTTCACTTTCTATTGGCTCCACAAACTCGCTTTGAATAGTTTATTCTTTAAAAATTATCTGTGGAAATGCTAGAGGACACCACATGTCTTGGTTTTGTAATGGCTTAAATATCAGGCCCAAGATTTGAAGGCCACCAAGGTGCCATGTGGCACAATCTAGATCATTCCCTACCATTCCATAACCCTTTGAGAAGACTTTATTTTACCACAAAAGTGTGGGATGTTGCCACATGGCAAGATTTCAGCCATTTGATTGAAAAGTATATTATGTCAATAAAATTGATTAAGTATTGAAAGAATAAAGTAAAGGTTAAGTGGTGCACATGTTGGGACACATGGCATGGTTTGAGAAGCTTCCTTCTATTCTATCTGCCTTGATCTATCAGTCCAATGCATGATTATCGAAATGTAGAGAGATGACATATTGATTTTGTCAACAAGTTTAGATGGCAGTACCTGTGGTGACTTGTAAAGACACATCCACATGGCCAAGGATGATTGGCCTGTGCTTTTTTAAAATTTGATCAATATTTTTCAAACTTGCTTGACTTCTTAAGTTGTCTGATCAAATTGATCGACTAGAGAACAACGACTAGAATTCAAAATACCAAAATGGGTAGTTGCGAGTATGTTGGCTCGCATGAGCTAAAAAATTAATGGCAAACAAGATGTCATAGCCCTAAAATTGAATTATTTTCTCCATAAAATCTAGTTTTAACACATAATTATAAATCGCCAAAGCATTCAAAGCACATAAAGGATAGATAGGAAAATTTGTGAGCTCCCAACATCTGAAACTAGGGTTTTCTTATCCACAAACTTGTAAGTGCATTCCTGCTTGTAACTTGCTTAAATTTCTTCAAAATTGTATGCAACTCCTAGTTTTAAGTTTGAATTGATTCCTAGGGTTTATCTTAAGCTTGAATTTTTTTATTTCCCATGATTTTTTTGTAATTTCCCTAGTTGAAGTCTTAGTTATGTCAAAACCTTAAAATAGCCCAAAAAAACCCTAGTTCTCCTATATTTTGTAGCCAAATTTCTCCTCCCAAATCACAAGCTTCTGCCTCAAACCTAAAATGAGCTCTACATGATGAAATTATAGCTCAATTACTTGGTTCCACCAATCAAAAAGTCAAGGTGCAATGTCTTGGGGCCGATAAGGGTTTGGTTAATAGATATCATGGAATCAAAGATGTTGAATTCCCTTGTCAGGATAATTGTTCAAGTATTGGTATTGGAAGAGAAATGCCTCAATCCCCACATGTAATGTATGGAAGCTTGACATGGAAAATCTAGTTGTTCCAAATTTTTTTCTAGATGTTGATTTGATTAAAGCCATCGCTGCAATCTATGATGACACAATTAGGATTATAAGGGCTTCAATGGGTAGGATTTTGGTCAAGTTGGATAAAGAGTCAATTGCAAAGGTCTTTCAACTTAACCCCTTTGTAAACAAGACCATTTACTTGGAAAACTTCAAGAAAAAATATGAGGAGTAGAAGCACACATAGAGCCTTGTTGTTACCAAGATTTAGGTTTAAGGACCCTCATTGAAAGACTATCATAATATCACCCATTGAGCAAAAGCCATTTCAAGTGGATAGTTTTGAGGGGTACTTTTCAAAGACATATCATTCATTATGTCAAGTATTAGGTTTTTCACCACTAGATAGGATGCCAATTGCATTCATAATCATGGCAGTAGATATTCAAAACCTAATGGTAAATGATGAATTTGATTTTGCATTATACCTATCAAATGCCATCCATAAGGGATTAACTAGTATTAAGAAGGGAGAGATGGGAGATTTTTTTTGGAGGTATTCACTCCTCTATAACATGTTCTTATTCAAGGGAAGGAAGTAATTTGGTCCTACAATGTAGCTTAAGCTCAAGGATGAAAATGATGAGGATCTCCCAGTTTAAATATGGACACATCTACTAGATAGACATTGTCAACAGTCAAACTACATAACTTTCACAAATATTTTTGCTTGCAAGATTATGTGTTATTTGAAAGGTCAAATATCAAGAATCCCAATAGAGCTACATGATTTCTTAAGGCCAATAGAGAGTAAATCTAAGCTAGGGGTTATTCACAATTGGGGGGATATCATTGCCCATTCTAACTGCATTGTGTTGAGAGTGTATGGATGCCCTTTATCACCTCATCTTCTTCAAGATATATGCCATTGAGAATTGGATTTCTAGAGGTGATGTGAAAATTATCACATGATGAAGAATCCCACTTGGCCAATTAAAGGAAGGGCTCTTTCTTTCCACACCTCACTAATTTTTTTGATAAACAAGGATGGGTGGAAGCAGATTCTTGACCAATTCAAGACATATAGGATGAAGCCATATAGGGCCAGAAAATTTAACCCTAAAGGCTTTATTAATGAACCGAGGATTACGATCAATAGGTCTAAATTTTATCATGGAATTGAATACACAAAATATGTAATAAGAAACTATTTAGATGATGAAGAGGTGTGGAATGCAAAAGCTAAGTGGGCATTTTTGAAGAAGTTTGAGGATGCAAAGAAGAAGAGGGGCCCCTCATTCAAGGGAACCTATGTAGATGTTGATGATTTGGTCTTGAGAAGTTAGGATATTCTACAAAAAATTGACAAGATTGTTGGTGAGGCACCTAAGTCCCAAGAACAAGATAAAGTAAAATCTCCTATGTTGGAAGAGAGACCAACATATCAGCCTCCAAAAAGACCTTATGTGTTTACAAGAAGGCCTAAGGGAATTGTATTGAAAGAAAAAAAAAGGGATTCCCTTTCCCCTTCTATTAAATCAAGATCTCATCACTAGTGAGGCAAGCACCTCCCTCACCTCCACAAAATATAATTGATTTGGACTCGTGCCACCAAGGGAGTCTTCACCAAAGAAGAGGATAGGTGAAGAAGAGAAAATTGTTGATTATCCTCTTGACCTAGATTATGAAGAAGTTATTGTGACTTGAGAGTATATCATGCAAGAAATCTCATCTCCTCAAAAGAGATGATGATCTACCAACTCCAATAGGTAGGGTCACTTAGGATATTATTGGAGGAAGATATAATACTGATGATATCAGAGAAGAAGCCTACTCAAATTTTATGGATGATGAAACCTTTGTCAAAAGAAATGTTTTCAAGGAATTTGTATGGAGGAAAGGAGATGAATTTGAAAGAAGGATGAATGAGGAGATAAGTTAATTCCCTGATCTATCAAAGAAATAGATATCTAATAGGCTAGTACTTCAAATGAAGGCTGATCAAAAGGAAATGACACTAGATGAAGGAAGGAGACTTGTCAGAGAAAGTGGAATTCTCCTACTACTTGAGTGGGACATAACACCAACTATTTCCCTAGATATAGTAAAGAAACATAATACACAAGTTTTCTCATATGAGGATGAAGTATTGGTTGTATTATCTAGGTGTGAATTCAACACAAAGTGAGATACATGGGCTATTTAGGCCCTTGCCCCAAATACAAATAAATTGATTGTTGTTGAGCCAACTAGAGACCTAAGTGGAGGCTTGTTAATAAAAAGAGTATCAAATACTTCTACAGTGGAATCAACCACATTGGTTTTAAATGTTATTCACTTCAATAAGGCAACAACTAAGTCCCTGCAAGAGGATTATAATCAGGCCTCACAAAGATCAAGATTTTTTGAATGGGTATAATAAAGATAAAGTGAATATAGCCCAATTGGAGCTACAGGTTTAAAAGTTGCAGACATAACAATCATGGGTCCAACAACCACAAGTACAAGAGTATTAGGCTCCTTCACCACCTTTTCCACCACCTCCATCAAAAGAAATAGTTGTATAGCAACCCAAGCCTGAAACACCAAGTACTTTTGTTGCACCACCTCCTGCAACTAGTAATGACAATATGTACATAATTTCTAGTGTATTAGGACATTTGATGGAAAATAATTTGAAGAAATCAAACAATGTGCACATAAATTATTCTTTGATGGTGGCAACCATTGACATGCTTGTAAAGGATAAAATAGAGGCAACCATTGGCATGCTTGTAAAGGATAAAATAGAGGCAACCATTGACATGCTTGTAAAGGATCAAAGAATAATTTATGTGCACATTGTGTGATTTCTTCAAATTATTTTCCATCAAATGTTCTAATACACTAGAAATATGTACATATTGTCATTACTGGTTGCAGGAGGTGGTGCAGCAGAAGTACTTGGTGTTTTAGGCTTGGGTTGCTATACAACTATTTCTTTTGATGGAGGTGGTGGAGAAGGTGGTGAAGGAGCCTAATACTCTTGTACTTATGGTTGTTCAACCCATGGTTGTTATGTCTGCAACATTTAAACATGTAGCTCCAATTAGGCTATATTTACTTTATCCTTATTATACCCATTCAAAAAATCTTGATCTTTGTGAGGTCTGATTATAATCCTCTTGCAGGGATTTAGTTGTTTCCTTATTGAAGTGAGCAACATTTAAAACCAATGTGGTTGATTCCACTGTAGAAGTATTTGATACTCTTTTTATTAACAAGCCTCCACTTAGGTCTCTAGTTGGCTCAACAACAATCAATTTATTTGTATTTGGGGCAAGGGCCTAAATAGCCCATGTATCTCACTTTGTGTTGAATGCACACCTAGATAATACAACCAATACTTCATTAATAAAAAATACATCTTTGCGTATACATTGTGTTCCCATACATAAGATAACATAAAAACAAAATAGGTTTCAACTTTTCTTCAAGGTTTTAAGACTTATTTTCAATATGTTTTTAGAAATAGCAACTTCCATGGGAGTTTGGTGAGTGTTAAAATGGATTTTTTTTGAGTTTCTAGGAAGATTTTGGAATGAAGGTTTTTCTTTTTCATTTAATTATTTATTTTTCAAACATTTAACAATTTTATTGTACAATAATTTTTTGATAGTCATAAAAAGGTTTCTATGATATTATTTAATCATTCTAATATATAAAACATCAATTTTCATATATTCTAAGATTTCAAAGTATCTAAGATTGTAGATTTTAGCTATGGTTTGATGTAACAATTAACATAAGGAATGGTTTTTTGAATTCCACTAAAAGTGACCTAGATTTTCAATTTTTATTTAGAGAGATTTCCATGGTAAAAAGAAATCTTCATCAAAATCATCACAAGGATCGAGTTTCAAATTGATATTTTTATCTTGAGCATTCTATTTTTAGTTATCACCATTTTTTATGAGAATCATCTACTGAGAACTCAATTTTAAAAAATATTTATATATTGGTTACTTTTAGATGATCTTTTAGAAATCCTTTTTTTAGTTGATAGTTAGCCTTATCGTATCTATTTTAATAGTTTCTTAATCTAGGGTTTAGAATTAGAATTTATGGGAAAAAAATTGTATAGTAAATTTTCTTTGTACGCAAGCAAAATATTCTTAGCTTAGAAGTTGTAGTTATCTTTTTATTTATTTTTCATGCAATTTTTTGAAAATCTTATAAATGCATGTCATTTTAACTTAATTTACTAACAATAATTTTATGCCTTCTTGTTGCTTAATTTTTTATTCAAATTTCTTGTGAGATGTCTTTGTGTGTGTGCTAATGTAAATAGAATTACTTTATGAATTTGTATATGATTTGTATTTAATGTTTCTATAAATTCGATGATTATAGATTTATACATAGTTCCTTAATTCCTTTTACCAAATTATGCATCCTTTGTTTAAACCAATTCAATTCATTTATTTTATTCATTTACTATCTCAACTTCTAGCCAAAAAGAGTGAATATTATTAGTAACTATAGGTTTTACTCCATAGTAAAAATACATAAAAATATCTCATTTTGGGTAGAATTATTTAATCACCTTGTGCCCTTATCTAGGAACAAAAATAAGAAATTATTTGATGTTTCTATGATATATATTCAAAATCCCAAGAGTTAAAAAGTGCAAATTAAAGAACCAATGGCTTTATGTTTGTTGGGGAATGACAAGCACAACCATAATTCTCCTCTAAAAGAAGGTGCTTCTATTACCTCTATGCTACAACTTATTGAAATATTTTTAGCTTTAGAAGAAGAACTATTTCAAATGATGATTAATCAAGAGGGTAATAACAAATATAATGATCTTTCTCTTTCTCCCTCACTATGGGGAGATAAGAAGGAGATTTTGTGTTGAGGTGGGATACAAACAAGCCCAAGATTGGAAGGAATTATTTCTTAGGATCGAGTGGTTGTTACAACAATTTCATAGTTGATCTATAGAGAAATGTCTTATCCTCATAGTCACGGTGCTAATCTATAGAGTCACGGGACACATTACCGCTACTTCTCAACAAAAATTAGACAACCACTACAGTCACAAGAGATCATGTTCCAAGAAGCGTGTAGAGGGAAAAATAACCATGTACAATGATCTATCCTCTTGAAAGAGGGTTTTTCAATACCTAACAAAGAGACAAAAAAGAAACATTAGGGGAGAAGACCCAGTATTCGCCAGGGCTAACTTCACGCAACCGTAGAATTCAAACTATATGTCGAATCAAAAAAAAAATTATGGGGTTTTTTCGGCTCATGAGTTAAGTGCTTATAGCTAAGGTTTTGGCTTGTGGGCAATTCAATTGAATGCGAAAGCATTGGATATGCACACAAGTGTCAAAAAGTCACCTTTTACAGGTTTCGTCCGCTCATCACCACCTAATGTCCTAGTATCTGCCCGCTATAACCACCAATTTTTTTTAAAAACACCTAAATGTGTCACTATTAACATTTAATAAAAACTATTTTATCATTCAAATCCGCTCAAAAGTCAATGGATCTAATTCACGTTAGCACCCTATAAAATTATTTTGGCATCCATTTAAAATCACTCCTTCACATTAATTGCCTAACATTAGCATTGGACACCAAACACATTACACCCCAATTAAAATTCATTTGGGGTCCGATTAATGCATATGACTTATGTTTTTTTTAGGTATCACATTCTTTTCCCTCATTTTACCGCACACTCTCTCTGGAAGGTTCTCGACGATGGAAGCTTCTGCAAACACCGACGACTCTCCACGGCTCTTGTTGGCATGCATGCATTGAGGTAACAAAAAACATCATTCTCCTTTGAATATGCAAATAATGGTACTGGTTAATCATTTTCTTTTGCATCTTTCATGACCCGTGAAGGGTTTATTCGATGATTGAAAAAATAATACTTTTTTATGAAATAAAACATTCCTCTTACACGCCTTTTCGCCATGTGTTTTTTGATTTTGTTAGGTCATGGTGTTGGTCTTTTACCCACAGGTTTTTTTTGGGTTAAATGATTATTTACTCTCCCCATTTGTGTGCGAACTCATAGCTTGGTAAAGTCGATTGTTTCATGATTTTGTCTGAAAAATGATAGAGAAAATTTGTGGGTTTGACCACATGTCTGCAAAAAAAGATTTTTTGGTCTGCATCGACCTTTAAAAAAAAAACCCATGTGAATATGGGTATAAATCGGCAAGCCCATTTAATATAGCCATATATGTGAAAACCCTTGCTTTGTTTTTTCCAAATACGTGTGCTTAGGATTTAATCTCATGAAACCCTTGCCTGGAATTTTTGGCATCTACTTGAAAACATACTTCTTTATTCTCGTGAGTGAGGAATTATTATTATGAAACCCTTGGTTACTTATTTGTGCATATTTTTTAAAAAAAATGCCATATATGTGAAAACCCTTGCTTGGTTTTTTCCAAATTCGTGTGCTTAAGGAATTAATCTCATGAAACCCTTGCCTAGAATATTCGACATCTATCTTAAAATGCACTTCTATATTCCTGTGAGTGAGGAATTACTATTATGAAACCCTTGGTTACTTTTTTGTGCACATTTTTGAAAACCCAAGCCTGTAATCGATCTACCTTTGTTAAAATTAATATCCTATCATTGTTGAATACAACACAACTTCTTTCATTTATTGTACAATGTGCTTTGTACATTCTACTTATAGTTATTTTCATGAGTTGTGCATTTAACATTTATATTTATGCACTGTCTTTTTACTTTACTTTATAAGTAAATGAAGGTCTCTTTTGGTGACGAGTTTTTCCCTACAAACCCCATTTACAAATTCAAAAATTTATTCATTTGCTATTTTTGGTTATCTCTCAGCTTGCATTTTCATTATATATGTATATACGTCTATATATGACTGTGTTTGTCTATGTATATTTGTATGTGTGTGTCTGTATGTGTATATATATTCTATACATATATGTGTTTTTATATATATGTACAATATATATACATATAGATATATATATGTGTGTGTATATATATTTGTATGTATGCATATATAAACAAACAACTTGTTCAATTTGTAAGTGAATGTGTATAATGTTAGTTATATATATTTTGTATGACTATGAAAGACATTCTCACACTTCTTAAGCATTACACCTGAAAATGGTGGATAATATATTGGGAAAAAAAGCTTTATCTTGAGCTTGTACACAGTAAACACTTGCCCGTTTTGTACAGAAAAGGGTAATTTACAAACATCTAAACTTTCTATAAGATTTACATATTTAATTCTCCTAAGTTTTGTAGCAATTCTTTCAGCATCCTCCCTGTAAATTGAAAATCTCATCATATGAAATTTTTAGTTCTATAATTATTACACACAACTTATTGAATTTGTATATGAATGTGTACAATGTTATATATATATATATATATATATATATATCATAGTTTAGTTTCCTAATGTGCTCTTCATAGTATAAATTGTTGCTCCTTACCATACAAAATTGTTGCTTCTTATTCATTTTTTTCTCTTCATAGAATCATTAGTGGTATGTTTATCTCTTGTAATGCTCTTCACAAAATTCATTTAATTACTGTCATATGGATTCCTTTTAGATTTGTACATACTCCTTATTTTTTTCTCTCTTAAACATTCATTTAAAAAAACCTGTGTCTCTTGTTCATTCAAAAACTCAATATATGTGTGTATTTTTTGCCTATCCTTTTAAAATGCAAATAATGGTACTGGTTAATCATTTTCTTCTGCATCTTATTGAATTTGTAAATGAATGTGTATATATATATCACAGCTTATTGAATTTGCAAATGAATGTGTACAATGTTTTATCACAGCTTCTTATTGAATGCATGTTATATATATAACATTGTACACATTCATTTACAAATTTTGTATCTCTTATCTCTTGTTCATTAAGCAGATTGATATATGTGTGTATCCTTTGCCTATCCTTTCAAAATACAAACAATGGTATTGGTTAATCATTTTCTTCTGTATCTTCTAGCACCCATGAAAGGTTCATTCGCTAATTGAATTTTTTTTACACCTTGTTTATAAAATAAATCATTCCTCTTCAATGCCTTTTCGCTATGTGTTTGATTTTGTCGGGTCATGGTGTTGGGTTTTTTTCCGACATTGTACACATTCATTTACAAATTCAATAAGTTGTGTGTCCATGGTGTGAGGTAACGACAAACACCGTTCTCCTTTCAAAATGCAAACAATGGTACTCCTGATTCTTATTATGACATCAAAATGTAGGTGTGGTTTATAATGCAATTAAATTATATATGTATGTATACACACATGTGTTTGTATATATATATATATATATGTATGTATATACACACACACACACACATATATATGTATGTATGTATGTATGTATTAGTACACATGCATACATACATACATACATACATATATATATATATACCTTCCATTGCCCTGAGAACCTTCTAGAGAGAGCGTTCGATAAAATGATGGAAAACAATGGGATACCCAAACAAAACATTAGTCATATGCATTAATCGGAACTGAAATGAAGTTTAATTGGTGTCCAATGCTAATGTTTGGCGATTAATGTGTAGGAGTGATTTTAAATGGGTGCCAAAATAATTTTATAAGGTGCTAACATGAATTAGACCCATTGAATTTTGAGCGGATTTGAATGATAAAATAGTTTTAATTAAATTTTAATAGTGACACAATTAGGGCCCTTTTATGTTTTGCAATGTAAACCAGTGATTTTCTACAATATATATATATATGTATATGTTTATATGAATACATGCATGTATGCTTATGTTTCTATGAATGTATGCATGTATACTTATGTTTCTATGACTGTATGCATGCATACAAACATGCAAAAAAACATTGATACATAAGGCTCCCCAAATAAACATCGAATCCAAATACAATGCAGAATTCAGTCATATCATCTCTAAAAACCTACGTAACTGGCAGCTACAAATTCAAATGCTCTAAAAAATTCAAATTTAAAACACAACAACCAAATTGAATGCATTCAATTGTCAGATTCGAATTACTAAATAAGAGGAACAACAACCAGCGACATTCACAATTATTCTCCTCTGGTAGTATCCTCTCCATACTATAGAGCATTGATTGACATCCTTTGCATATCCCTCATATATCCAAGGGTGATGAGAAACAAAGAATATAACTTGAATAAATCTTGGTTTACAATTCTATTAACATTTATATGTTTTACATATATTTATGTTTTCCATATGGAACTTTTAATATGTTGAATTTGATTAATTATGTGTTGTTGTACATGAATTATTGCAAAGGTCGTATGATGTTTGTATGTTACTAGCCTCGGTTGTTACTACCTGTGGCTGTAAATATTTTCTTGTAGGCAGAGGAGAACAAGGAGAGGTGGTGCAACAATGTTCATGGTGGGTAATTTGGTAAATGTGTTTGTCAACACACCAAATAATTAAGGATTTTTTGTTCATATGGCTCTAAGTTTCAATTATTGTTCTTTATTGTTCACTAACTAGTATGTCTTTTTATTTATTTCAATAACTATTGTCCATTTTTGTTTTTTCTATTATATTTGTTTGTTGTGGCAGGCATGTCAAATTGCAAGATGTCAACTCAAGTAAAGTCTTTCAAGACTTTACTTTGGCTATGACTCGGTAGACATTGTGTTCATTTATAATGTTCATTTTTTGTATTCATTATAAATTTACACTTACAATTTACAATTAGATTAATTTCCAAGTATAGGTGTTGAAAAATTTATAATTTCAAATAGATTAATTTATGGATATGTTGCATATACATACATACATACATATGTATGTATGTATGTATATATATACATACATACATACATATGTATGTATGTATGTATATATATACATACATACATACACATACATACACATACATACATACATACATACACATACATACATATGCATGTATGTATATATACATACACATACATACATACATACATACATACATACATACATACACATACATACATATGCATGTATGTATATATACATACACATACATACATATATATATATATACATACATACATACATACATACATATGTATGTATGTATGTATGTATGTATGTATGGACAACTAAGGAGGTTGTAAAGAGCATGTCAAATTGCAAGATGACAATTCAAGTCTTTCAAGATTTTACTTTGGTTGTGACCCGGTAGACATTGTGTTCATTTATAATGTTCATTTTTCTTATTCATTGTAAACTTACACTTACAATTTACAATTAGATTGATTTCCAAGTGTAGGTGTTAAATTTTTTATAATTTCAAATAGATTGATTTATGGATATGTTGCATATAAATGTGTGTGTATATATATATATACTTAGTTGTGTATGCATGCATACATACATATATATGTATGTGTGTTTGTGTATGTATGTATGCATACACAACTAAAGAGGTTGTAAAGAGCATGTCAAATTGAAAGATGACAATTCAAGTAAAATCTTTCAAGACTTTGCTTTGGCTGTGATCCAATAGTCATTGTGTTCATTTTTCCTATTCATTGTAAACTTACACTTACAATTTACAATTAGATTGATTTCCACTTACATTTCCACTTACAATTTATGGATATGTTGCATATAGATGTGTATATATATATATATATATATATATATATATATATATATATATATATATATATATATGTATGCATATACTTAGTTGTGTATACATATATACATATACACACATACACAACTATGTGTGTGTGTGTACATAGTTGTGTGAGTGTGTGTGTGTGTGTGTGCATGCATACATAGTTGTGAGTGTGTGTGTGTATATATACATATATATGTACATAATTTTTCAAATTTCAATTCCATACATTTCTTAATTTACATTTAAATTTTCAACAATGTTAGTTAGATGAATAAAACAAACACATATCCAACAAAATGATAGATGAATACAACCAACACAAAACTGATTTTGAATCACAAAAAGCATAAATCATTAACTTTGGCAACTCCCAAAACATGCCTAGGCTGAATTTTTTTTTATTACAGCATAAACATGATTAAGACAAAGTTTGAAAGAAGATAAGGAGTCTTCAGTTTTACAAAAAACACACTGGCACACATCGAAGTCAAAAAGTTTACAAACATACACACTAGTATCCTTGGTTGTCCAATACAACAGACTAGCATTCAATTTTACGAAAAACACACTAGCACACATCGAAGTCAAAAAATTTACAGCAAAAATCCTAATTAGACATCCATAGATCTGATTAAGAAGTGGTGTGTCCTTGGGTGTCAATTGACTCTGCATCAACTGGAGAAGATGTTAAGGACTGTGGATTGTTCTGCATGGCACTTGCTATACAAGCAATAAATGCTTGATTTGTCTCTGGACTAAGCTATAATTGTTGAGAGCAGCCTTTAGAAGACCTGTTTTATAGGCTGCTAAGAGCAGAAAAGGCTGGAGACAAAATGTTAATCATGTCCCTTAAAATTGGATGTTGAGTTGGAAGAGGAGTTGTAGGAGTACTCTTACTTTTGTTTATTTTTGCTCTTTTCGCCTGCTTTTGGGTTTCCTCCAAATGTCGAGCAATCTTTGCTTGCTCCCTTTCAAACTCCTTTTGATGTCGTTGCCTCAGCGTCTCCTCTACAATTTTATGTTTCTTTGTAGCATGCTCCAATATCTTTGCCTCCCTCTATGCCAGGATTTCTTCTCTTTCTTCCTTCTTTTCAGCCATTTTCTCCCTTTTCCTTTGTTGCAATTCTTGGTTTCTTCATTTTTGTGCCTCTTGTTCATTCAACAAATTGAAAAAATTATCGAATGTTAAAATTTGAGATTGCCTACTTAGGCGTAGCACCCCATTGCGACGTCTATTACACCCCATTGCGACGTCTATTAGATGATTGGTGCACCCATTATGTTGGGAGTTGCAAAAAAATGCTTCTCCTGTTTATTGGTTGTTGGTCATCGACTTGTGTGCATGGCACATAGTCAGCTTCTTCATTGCTTGAGTCATTACCTTCCACTCCATCTGCTTCATCATTTTCAGCCTCCCAATTTCTCTCAATTGTGAAGTGATGGATGACCTCTTCAGGATCAAATTGTGGTGGTAATGGCATGAACATTCCTTCATCCCCTTGACTGAAATTCAGATGCACCCCTAGGTTTAAAGTTGCATCTTGAAATTCAGATGGTAGATTGAGACTATCTTCATTTTTAGCTACCTGATTACATGTTTGAACTACTGGTTCTTTTACAATTTATGTTGCCTCAATTTTTTCTATGCAATATCCTTCTTCATTTGTTGGATTTGGGGGATTGCTTGCAGCAAAGGTTTCCACAAACTATCCAATTTGTTCCTCATTCCAACCCGCTATCCTCAAACAAGTCTCCATTGCCATGAACTATGGCTCATCATCAGCTGCACCACCCTTTGTTTCTGCTCCCAATGTGGTTCCTTCATCTTCAACCACGAAAGCTTGGCTTGGCCCCATATCCAAGTCAAATGCATGTCGATCTAATGGCCAAATTCCCGTTCTTCTAAAACCACTTGCAATATTATTAGGAGTCAAAGCTTGTGCAAAAGCTTTGTTGGCAAGTGTTGCCAACTCTTCCCTTCCAATGTCAAGTTGAGGATTTGCAGAGAGCCATATACTCCTATATTGTTTGAAGTATTTTTTGAATGGTGAGAATACACTAATATCAAGGGGCTGCAATTTGTGGTTGTAATGTGTTGGAAGTGTGAGAAAATCTGTTCCCCATAATCTTTGTTTCTTCAATCATTTTGAATGCCACATGGCTTCCATGACCGTCAAAGATGAGAAGATGTCTATTTGTTGGTGACACCCCTCCTACAAAATTTCTTGCAAATTTTTCTAACCATTCCACAAATAATTCTTTGGTCATCCAACCATGCTCTCGGATTGCCATGCATGCCCTTAGCTCACAGTTAACAATATAGTTTATAATGTTCCTTTTGGACTTGAACAAATAGTAACCAGGTATAGCTTGGCTTGCTACACTAACACAAGCTAGAACAGTGATCCATTCTCTGTTTTAGAAATTAATTATGGAACACTTTTGGTCCCTATTTTTGCAGTAACTCTCATTACACAATTTTTGTCAGCCTGTTGTCTCATCGCAGTTCCATATTTTGTTGGGCCCATATTTGTGTTTGTTGTACAACTCCTCCAAGTTGTCATAGAATGAAGAAACTATTTCAGGGTGTAGCATTATAGCTCGATCCGTGTCCACTCCTTTAGGTATTTGAATTGTTAGATCGGGATGCCTTTGACGAAAGCCAACCCACCATGACCTCCCTAGTATCCCATTTGTGAATGGGTTAGCCTTCCTCCAACCATTTAGGCCATCGTTGACTTAAGTTGTGAGACTTAAAGGTTGTGGCCAATATTAGCCATGTCTTTACACCACTGCATAATTTTAGCTTCTTCTTCATCAGATAGGATTGTTCATGGCCCCTTCCTTTTTGTGGATGTCACACCATTGAGCATAACCCTCAAACTGCTAGGCAAGATTTCCCATTTGATCGTTGAATCTCTAATTGACATTCGATTGTCCTCAACATATGCAATGAATTTTTCTATGTGATGCATAGTCCAACTTTTCATGCATAGATCTGGGGTTGTCACATGGTCAACAGGTGGTGGTTCCATTTCTACCTCAGTATTATGAACAACAAGTTCAAAACCATCATTTTCATTTGTTTGTTCTGCATTTTCAGAAATAACATCCTCATTGATGTTAATTGTTGGCTCTTCATCAACAACATCTGGAACATTGAATGTCACTCCATGAGGTACTCTAATTAAGCTCCTCCCACATGATCTTTTCCTCTTCTACCTTGGTTCCATGATTACCAGTGATCCTGTACATTGTAAGCCATAAAGTGTTAGAAAAACAATGTTGAAAGCGGTAAGAAGAAGTTGAAATCATTATTGAAACAACCAACACACCCATGAGTACCATTGTTTGCATTCTGAAAGGAGAATGATGTTTGTCGTTACACAAACATATGTATGTACAAAAATTCATATAAGTATACATTTATTTGTGTAATTATATTTATACACACATATACATATATATTTGTATGTATACATATAATTACACATAAAATCACTGATATACATTGCAAAACAGAAAAGGGTGCTAATTGTATCACTATTAACATGCAATTATAACTATTTCATCATTGAAATCCACTCAAAATTCAATGGGTTTAATTCATGTTAGTGCCTTTTAAAATTATTTTGGCACCCATTACAAATCACACCTACACATTAATCGCCAAACTTTAGTAGCGGACACCAAAACCATTACACCCCAATTAAATTTCATTTCGGTTCTGATTATTTCATATGACTAAATATTTTTTATTGGGTATCCCATTCTTTTCCATCATTTTATTTCGGTTTACACATATATACGTACATATAGATGTATGTATATGTATTTGTATAGATATATGTATACATGTATCTGTGTATACATATAATTGCACAATTACATGTATACATATATATACCTATATATATGTAGATATATGTATGTATATATATCAATATATGTCATGTCCCCGAACCAATGACATCAAAATTAGTAATACTAGAAAAAAACAACTAAATAAAATAAATATATATATATCAAATTACAACTTAATATTGTTGTTACACTTACCATCAATCATATCACAATTTTAATTACTGAAAGACCATTTTATCTTTGTAATTATAAGATATGAATAAGCTAGTTAAATATATTAAATAAATACTTTAATATATAAGCACTTTTATAATTGCAATTACCATAAGGTAATATTTCAATTATAAATATATATCGATATCAATGAATATTAATATGCAAAACAATCGAATCAACTCATAATTAATATAAAATGAATGCGAGAATATAAATGTTATCGGGTTCAATATTTTTCATCACATCAATGATCGCAGGTATTATTTTCATCGCCAAGGGTATATCAGCTGCTATCGAATCCAACAAAGCATAATGTAACCCATGAAAAGTCACCTCCATTCACCATAGACGCGTATGGCTAAAAGTCATGATGCATTACACACTAGAAATAGGGTCGCTGATGGTCAAACACGGGATCAAAGAAGAGAGGGAAAGAAAGGAATAAATCAAAGACCCACAGGAGAAATATAGTGAATCAAGGTGAGTCCACTCACTTGGCTTTAATATCTCGCAACCTCTCGAATATGGACAATAGGAAAATATTTCATTGTAAATGATGTAAATGATGAATAGTCCATACATTAACATTAGATTTTGTAATGACATCCCTCTGTGGCCCTATCTATTGCATCCATATTTTGTATAAATCAAATGTTCTTGTTGACCTTGTATATGAAAATCTAACGTAACAACCAGCTTAGACTAAAACATTAAATATTGCAAAAAAACAATTCCTAAATCCTGTATAAATCAAAGCTTTATCTTTTAGAAAATGTGTAACCCTATTGCTAGTTACACATTAGTAGAAGAGGAAGATTTATAGGATTGTCCCTAAGCAGATGTATATTACTTCTCATCAATTTATAATAGTATATGCATGATAGAGGTGGCTAATGTGATTATTGGTGCAATGTTTTTCCTTGATATCATTATATCTGTTTGATGAAATGATTGTGATTTCTTTAGTATGGCTATGAGTACAATGGAAATTTGAATTGGTTTGACAAGGGACCAATAGTAAATGCAAATATATTTGATTGTTCAAATATTGTCTTCTATGTGTTAAGCCTACTAGGGTGGAAGGGCCTGAGACAGGTGGTGCCTAAAAACCCCACCTAACAATTTGCTGCGGCCATGGAGGGGTGGGGGTCCCACTTAAGAATATTTTGCGACCATGGAGGGGTGGTAGGACTAGGCCACTTATGAGCTCCGTTGGCCTCCCCTAGTAGGTCATGTGGCTTCTAAGGTGATGACGTGGGTAGAAGGTACAAGTGTTCCCACTAAGCACGCCACTTCGGAGATGGAATGGTCTTAAGCTCAAAGCCAAGGGGTGGGTTATCCTGATAGGATGCTTGTGCCCTTGGGCTTAGATGGATAGCTTTAGGCGGATCTACCCATGCCACTCCTCTTTTGTCTTCATTATTGCTTTTGTGATTATGTTTGTATTTTTTAGATATCTAGATATTAATGCTAACAAATATGTTGCTAATATGTTGAATACAAGATTCAAATCTAAGGTTATTGAATTAGGAGAAAATTCATTTGGATAGAAGAGAACCTAAACCTAATCAACAAGAAAATTCTAGGACAAGTCAGGCAAGGGAAATTATAATATATATGTTCAAAAAATATGCACCAAAAAGTAACCAACTCATGAAAATAACTATAAGTAGAATGTACAAAGCACATTGTACAAAAAATGAAAGAAGTTGTGTTGTATTTAACAACGATAGGATATTAATTTTAACAAAGGTAGATCGATTACAGATGAGTTTTCAGAAATGTGCACAAAAAAGTAACCAAGGGTTTCATAATAATAATTTCTCACTCATAGGAATACAAAAGTGTGTTTTTAGATAGATGTTGAATATTCTAGGCAAGGGTTTCATGAGATTAATTCCTTAAGCACACGAATTTGGAAAAAACCAAGCAAGGGTTTTAACATATATGGCGTATAATAAATGGAGAGCAGGAAATATTCATTTAACTCCAAAAAACTCGTGGGAAAAACCAACCACTATGAGCCGACAAAGTCAAACAACACATGGCGAAAAGGCATTGAAGAGGAATGATTTATTTCATAAACAAGCAGTAATAATTTCTCAATCAACGAAAAAACCCTTCATGGGTCCTGAAAGATGTAGAAGAAAATGATTAACTAGTACCATTGTTTTCATTTTGAAAGGATAGGCAAAGGATACACACATATATCGATCTACTCAATGAACAAGAGACAAGAGACACAAAATTTGTATATATATAAAACATTGTATACATTCATTTAAAAATTCAAACTCACAACTTTATATATAAAATATTATACACATTCATTTACAAATTCAAAGTCACAGCTTATTAAAACATTGTACACATTCATTTAAAAATTTAAACACATAGCTTATTGAATTTGTAAATGAATGTGTACAATATTATATATAAAACATTGTACACATTCATTTACAAATTGAAACACGGCTTATTGAATTTGTAAATGAATGTGTACAATGTTATATATATAACATTGTACACATTCATTTGCAAATTCAATAAGTTATGTTATATATATATATATATATCATTATACACATTCATTTACAAATTCAATAAGATGTGGAAGAAAAGGATTAACTAGTACCATTGTTTGCATTTTGAAAGGATAGACAAAGGATACACACATATATATCGATTTGCTAAATGAATAAGAGACACAAAATATAAAATGACAAATATATGTATGCTGGCCTGTTGTATGCGCAATGGAAAGTGGAAAAATAGTAACACATTTTACAGTAAACAAATGCTAGTCTATTGTATTGGACAACCAAACAAAACCTATTTAAACAAAGTTATATATGTGTGTTTGTGTATGTATATATGTATATATATACATGTATATATGTATTTATATGTAAGTATCTATATGTATGTATATGTATATATATATATCTGTGTATATGCTTTTAAATACATAATACACATATATTAAATGCATATATATAGACATATATACATGTATATATGTATATATATATACATGTATATATGTATATATATATACATGTATATATGTATATATATATACATGTATATATGTACAAATATATATATATACACGTATATACATACAAATAAACCCTGAGAAATGACCAAACCCTAAGAAATGACCAAAAATAGACAAATATAAATACACGTATATGCATAAATAAATGATAAATATAAACCTTGATAAATGACAAAAAATAGAAAATGAACACACATATTATTGAATTTGTAAATGGGGTTTGTAAGGAAAAACCCATCACCAAAAAAGACCTTTCATTTACTTATAAATAAAAGTAAAAAGACACTACCATTTACTTATAAAGCAAAGTAAAAAGACACTGCATAAATATAAATGTTAAATGCACAGTTCATGAAAATAACTATAAGTAAAATGTATAAAGTACCAACCTGAATTTGGGATATTGGAGGAATGTGCAGAGGATGCCTAACGATGCTCTGAATTTTGCAGAGAATGCCTGTTGATGCTCTAAATTTTGTAGAGAATATTTCTTCACAAATTACAATTATGAATGATGTTGGCTGCTTCCCCCCTCTTATTTAGGAATTCAAGTCTGACAATTGAATGCATTCAATTTGGTTGTTGTGTTTCAAATTTGAATTTGTTTGAGCATTTAAATTTGTAGCTGCCAGTTACGTAGGTTTTTAAAGATGATATGACTGAATTATGCATTATATTTGGATTTGACGTTTATTTGGGGAGCCTTACACCAGTATTTAATTATGCAGGTACCTAAAAGAAATGAAGTAAATACATGTATTTTCTAGGGAGTGTGTGGAAGACTGTGCATTTCAAATCCCATAGAGTTAATAGGAGATTGTGATTATGTCATGTAAAGCACCATTAAGTGTGCATGTTTATTTGTTAAGATAATATGTAATGAGGGATAAACATTTGCAAGTGGGGATATTTGTAACAATAAAAGTTTTAAATTAATTGTAAATAAGACTTTTTATATGCAAGTTGAATTTTTTTATAAATGCAAATGCATGTTTAGTTGTCTATTATGATTGGTCAGTTACACATTGTGTTAGGAGCAACCATTGGTGTTGTTGCAATTTTTTATTTGATCAAATAAAGTTTTTTAATGGATCAAAGTGAATTTTTTTTGGGAGGTGGAGTGAGCATGGAGGTGGCGGTAATTCAATGGGTGGCGGTAACTGGGTCTTCTCCCCTACCCAAGGTTGGATAAAAGTCCTACACAAAATCAAGGGTTTTCACGTCATCATAGACGTGTTTCAAGAGGCCATCAACAACAAAGAAAGAACGGTGTTAGGAGAACCAACGCTCAAAAAATTCATAAATCTTTCCATTCTCGTTAGATCTGGATCAAAAAAGAGGTGGGTGTTCCAAATCTAGTTGGTGCAAAAGCAAACCCATCTCAAACCATTAATATTATTGAAGTCCAAATTCTAGGATGACCTCTTCTTCCCACATGGTCTAGGTCTTTCTCAAAAAGTGCTCATTGGTAACATCTGGAACTAATCTCCTTCTAAAAAAGACTTGGTTTATTGGGCTAATGTTCATTTGGATTCTATGGAAGATCTTTTTTTGTTGAGGAATTTAAGGGTATCTTTGTTGCAATATTTTCTAATCAAGAATCTAGGGATAGAGTTCTGGATGATAATTCTTGGGTTTTTCATGGGAGGGGAATGTTTCTTCAGAAATGGGAACCAAAATTTGATTCCCTAACTACTAACGCAAACTTCATTCTTTTTTGGGTTAATCTGCATCATCCGCCTCGAGAATATAGGGACACTAAAATTATTAGTTTTTGGCTGATAAAATGGGGTTCTTCCTTAAATATGACATATCAAATTTCTACAATCCAAAACTTCCAATTTTCATTTTTCTAGTGATGAATACTTCTTTCCCCCTCCCTGAGTTCTTAACCCTTAAATTATTTGAAGGATCTTGAAACAAAATATCTCTTTTTGTATTCTTTGTTTCTAAGGTATGGACACATTGCTCAAGATTTTCTTCCTTGCCCCCCTCCTCAAGCTAAGCAGGTGGTTTGTGAGGATCTAGGAATTTTGGATAATCTTCAACTAAAATTCATGCAACCTGTAATACATGAGAGCACAGGTTTGGTTCCTCATATGGGAATGTTTGATGCCAATGTTAATTCTTCTCATTCACCTCCCATCAACATTGTTGAGGATTCAATCTAGATCATTTTAGAGGAGGTTAATAATAACCATCCCTTTACTAGTGATGCCCAAAAGGATTTCCCTCTCCTTTATCAAGGGAAAAAATTGGATGAGGGAAATGGTTACCTAGAGATTCCAACATATGCTCCTTAGGAGGCTAGGGAATGTTTTGATACTGATAATGTTCCAAACATTGATAAAATGGTCAATGAAATTATTTTAAAAGTTGAATCTGATATATTCAAGAAATAGAGGAAGAAATAATGGGTGAGGATAAAGGTGACGTCCTCCTAAACTTATTTTCAATATATCAGACGCCTAGTCTTGAAGAATTGGAAAAGCCCACATCCCTTACAAAAAGGGGCAAAAAACTCAAATCCAAAAAGACTCAAGAAGAAATTCAGGTTGGCATTCAATCAACCTTGGATAGATGTTTTAGAGCGAGGAGAGCCTTTTGCTCTCCTCGAGAGCAACGATAATCATTTCATGGAATGTTAGGGGCTTGAATGCCCCTAACAAGTGATACTTGATAAAGCTTCACATTGATGATTTAGGCATGGCCATGGTTCTTCTTCAAGAAATGAAATTTTCCAATCAATTAATTGAGGAATTTTTTCAAAAATGGAGTAAGTGGAATTTTCTACATGTTCTTGCTATTGGGTCATTTGGAGGTCTATTTGTCTTGTGGATTATGAATAAATTTTCTCTCCAACTAATTGTGCATGGTTCAAATTGGATGCTAGTTAAATATCTTCCCCCTCCTCAATATTTTGCCTTTTTTAATCTTTGGGTCATTGTTAACTTTTGTTGAATAACTTGAAGGAATAAAAATCTATTCATGGGAGAGATTTTAATGCGCTTTTGAGTCTCGATGAAAAATGGGGGTATAATCCCACCATAAAAATCTTTAGTTGATTTTAAAGCCTTTGTCAATGATAATGCTCTTTTTGATAGTCGTTCGGTGAATGGAAAATTGACTTGGATGAATAGAAGGAAATATGTTCTTATTGCAAAGAGATTGGATAGATTTCTCTTCTCAATTGATTGATTCTCAAGGAAAGTTTCCTTCTTCACCTTAATTCTTCCTTTCTCAAGTTTTGACCATTAACCTATCTTTGTGGTTTTTAAGAATAATCTTATTTATAAACCCTTCAAATATTCCTTCAAATTTGAGGTAATGTGGTTCAAGGATCTCAATTTCCCCCCTCCGCTCAAATCTTGGTGTTGCTCAACTCCTTTTCCTTCGGGTTCTAGAATGTTCCAGCTATGTAGGAAGCTTCAATTTGTCAACTCAAATATTCAATAGTGGAATAGGGAGTCCTTTGCTAACATTTTTCATCAAAAAATTCAGCTTCAAAATCAATTGCATCAAGTAAATGAATACAATATTCAAAGTGGTTTGAACAAGTCAACTTTTGATCAGTTGTATTCCTTATAGAGGGCCCTTGAAGAAGTCCTAAAAAGGGAAGAATTTTATTGGAGGAAAAAATCCAAGGAGACACGGTCAAGGGAGGGGGACAAGAATTCAAAAATAATCACTCTTCCAAACAGGAAGGGGTCAATTTCTTCAAAAATTTACTCTCCTCCAATGGCTCTTAGCCCTCTGCCTCCCAACAAATTCTATAGAGAATACCTCAACTAGTCTCTGCTAAAGATAATAATTTCCACTTTTCAAAATTCACTATGGAAGAGATTAGAGTGGTGGTTTTCTCCTTTGACCCTGATAAAGCTCTAGGACTAGATGGTTTTACTCCTTTATTTTTTCAAAAATTCTATGAATTTATTGGTAAGGAGGATAGAAATATACTTAAATAATTCAATACTACTTTTATTGCTCTTATTCCCAAGGTCTAGGTTCTTATCTGCTTATATTTCATGTCAATTTCTTTATGTAATACTCTTTAAAATATTGTCACCAAGACAATCACCTCTAGGATTGTAACTATCATTCCAAAAATTGTATCAAAATAATAAGGGATTTTTTCCAGGTAGATAAATGGTAGAGGGTGCCCTAGTTACTTAAAAAAAATTACAATCTATTTATTCACATAAGTTGCAAATGATGGAAATTAATATAGACATGATGAAAGCATATGACAAAGTCTCTTAAGACTTCCTTCTTCAATTCCTTAAGAAGCTTGGTTTCTCCTATAAATGGTGCAAATGGATCTTCCCTTGCATCTCTAGTACAAATTTCTTAGCTATTATAAATGGAAACCCCTCCAAATTCTTAAGATCCTCTCAAGGTGTTAGGCAAGGTGACCCTTTGTCTCCTTTTCTCTTCATTATAATGGTAAAAGATCTCAGTAGATCTATTTATTTTTAGAATGGTATTCAAGAATGGAAAGGTTTGAGTATCCCAAGGGTTCCTTTCGTAATACTCATGCTCTATTTGTTGACGATACACTTATCTTTGGCTACTCTTTAATCTCAAAATCTAATTCAATCAAGCAAGTGTTCAACTTGTACGACTCTACTTCAAGTCAACTAATAAATCTGTCCAAATCCAAAATTTTCTTTTTCAATACAAGGCCTTCAATTCAAGCCAGAATTAATGATTTTTTGGGCTTTAAAGTCGACTTCCTCCCATGCAAGTATCTAGGGATTCCCCTATTTATTGGTTCTACCAAAAATGTCCTATAAAAAAGTGGCGGAGACTATCCAGAGTAAGATCTCTTCCTAGAAAGGTTAATGTTTAACTTTGATCGATATATTTTTTTTATTAAGTCAATTTTTTCTATAGTCCCTATCTATATGATTTCAATTTTGAAAATCCCCAAAGGTATTATGTACGACTTGGAAAAATGCATGAAAAATTACTATTGAATGATTCCAAAGAGAAAGGGGCTAAAATAACCCTGGTGGGTTGGACAAAGGTTTGCATTCCTAAGAATGTTGGAGGCACAAGGGCATGGGTGCTGAATTGGTATGGCAATTGTACTCCAAACCCAATTCAAAATAGTGCCAGATTGTTCAACATAATACTTAGATCTGGCTAATCCCAAAATGATTTTTACTATCTTCAATCTAGTCTCTAGTTCAAAGTTGTGGAACTTCTTTGTTGATTATAGGCAGTTAATCCTTCCTCACCTTTCTTGGGTTCAAATAGGGAGTTAACATAATTTTGGGAGGAAATTCTTGGAATGGCTATCCTCCTTTAGGCCATCTAAACTCTATTAAAGATGAAAAATCTTTTTTGAAATAGTGTTAGGGAGTCAAAGTAAAGAACTATTTCTCTACCACTAAGGATCCAATAGCTCCAAACGTCCAATAGAAATATTTCATGGGTATTTCCTTCCATTGAGATCAAAAGGCTAGTTTGGTTCATTATTAGCAGAGAGAAAGATTACATTTTTTTTCAAAGAAGATGAGCTCATCTAGACTCTCTCAAAAATAGGCCAATGTTTTACTAAACAAGGTTATTCCCTCCAAATCCAAGATAAAGGTTCAGTCAATTGATCTCATCACTTATGTTGGAATAGTAAGGTCCTTCCAAAATTTGGAACCTTTCATTGGTTGGCTCTTTAAAGGTAAAATTCTAACCAGCTCCAAATTGGTAAAACTTGGCATCTCTCAACCTTTTAACTATCCTCTATGTTGCTATGTCGAGGAAGCTCCTGATCGTCTTCTTTTGAAATGCCAGTTCACTTATAAGGTGTAGATGTGGCTTTGTGACAAGATAAATTGGTTTAGTTCTCTTCCAAAATCTCTTTTTGATCTTTTCCTCTATTGGCTAGCTCTTTTCAAGGATTTTGTGCTTTCTCATCCATTTGATTGGTCTCCCCCTCCTTTGAGATTTGGAATGTTTAGCTTGAAGAAATAATAATATTTTTAGAAAATATATTTCTAGCCTAGATCAAGCGATCAAGAAGGTTGAAGTTTCAATCAAAAGTGGTAATGTTTGATATTCTTAGACCATATAAATTTGTTCTCTCTCTTTTACCTCTTGGGATTCTTCTATATTATTGATTTGAAAGTTGCTCAAGATCCATCCCTCAAGGTGCCTTTAGTTTAGGAAGAAAATTGATGGAAGTAATATTTCTTGGATTCCCCCTCCATGCCCATTACTAAACCTCAATTTTTATGGGGTTTTGAGAGGGAATCCAAGTCTTTTTAATGTAGGGTGTGTTATAAGAGATTACAAAGGTAATGTAATTTCAGCTCTTTCTTTGAAATTGGCCACATGTAATAATAATGAAGTTGAGGCTAATGCTCTAATGATTGGCATTAGGCTCAAATGAAAGCTTAATTTTAACAAGACAAGTATAGAGGGTGATTCTTTAATTTTAATAAATATTGTAAAAAATGGTGTAACTCCAAATTAGAAAATTTTGTATGCAATATAGGATGTTTGGAACTTATTGAGTCAATTTTGAGTGTTATGATATTCATCATACTCTAAGAGAAGGAAACAAGATTGCTAATGGTCTAGAAAACCTTGCTTGTGATCACTTGCTTGAGATCGAGGAATTAGATAGATCTTCTATTCATAATTTCCCCCACATAATAGATTTAATTATAAATGTTTAACTGTCAATTTGATAATATTATTGTCTATCAGCCTCAATGGCCCCTCTACTTCTGAGGAGATGTCTTTTCCTCTAATATCATGTGTTTCTTGTGGTAGGATCTTTCTTGATGGAACATTTGATATCTTATCTTGTTTTAAATACACCACAACCTTTTTCAATATGGAAACTTGTGTGTTTAGGAATATCTTATTCATTATCCTTTATTATGATAATCAATTTTCTTGCCAAGGAAAATATTTCTTTTTGAATATTAGATGATCGTAATTATTACTTGTGCTAACCTTCTATATTTTCCCTTTCCTTTCCTTTTTTGGTCACATCTCTCTCTAGTGAGTTTATTGTGTAGAAAGGAGGATGTGAAGGTTTTTTAGGTGATGGATTTGGTTCAGCACAATAAGTGCATTGAAGTGGGAGAGTCTTCCCCTGGGGTGCTACAAGCTAATGTGCTTGTTTTTTTTTATTTGGTGGAAAATTATGTCGAGGAGGCAATTGTGGATGTTTGCAGTAGGGAAAGTATGTTGTTTCCATGTTCATTTTACCCCTCTAAGGTGGTATCCCAATTTCTCTCAAATGACATGGATTTAATCTAGGATGTGAAAATTGTTAGAGTTGGCAAGAAAGTTTGTTCTTGAGGTTTTATTTTCTGAGGCGTCATTCATTGAAGAAATTAGGAATTACGATATACTTGTGGGGTCGGCTCCATTTGGGGGTTTAATCTCCCATAATTACGTTTGGAGCTGTCCTAGCCACCATTGTGTTCTAAATTCAATCATATATGGATTAAAAAAGGATTTTTCCTACATCGTTCAATTCTCTTCACTACCATGCTTCAATTATCTTCACTACCATGCTTCAACTTTAGGTCATGACTTGGTAAAAACTACCAGGGGTGTTCATGGTTCTTGTTATTTCCTTATTTATTTCTAACCCCTATTTAGGTTGATGATGTCGATGGTGATGTATTCATTCTTGCCCCAACTATATGAGGATTTCTTAGACCTCATCCTACAAATCTAAATGAGGCAAATTCAGCCTCTTAATTTTTTAGGTCTTCTGGTCTATTCTTTTTTGTTTGAGGGGTAGATTTTGAAGCTTTCTCTTTTACCCTCATGCTTGCTTTGTTTCCTGCTCTCTTGCTTCAAGATTTTTTTGTAATATCTTATCCTATTTCAATATGATTGGTTTAGGTACTTTGCACCTTTTAAAAAAATAAAAATGGTCCATTGTCTTTTGACAAAACATCATGACCTTCCTTGTAGATCATGAAATTGATTTCCTAAATTTTGTATGATGGCAATAAACATACATATAAATATATCTCATTGACATAATAACTTGTGACATTTTAGGATTTTTCATGAGGATGTAGTAGTCGATTATTTGTTAGTAGTTTAGTAGGTGCTACAAAACATTGGTTGCATCATCAATAAAATAAAAATTATATTGTGAGCCTATCAGATTTTTGAAACTAAAAATGAGAATTACAATAAAATCCAAATCAATAATCTAATAACTACTTCAATGAGAGTGTGTGCACAAATAAATTAAATCAAATTAAACTAATATTACCTCCAAAAACTTGCTTATACCTTACTCAACATAAGCATAGTCTTGATTCACAAAATAGATGTAAATATGGCTTGATTTACCAAAATTCGTGGAACAATTGAATGTCTAAATGATGGTGTACTTATAGCTTTCACCTAATACATGAGCATTGGTGTAGGATGATTTGAAAGATCAATGGATGAGATTGGTTGAGAGATCATGATGAACATGCAAGTGACATGTTTCAAGATGAAGGGCTTGAATGATGAGTTGAGTGATTGTATGGATGAGTGAAGTGAAAGTGAGTAGGAGTGATTAGGAGTTACTTTTTTAGTCAACTCACTAAAATTAGGAGATAGAAGAATATTAATATAATTAAATAAAAAAATTATTTAATTCATGTGCATGAGATGAAGATATATTTAGGAAATAAGTAAAATATTAATTTTATTTATTTTTAGAAGAATTAAAAAAAAAAAACAAATTAAATTAATTTTAGAGGAAATATTAGCTCCTTAGATAATTAAAATTATTTAATTATGGTGAATGAGAAGAATGTATGAGGATAGAAAAAATTAAGAAATTGATTAAATAATTAAAAATGATTTAATTTGTGCGGATAAAGAAAATTGAAGTAATTAAATAACTAAAAATTATTTAATTAAAGTGGTTGGAAGAAAATGATAAATTAATTGAATAATTAAAAATTATTTAATTAGCGTGGATAAGAGGAAATGATAAATTAATTAAATAGTTAAAATATATTTAATTAATGTTTATGATGGAAAATGATGAAATAATTAAAAATTATCTAATTAAAGTAGATGAGGAAAAATTAATGAATATGGTGTTAATTAAATGCTTAAGATTATTTAGTTAATATTAATAGATAGATGGATGAGAAATTATGACGAGACATGATGGTGATCTAGACGAAATGTGTTAGCCATATGTTTATAAATACAACATTCTCAACCCTCGAGTTCTAAAAAAGGTGAAAATAATCCCATGGTGGAGTTTATTGTGAGATTTAATTATCTTTTCATCACAATCATTACCATTTTCAACCATCTTATAATATTATTTTGAGTTTCTTCTTGAATTTTTATTGTTGGATATTTTTTATTTCTCAAAGTAGGTCATGCTATTTAATTGGAAGATGCTTACAAATGAGCTATTGAGTTATAGAATCATATAATCACAAGTGTCAAAATTAAAAATGATTCCATTTGGCTCATATTTTGAAGTTCAATTGATCAATTACTACAAAGTATTATCAATGATGTAACTCTAATTAAGAAGTAGATTCCCCTTCTATAGTCTAATAATATCAATCTCCTATACAAAACAATTATCTTTCTTACAACCATAGTAATAAGCCTCATTTTCTTGCTTTGTCAACAAGACTAGGTTTGGAAGTAGTCCTTTCATCTCACCTTTATTGTAGGTTCCACAAGATCAATAAGACATATAGAATAAGTTATCACAAAATGCAAAGACTCAGGAAAATATTGGAAATTTCAAATGATAATCAATGGTTTTCAAGTTATTCTCAATGTCTACTAGATGAACCCGTAGACATCTAAATTTGACCAATTCCACATGGTCAAAATCGTTTACTATATTCATCTATTTCGTTAATAATGATTAAATTATTTATTTAATCAATATTTTATTTTATGCCTAAGGTTCTTAAAGTATGTAATTGAATAATTAAATACTTTACCTTACACCTTTTCTTCTCTAAATTAAATAAAAATGTCAATTTATTTAATTTAATCACTTGACCTTTTTGATTAAAATTAATTTTTAATTCCTCATTTTCTCTCTCCTTTTGTCACATTCCTTATAATCCTCTTTTAATCTAGATTAAATTAATTAATCTATAATTATAATGTGCACCACTTAATCCAGATCAGTTTCACATCTTCCATAATCTCCCACTTGCTTCTAATATTTCATTAATTATCCTAATCATGTGTTTGCACAACCTTAATCAAGGTCATTAGCCACATTTAGCATGCATTTTTTTAGTCAACCTTTTCATTTGTCTTTCTTAGCCTTGACCCTCTTTCCCATGTGAATTTTTGATTCACATTTATTCACCCTAGATCCTCTCTTCCCCATGTGAATTTTTAATTCACATTTTATCCTCTAAGGCTTACCTTATCCTCATGCAAATTCTAGAATAATTTGACTTGTCACTTCATATGTGCCAAAGACTTCTAGAAGATTAGACTTGTCACATCACTCACATGTGGCAAATTCCCACCCTTTTGGAAACCCCCTCTTATCCATTATATTCTCTCAAGCATGTGAATTTTTAATTCATATTTATGTCTCCAACCACTTTCTCATTCCCCATGGAGATTTTTGAGGAATTCTAAAATCCCTCATATGTCTTTTTCACTCTCATTTAGGGACAAGAAGTTCCTTTTTGAGGAAATATTCTCATCCCCCAAGGTACTTACAAGGTACTTGTCCTTCTTACACATCATGTACCTTCCTTCCACATCATCTTCTTCTAGGCCATCTCACATTCCACATGTCAAAATGTGAGGGCTTGTGAGTCCTCAACTCACCATAGCCCTCCATCTTGGCCTTGTTGGTTTAATCTCAACCGTTGAATTCTCTAGAGAATTCAAATTTCTCTATAAATAGCCCCCTCTCTTTTCTCATTTACAACACTTAGCCATTTGCACCCTTATGCTACCAATTTGATTACTCAACTTGCAAGCATTTTCCTTCATCTAATCAAGTCATTTAACTATTAGCATTTGCATTTTATCATATTTTTCATCTTGCATCTAGCTATCCAAGGAGCATACAAGTTTTCAAACATCAAGGGCCAACCAAGGGATTTAACAACACAAAGGTATAATCATTTGCAATCTTTATTTCATCTTCTTGCTTTGTGTTATCATTCCTTAGGCTAATCTTGAGGTGTACTTTTTGTGTTCTTCCATTAGTGCATAATAGTTGTTTTGCATCTTTAGAATAGGATAAACATTTAGGGATCACAAAACCTAATAGAAACAATATGATTGAATATATTGAAAATAAACCTAATTTTGAGAAGGTACTAAATAACTTGCATAATAAAATGTTGAATTTTGTTGTGTGTTCATATAATTAGGAACCACAAATATAGAAATAAAACCCATAAGAATCAAATTTTTTTCTTATTTTGCATAAATTATTCAAGGTTGATGAAGTATTTCTAACAAAATATGGACTTATTATTAAAAATTATATGTTCTTTAAGAATGATTTCAAGACAACATCTAAGGACCAAAATTTTATTTTGCTTCTTTCTACAAAGCAATAACACATCATTTGCAATGATAAATCAAGTTGCTTATTTTCCTAACTCAAAGGATTATTCAAATAATTTCTATAAGACGTAATCAACTAAAACTAGTCCACTTGTAATGCCCTAACATTGATCGAAGGGAAAAAAATACAACTACCAATTATTTTTCTGAAATGACATCACAAAAATCACTATTGAAAGCTCTACCATGCTCAACATGACACCTACATTGTACACATTAGATGCCATTGCTCATGCAACATCATCATTGACACATCACCAAAGAGAAAATGATGGGGAAGCAAGTGATGATGGGTGTGCAAAGTCCATCATGCATACCCTAAGTTGGTGAAGGATGACCCTAGCAACCTAGGTCACACTTGAACATGTTTATCTTTGAGTTAAGATTATTCTCGTTATACTTCATTTTAAAGGTATATAAAATTCATTCAATGATAAATCGACCATAAAATAACTCACCAATATTTGATGGTTTAAATCCCTATTCATTAATTGATGATGAAAAAGTTTACATTTATTTTTATTTAATTATATATACATTTTTTGATTTAAACTCAATGATTAGATTCAAGTAATAATTATTTATATATAATTTAGATTCATGAAGCTAGTGAAAATGTGTGAGGGTGAGGGTGTGAAGTTTCACAGTGGTGTGAAGGCTAGGGATGGGGCGAATGGCGATGCGGGCGCAGGTAAGAGGGTTCGAAATGCGAGTAGAGGTGGTCATGATTCTTCCCTAGAAAAGGTCGATGGTGATGGGCGGCGATGCTATCAGTTGAGATCTAGTTTTTGTGGAGACGAGGTTCCTGGTGTATTCGTGCCTCCTCTCCCCCCATCTTTGCATCGCTCTCATTCTTGTACAGGCTCAGCCCGAATCGAAAACTTTTGAAGCCTGCAAGAACAATGTGAACCCCTTTCATGTTTGCAATAATTTTTGTTTAGCTCAGATTAAAAAATTGAACCCTAATTTATTGCCTCCCAAGCAGCTCGATCCAAACTCAGGGTCGAAGGAGAATTTAAATGGAAATTATGGTTTAGCAATGGGCGATGTGAAGGTGGCCTTTGCGGATGAACCTACGGTTTTTCACATCTTTGATGATAGCTTAAACTCTATCTCTGTCGATGTGGGGATTCGCTCTCTAATCCTCTGACTTCTACAAAAGTGACCTTTCCTAGAGGATGTCCAGGATTGGGTGTTGTCTATTTGGCATAACCTATCACCCCCAGAGATTCATTCCCTAGATTTTGGATTTTTTTGATTACCTTCTCTTCTGTTGAAGATTGCAAATTTGTAACACAAAATGGCCCCTAGTTTATGGAGAATTTTGGTATGTTCCTCACTCCATGGAATCCCTTCTTCAACCAGGTCATGACTATAATTTCAAAGATCCCAATCTAGATCAGGTTATACAACCTTCCCCTGGTAATGAATGATTATTCTCTCATTAGGTAGATGTTAGGTCAGGTTGTTCACGAAGATAGATATTGAGATGAAGGCTTTATACAGATACACAAGGGTTTGTGCCCTTGTGGATATATCAAAACCCCTTCCTATCTCAATTCAGATCCATTCCTCTCATGGTACCTGGGTGCAATTTTTAAATTTTGAGGGTTTTTCCTTTAGATGTTTTTGTTGGTATGAGTTGGGTCATAAGATTGGGGACTGTTCTACTCCAAATCTGCTTGGTTTCAGATGCTACAACCTTAAGAGGTGGAGCAGAAAAGTTGGGTCTCTGGATGTTGATTTCGTCTAGCACAATCATAGCAAGTTCTTTGTTCCCCATTTTGCTTTAGGGTTTGACCTGATCCTCCCTTACCGAAAAATTTGATCCCTGACATTCCTTTTGTCCTAAATTTAGATATTATATTGCTTGTAGATGATGTGGAGGATTCAGAATCAAATGACACTTTCTCATTTATGGATGATCTGGATGACCCTACTCCTGAGATTTTTGATCAAGGATTTTTTGTGGCTCCTTCATGGAAATTGAGAATCTTTCAAGTTGAATCCAAAAAGACAAAACCTGACTGTGGTGATTCAAAGTGGAAAAAAGGGAGGAAATTTGAGGCTGAAAAACTCTGCATTGAAGGAAAAGAGGTGGTGGAGGAGGGCTCTCAATGGACCATGGAGGCCCTCTTCTCCCAAAAAAAATTTAAAATCTTAGCTTGGCTTTGGTTGGTTGGCCTTAGCATCTCTTCCCTTGTTGGATCTGAATCTTGGAGTCTTATCTTTCATTGCCTCCATCGGGTTTCTATGGGTTCGCTTCTTCTTATGTTGGTTGGAGTGTAGTTGGTTGGTTTGCAATCAACTTTGCTGGACTACTTATGCTCACCTTTCTTCAAGGACTTGCTTCATGCTTTTTTATTTTATCTTTTCATATACAAAAATTTAACATGCCAATTTTTCACGCAACTAAATTTCTTAAGTTTTCACTTTCAAGTAAATAAACTATGTTTCATAACCATTGCCATAATAAAAAAAATTCCAAAAGAGAAAAAATGAACATAGATGACATAACAAATTACAAATTTTGATTTTATTTCCAATATAAAATTCCATATGTTACAATATTTCCAATGATTGTATACAAAGTACATACATAGCTCAAATTAGCTTCAAAGCATTAGATATAGATGGTCCAGGAATCTCCTTTCAAATTTTGGTTGCCAACTGAGGAGGAGAAGCATCACTCAAGTGCTTTTTCACCAACCATAGACTCAAATGCGGCCCCTTGCACATCTATCATCTAATAGATGGCCCTACCCTTCAACAAAGAGATTGGTGGAGTAACCTCATAATGACAACCACTCTAAGCTTAGTGTTGTGCCTTACATAACTAGAACTTGTAAACACTACAATCATGAACTAGAATGCATAAAAGGAACACAACATGAATTGACAGTGGAGCAAAGGAAATCACACTACTTTGGTCAGCTTATTCTCACTCAATATCTCGAGTGACAGTCATCCTATTCACTTACACTACTCTAGCTCGATTTGACTTTGGGCCATTATAAACTATGCATAGGTGATTTCCTTCAATAGGTAGTTATTAACCTCATAAATAACCTATTCCCTTTTCCCAAAACATAATGGTATCTCTACCATAAAAGCATAAGCAAAAGAATAACTTACCCCATTCCATGGATATTCTAATTCCGGGTATAGCATATAAGCTTTCTAAGTCTACAAACTAACTTTACATAAAATAACTTAACAAGCTATTCCCATTTTGTCAATCCTAGTATGTAATACTATAGATGATATTCAATATCTCCTTAATATGGAGTAAGTACAATCACTTATAAAGAAATCATATCAATAAGTCTTTTCCTTTCCTACAAGAAAATAGACTATTACTCTATTTCAAGAAAACTAATGCAATTTCAAATTTAAACACACAAGGCAATCAATCTTTCAAATAAAAGATAAAACATAAAGAGAATAGAATCTCATTCCTGTTAATCCTTTTTTCTACTCACTAGATCTCAAGCTTGACCCCCTCTTAAAATCAACTTAGCAACAAATCTCTCTCAATATCTCTCACAAAGTTTTCTCACAATAACTCTCAGCAACATAAGAATCCTCTCAATGAAAATATAGCAAAAAGCAGCAATGTAATAATGCAAAGAAGAATTGTATTCAAATGAGGTGAGAATATCTCATATTTATACCCAAAAACCAGAATCTTTAGGCTACAAACAAGGCTTATACTATGACATTCTCATCCAAATATCATCAACTTAGCTCAAAAATGAAAAGGTGGCAGATTTCTATCTCAATAGTCACTCACACAGGACACCGGATCAACCCAATGCTTGCCAACAACATTTTGACTGGTTCAAAAAGCACATGCTTCATTTTGGAAGTTTATTTATAGGTTAAATAGACTTCTAAATGAAACACAAGATTCATAGTATGGTACCAACTATTCATCACATTTAGTATTTTCAAGCTTGCTATTTCAAATAGAGGAATGAGCCAGATTCTATTTGGCTACATTTCACATAGTCAACTTGGTCCAAGCTAAACCATTCAACACATTTCAATGAGTCGACTTCCTTCAATATAGTGTGGATTTATAATACTTAGCATGTTATTTATATTATGTGCAACACTTTATCATTTATGTTTATTAAACTTTACACAACAGATTTGGACTTATGTATTTTCATCCTTTTATAAATGATGATATATGTAGCTTAAATACTTAGCATTGTGCCATCATATGTAGTGCTATAATCTCACTATATCAGTCATGCCATATATTCAATAAATCATGTATATATATATATATATATATATATCATTAGTAAATAGCATTCAATGCTATTTATATCTATGTATCTATATATATTCAAATATATATATATATATATTTATATATATTATTTGACAAATAAGTTTGTCTACATAATCCACTTTTTATTTGAATGAAAGAGATCAAGTTATTATTTCATATACAATATTGTTTGTATATATATTTATATTCATGTATACGTAAATATACATATATTGACATACTCGTATGGACATTCTCATTTATCAACACATATGCATATATCGATATGTGTATACATATGTATATATGCATATATCTCATATATATATATATATATATACATTCAATTATACAATCACACATGTAAAAATTTTGTATCTTATTGATAGGTATATATACATGTGATGTATATATATATATATATTCGTACATGTCTCATTTCCCTCTCGATATCACCATGCCCATGAGCAACCCATCCATGAGCGTGCGTAGGTACGTCTACCTATGTACTCTCATGCACGTATTAACTCACATGTATGGATTATCGTCGACATGCATATGTATACATATATATATATATATTCTATGTATATATATCTCATCAATTAAGTATACTAATATAAAGAGGAATTCACATGCCCCAAGCACTAAACACAAACCAAGAATGCTCTTAACAAAATCAAGATCCTTCCTAATGCAAACACATCATACTAAAGGTTGACTTACCAATTCCCAAAACTATGACTTGCCTCAACTATTCTATAAGTGAGTGTGTGTAAGCTCAGATAGGTTTCATTACAGGTTTCCCAACCAAGTTCTTCTCCTGAGTGATACTTCCCCTCACTTCCAGAGGATTGAATCTGAATCTGCATCCAACTTAACACATTTTCATGGTAGTCAGTCATTCATCATGACAAGCATTTACATTATACTTTTCATAGTTAGAATATCAAATTCAATAACCATTCATTCCAGATATCCATTCCATTATATAACATCAAATGAAATAAACATCCATTCATAATTTTTGATAAACAAAGTGCAATCATATATATATTTTCCATTCAGAATTCCAAATGCATTCACATATGCAATAATTTACCCTAACATAGTAATAGTAAATAGGTAAACATGCAATGGGGTGTAACATTCTCCCCCCTTGTGAATCATCGTCTCCGATGATTTTATGTAGAAAATATTAAAAAAATAAATTTAAAAAAAAAACATTGTTTTTCAAGAACTTTCAAAAGCATGTAAGACATATGGAAACTTCCGCTCTATCTCAACATAGTCTTCCCAAGTTGTAAAATCTTCTACATATTGGTCCTACTAGACTTTTCACTGTAGAACCTCACTGTTACGTAAGCGAAGCTTACGTGTTCCGAGAACCTTGATAGGATTGATTGTTACCACTATGGGATCATGCATTTGTATTTATCATTCCAATCAATTACATGATTATCTCCGGTTTATACTTCTTTAGGTAAGAAACGTGAAATACATTATGCATTCGGGCAAGAGTTGGTGGCAACACAATTGAGTGAGCTACAGGATTCACTTCCTCAAGAATCTCAAAATGACCTAAATAACGCAGAACTAGTTTGGATGACTTTCCAAAATTGATGGAAATCTTATGAGGTTTCACCCTCAACAACACCTTATCACCTACTACAAAATTCTTGGGTACTCATTTTTCATCTGCATAGCTTTTATATTTATCATTGGATTCAACTAGCCTTTTGTTAACAATTCTAACATGTTCCTCCATTTCAACCAAAATCTCTAGCCCAAGACTCACCCTATCCTCAAGTTTATCCCAACCTTGACACTTTCGACCATATAATGCTTCGAAAGGAGCCATCTTTATTGCAGAATGGTAGGAATTGTTATAAGCAAATTCCACTAAAGGCAAGTAATCTTCCCACTTGTATTGTTGATCCATGCAATACATTCTTAGTAGGTCTTCGAGTACTTGATTCACCCTTTTTTTTTACCCATCTATTTCTAGATGATATGTTGAACTTATATTTAGTTGAGTCCCAAGTGTAGAAAATAAGGTTTGCCAAAACCTTGAGGTCACACATGCATCCCTATCTAAGATAATCTTCTCAAGAATTCCATGTAGTCTAAACACCTCTTGAATTAATTTTTGAGCTATGACAGGAGTTCCATTAGTTAGATTACCAGGTATGAAATGTGTTACCTTAGTAAGTTTTTCCACAATCACTAGAATGGCATTGTGCTTATTCCTTGCACAAATTCCATACTAATGACTTGCCACTTACTTTCTGGAATATCATGTGGGTATAGTAAGCTCATAGGATGATGATGTTTAGCTTTCACCCTTTAACATTCTAAGCATCTAGCCACAAATCTAGCATCGTCCCCTTTCATCCCTTTCCAAAAATATAATGGCTTAACATCAGCCAACATTTTTGTCACACCAAGATGTCCAGAGTATGGTGCTTCATGAACTTCTTCCACACAAGATTCCTTAACTCCTTAGATTCAGGCACATACATTCTTCCCTTATACCTTAGCAATCCATTGGGTTCAAAGTGAAATCCCTCGTACCTTACATCTTGCAGATTGTTCATGAGTGCTTGCTTAACTTGCATATAGTACTCATCCTCCTTGCATTTTTGTAATAATTGGCCTTTAAAGTCAATTTGAATTGTCACTATTGAGGCAATATGACGTCTATGACTTAAGGCATTGTCAACCTGATTTTATTTTCCCTTGATGTAGATGATATTGAAGTCATAATCAATTATCAACTCTAGCCACCTTCTTTGTCGTGCATTCAGATTAGGCTGCGTAAATAGATATTTCAAACCGTAATGATCAGTTTTCATCTCAAATGGCTTTTCCAACAAGTAATACCTCCACATTTGCAATGCATGAACCACTGTTGTTAACTCTAAATCATGCGATACCTAATTTTTGTTGTAGGGTTTTAGCTTCCTTGATTCATAAGCAATTACTTTCCCTTCTTGCATTAAGACCCCTCCCAAGCCTTCTTCCAATGCATTTGTGATAAGAGTGAAGTCACCATCAGGATCTTGTACTTTCAAAATTAGAGCAGTAGTCAACTTCTCCTTAAGTAGATCAAATGTTGCTTGGCATTTTTTTGTCCACTCAAACTTATTCCCTTTCCTCTGCAAAGAAGTAATTGGAAAGGCTATTCTAAAAGAAGTTTACAACAAACTTCCTATAATATCTCGCCAAACCCATAAAACTTCTTACCTCGAAGACATTTTTGGGTATTGACCATTCTAGCACTGTCTTGATCTTGGTTGGATTAATTGAAATACCATCAGTCAAAATCACATGTCCAAGGTACTACACTTTCTTTTGAAAGAAGGTACATTTAGAGAGTTTCCCATACAAATTATGTTCTCTCAATCATTGTAGAACTATCTCCAAATGCTTGCAATGATCCTCCTCATTCTTTGAATAAATTAGGATATCATCCAAGAAAACCAAAAAAAATTATTCAAGGAATCCCTAAACACGTTGCTCATTAGGTTCATAAATTTTATTGGCAGATTAGTAAAATTGAATGGTCGGACCATAAACTCATAATGCCCGTATCTAGTTTTGAAGGCAGTCTTTAAAATATCCTCATCTTTGATTCTTAACTGGTGGTATCCAGATTGTAGATCAATCTTAGAAAACATAGTATCTCCTGCATTTGATTGAAAAGGTCATCAATGTGTGGAAATGGATACTTGTTGTTTATCGTAGCTTTGTTAAGAATTCAATAATCTATGCATAATCACAATGTACCATCCTTCTTTTTCACAAAGATTACTGGCACTCCCCAGGGTGAAACATTGGGTCTTATCAATCCCTTAGATAACAATTCATCTAATTGTGCCTTAATCTCCATTAACTCATTTTTTTTCATTCTGTAAGGTACTTTGGAAATAGGTTCAGATCTTGGCACTATATCAATGGACAAATTGAATACCCTTTTCGATGGTATTCCAGGTAATTCCTCTAGAAACACATTTGAAAACTTTTGTAAGACAAGATATCTTTCCATATCTGTATCTCTAGTTTCCATCATTTCACCTCCATCCATCTCTTGGTAATCATGTGACTCACAGTTGACAACACAATCCTGAGAAATGTCTTCCTTATATTCCTCAAGGTTTTCCATTTTTACTGCAAAGAGCTTGCATCCTTTCTTCTTATCCCTAAGCAATTGCATGGTAGAGATTTGACACAACTTGACTTCCCTAGGTATCCCTTGCAGCATCACTTGGTTACCTAAATCATCCAAGCACTCTACTATTTTGGCATGGAATTCTACCTTGGCTTGATGCTTTCAAAGCCAATTCATTCCTGGGATAACATAATAGGATCCTAAGGGTGCTACATATAGGTTTACCTCTGTAGAGAAAAAAGGTAGCTCAATCCTAGCCTCGAACAAACATTGTTCCACCATTTCTCTTGTCTGGTTTGCATATTATACAACTTGTGACTTTTCCATATAACCAAATTTCCTAGATATTTACTTTTCTATTCTAGGCGAAACAAATTTTTCAATAGGTCTAGTATCTATAAGTATGGAAATAGGAAAACCAAATAAAATACCTGGAGTCTCCATTGGGGTAACTTGATACTCTGCTTGATAATCGTCCAAGGCAACATGAATCTTTTTTTGGAATGCGATTTGCTAGGAAGGAAGTGGGTTTCCATAAGATCATGACCTACAAGGCTTATTGGGATAATTTATAGCAAAAGAGTCCCCACCACATGTGAAGCATCCCGTTGCCAGTCCATTCTTCCTTGCAGGTTCACTAGGTGTACTATAATTTCTTCTAGCATTGTTAGCATTACCACCATTACAATTATTCCTTTTGTGTTCCCTCCTTGATTATCTTCCATTATTTTGGGGTCCCTTTTCCCCTTGCTTTTAAAAATTTTACACTCCTTCAAACTTCCATGGAGTTGGTTTAACTTGATCCCTTACGAACTTCTTACGATTCCTACTCTCTTGGTGGATGGATATGGCTTTGAGCTTCTGATCTTTCTTAACAACCTTCTCATAAACTAGGTCCATAGTGGTTGGACAATAAACATCTACTTCACCACCAATCTAGCTATTAAGCCCCATAATGAATTTCCTTATACAGAAACGTTCATCCTTCTGATACATTGGTACATATTGTAATAGTCGGGTGAAATTTTCCCAATACTCATTTATTGACATCTCTCTTGGTTTTAAAATCTAAAATTAGTGAGTTTCTAGTCGTAAAAGAGTGAGTTAGCTATATTTTCTTGAATATTTCAAAAAAATAGTTCCATGTAAGTTTCAAAGAACTAAACCGAGGTTCCATTTTCTTGTTCATCCACTAGTTAGAGGCTTCTACCACTAATTGATAGTCTCCCCATATTGATTTTGTGACCTCAAAATAGTTTTTGATCTCAAAATATTTTTCCAACTGAATCAACCATGCCTCAGATTCTTCCCCATCGGTGCTACCTTCAAATTTAGGTGGGGTTATTTTCCTCATGTCCCTAGAAATTTTAGTAGCCAAACACTTCCTACTAGTTCCTTCAGATTGAGAGTGCGATTTCTCTTTTTCATGTTCATGGGTCCAAACATGATCATGATAATTATCTCCCTCATCTTCATTGATAGGGAATTATTTATTAATCATAACTTCTTGTTCTACTATATCTCTTTCCCTTACTTCTTGCTCAAGATTTCCCAACCTTGCATTGGTTTTGTGAATGATAGCCAGAATTTGATCCAACTTAGCTTCAGCACCCTCTGAACCTTGTCCAACTTCCTAACTCCCTCCAAGATTAGTCCTTGTTCTCACCATCCTTTACAAGAAAAGGGATATACCTGAGGTTCATCTTTATTAGATTCAATCATTTTCTTACTATCTTATGGATAACATTTAAATGAGGATTCATTCGCACATAAAAGAAATTTCACTTAATATTTGATCACAAGCTTTTGATAAACACATGATTTTTATTATTCACAAGGATCTTGATATCCTTTCGATTTACATAGAGTGACTATTCAAGTAGTCAAGTGGAGAGTATCCCTCAAATTCTATCTTTGACACATAGCTCAATGGGGTATACCCCTCAGATTTTTGTCCATCTCTCATTTGCTCATATCTATCCCAAAACGAGTAGTAACCTTTGGATTTATCATTTGCTACATAGTTGTGGCGAATATAACCCTTCGATTAATTACTTGAGGAAATTACAATCACTTATGACATAGGAAGAACTCTAGGGTCTCTAAATATGAATGTTGGACTCGCACTCTCTTCTGAGGGCATATATATCCCTAGAAAGTGACAAGGAATCAGACTTTGTTGTTGAAACTAGAGGTAGATAGTTGAAATTGGCCTCCTCCTTCATCCTTCTCTTTACTTCACTAATCCGAGGAAGAGTGTGACTGACACTTTCAGTATCACTTAACCAAACAACATTATCATAGTTGGTACCCTCTATCGTATGAATAATGGCCTCTTTTTCCTTCTTGACTTTCAAGTAGTGCTCATTCTTGATTACTGAATTCCTTGCAATTAACCTAAGACACGCCATCCTGGCACAAGAATTTCCAAAGCTTAGTCTCATTCAATGTTAGATGGAAAGTATTATGAGCACATAGGTTCCAAAGCTAAACCTGGCTCTGATACCAGCGTAACATGCTAATTTTTCATGCAAGTAAATTTCTTAGGTTTTCACTTTCAAGTAAATAGACTATGTTTCATAACCATTGCCATAAAAAAATTATTTTTGAAAAGAGAACAAATGAAGATAGTTGACATAACAAATTCCAAATTTTGATTTCATTTCCAATATAAAATTCCACATGTTACAATATTTCCAACAATTGTATACAAATTACATACATAGCTCAACCGAGCTTCAAAGTATCAGATATAGATGGTCCAGGAATCTCCTTTCAAATCTTGGTTTCCAGCTAAGGAGGAGAAGCATCAATCAAGCGCTTTTTGGCCAACCACAGACTCAAATGTGGTTCCCCACACATCTATCATCTAGTAGATGGCCCTACCCTTCGATGAAGAGATTGGTGGAGTAACCTTGTAACAACGACCACTCTAAGCTTAGTGTTGTGCTCTATATGACTAGAACTTGTAGATACTACAATCCTGAACTAGCATGCATAAAAGGAACATGATGAAGTGATAATGGAGCCAAGTCAATCACACTACTTTGGCCAAAGTATTCTCACGCAGTATCTCAAGTGATAGTCATCCTATTCACTTACACTACTCTAGCTTGATTTGACTTTAGGCCATTATAAACTATGCATAAGTAATTTCCTTCAATAGGTAGTCATTATCTTTAGAAATAACCTATTCCCTTTTACCAAAACACAATGGTATATGTACCATCAAAGCATAAGAAAAAGCATAAGTTAACCCCTTCCATGGATATTCTAATCCCAGGTATAACATATAAGCTTTCTAAGTCTACAAATTAAATTTGCATAAAATAACTTAACAAGCTATTCCCATTTCATCAATCCTAGTATGTAACACAATAGATGATATTCAATCTCTCCTTAATATGGAGTAAGTACAAGAATTTATAAAGAAATCATATCAATAAGTTTTTTCCTTTCCTACAAGCAAACAGACTAGTAGTCTTTTTCAAGCAAACTAATGCAATTTCCAATTTAAACACACAAGGCAATCAATCTTTCACATAAAAGATAAAACATGAAGAGAATAGAATCTCATGCCTGTTAATCACTTATTCCAAGACTCACTGGATCTCAAGCTTAACCCCCTCTTAAAATCAACTTAGCAACAAATCTCTCTCGTTCTCTCTCACAAGGTTTTCTCATAATAACTCTCAGCAAAATAAGAATTCTCTCTATGAAAATATATTAGAAAGGAGCAATGTAATGATGCAAAGAAGAATTATATTCAAATGAGGTGAGAATGCCTCATATTTATACCCAAAAACCAGCATCCTTAGGCTACAAACAAGGCTTATACTATGACACTTCTCAACCAAATAGCATCGACATAGCTCAATAATAAAAAAAGTGGCGAATTTCTATCTCAATAGTCACTCACACAAGACAACAGATCGACTCACATTTCTTATTCTCAATACTTCTATTCAAAATAGAGGAATACGTTAGATTCTATTTGGCTATATTTCAAATAGTCAACTTGGTCCGAACTAAACCATTCGAAACATTTCAATGAGTCGACTTCCTTCAATATAACGCGGATTTATAATACTCAACGCATTATTTATATATGTGCAACACTATCATTTATGTTTATTAAACTTTACACAAAAGATTTGGACTTATGTATTTTCATCGCCTTTTATCAATGATGATATATGCAACTTAAATACTTAGCATTGCACCATCATATGTAGCGCTATAATCTCATTATATTGGCCATGCCATATATTCAATAAATCATCCAATAACATATGTATGTGTGTGTGTGTGTGTACATATATATAACATTAGTAAATAGCATTCTACGCTATTTATATATATATATATATATTGTTTGACAAATAAGTTTGTCTACACAATCCACTTGATATTTGAATGAAAGAGATCAATTTATTATTTTATATACATCATTTGTATATATATATATATTTATATTCATGTATACGTGCATATAGATATATCAACATACTCGTACGGACATTCCCATTTGTCAACACATGCGTATATCGATATGTGTATACATATGTATATATGCATATATCTCATATATACATACATTCGATTACACAATCACACACATAAATATTTTCTATCTTATTGATAGGTATATATAAATGTGATGTATATATATATTCATACATGTCTCATTTTCCTCTCAATATCACCATGCCCATGAGCAACACGTCCATGAGCATGCGTAGGTACGTCTACCTATGTACTTTCATGCATGTATTAACTCACATGTATAGATTATCATTGACATGCATATGTATACACACACACATATATATATTCTATGTCTATATCTCATCAATCAAGTAAAGTAATATGAAGAAGAGCTCACATGTACCAAGCACTGAATACAAACCAAGAATGCTCTTAACGGAAATCAAGATCCTTCCTAATGCAAACACATCATACTAAAGGATGACTTACCAATTCCCCAAAATATGACTTGACTCAACCATTCTATAAGTGAGTGTGTGTAGGCTCAAATAAGTTTTGTTACAGGTTACCTGACCAAGTTCTTCTCTTGAGTGATACTTCCCCTCGCTTCTGAAGGATTGAATCTGAATTTGCATCCAACTTAACACATTTTCATGATATTCATTCATTCATCATAACAAGCATTTACATTATAGTTTTCATAGTTAGAATATCAAATTCAATAACCATTCATTCATAATTCTCCAATAAACAAAGTTCAATCATATATATTTTCCATTCATAATTCCAAATACATTCACATATGCAATAATTTACCCTAACATTGTATAGTAAATAGGTAAACGCACAATGGGGTGTAACATAAAAACTCTCTTACGAATCAATATATAATATATATTTATATATAATTCTTTAAATTCAACGATAATATACAAAAATATTAATATATAATAATTATAATTATATATCTTTCCCTTTTCTTTTTAAGTATTCACTATTAAAATTACTTTAGTTATATTTAAATCCCCTATTTCCTTATTTCTTTAATTGATGACATATTACCTTTTATATATATTTTAACCTACTTGAAAGCTTCCATTTTTAATCTTCTATTATTTTTTTTGAAAACTTAGAAACTTTATTTTTTATCTTATCATATTTAACTTATTTAAAATTTGCTAAGTCCATGCCCATTAGTGTCATTTTAAGTGTGTAGTGTCATAAATTGTCACCCTTGACAATTTCACACTTTGTTTTGCTCCCCCTTAAGTGCATGGACCTAATTGTACACCTAATTTCCTAAATTATTCATTCTATGGCACATTTTAAACAATTACCAACAAATTGCAAACGGAAAACAAATGCATTCATTTAATGCTTTGCCCTTGACACCTTAATTCCCAAAAAATAGGGTTGGGACATAGTCACCCAAGGGGACTTAGTCCCCCTATTTTGTCTCCAAATTCAAATATGTCAGTGTCGGTATTTTATTATTTAAAATTCAAATGTCCAAAGTTGGCTATTGGGATTTAATTTTTACAAAATTAGAATAATTACATAAAAATACCTTGTTATTGCATCATTTGAAGGACATCTAAAAAATTATTGGAGAAATTATTATCAAGAGTAGCATTTCAAAGATTTGTTGCAGAAATTCAAGATCCAAACATCATGTCAAAGTGTATGTGATTTTGTTCATGTTTATGTTGAGTTTGGTCATTTATGTTATCATATTGTTTGTGAGGAGTAACCCTTGTAGGTCTCCAAGCAAATCAAGCCATCAACAATCAAGCCTTGAGGATATTTTTATGACTTTAGTCCTTCATGGAAGCCATTAGTGGGTGGTGAATTATAGTCCATTGTTGATTCATCATTCCTTTTTATCATCTAGTTGTATCCCTCAAAAGGATAGGTTTTATATCATCGACATTGCCATCATGGAATTGGAAACACTAACACGAGGTTTGAATAAGGCAAGCCACTAAATGGGACAACCCTTCCTCTCTTTGTGAATGTTTAAGTTTCAAGTTTGAAGAATATAGGATGAAGTTTGAATATTAATTATCTATTGTTGCAATCAAACCCTACATCTTGACAACTCACAAAAACTCAATTACAACAATATTCGACAAAGATCTAACTGTGCAATAAGCAAGAAACAAAAGCTCTAATCTAGCTCTTGAGGACTACAAAAATGGATATGAATTTGGTCAATAAGGACACTATCACATGGTTGACTTAGTCCTCCAAATTTATACTGCAGGTGCACAGTGTCATGCTCAATCTACTTCTATTGTCCAAATTTATCTTTGACCTTTTGTGTTTGTTGTATTTGCATCAGAATAGTAATTTACATCATTAGCCTATTCATTGCATTACATTTAATCCTTAAGTCCATTTCAAATTTGGTCAAGGGAAGGTTGACTCACCTTTCAGGTTGTAATTCAATCATATATCTTTCCCAATTCCATCAAATCTCATCCACAATCATATCATTTCATCCCCTCTTCTTAACAAAATTTAGGAAAATGCATCAAACCACTTCCTAAAAGGGGATAGATTTCACCTTTTTCTTCATTTCATTTTGGTGAGCCTAATGTGTTAACATTATAAACCTTCTAAAATCTGAATAAATTCATCCTAGATCTAGGTTTAGCATTGCATTATCTTGTATTGTTCATTTAGGCATTCATTTTTGCATCATAAAAGGCATAAAAATTCAAAGTTTACATACAATATTGCATTATAGGTTGCAATAGGGTTAATTTCAATCATCTTAGATTAGATTTGCATTCCAATTACATTTAAAAATATATATCAGGTCAGTTAAATTTGAAAATTTTCATTGCATTCATTTAGGTGTCTTGCATATAACTCAAAAAAGTGAAAAATTATATTGTTTTGTTTCAAAAAGGCATCAACATCATCATTTTTGAGATTTAGGCATATTAGAATCAGTCAATTGTTGCATCTTAGATCTCTAAATTACATTTATAATTATCTTTTATTGCTTGAACATTTCCAAAATTTTGCACACTTGCATTTTGAGTTACATAATAATAAAATCGATCAAATTTTGGAAAATTATTCACTATCAAACCTGTTTGCACAAACTTGAGATCCTTAAACAATATAGCACACACTCAAATTTTGTTTTTTTTAAAACTTGTATAGGACATAGTCGCCCTAGGAGACCTAGTCCTGCCAAATTAAGCTCAAATTCATTGTGCAAAATCTTGTCTCTGGTCTCTGCCCAAATCTGGCATCAATTTTTGAAGATCGGTCCTATAATTGTCTAGTTTGATTAAAAAAAAAAAAAAAACATTTCTAGCTTGATCCATAGGACATAACACAATGTTCTCATTGCAAAAATATTGTATTCTCATAATTCATGTTATATTGTCAAATCTTGTTAAGTATTTCAAGGAATTTTTTATATAAGAATACGAAAATGAGTTTATGCCTCCTCTTTTGTTATTTTTCATTGATCCCTCTCCCACTATCTCTCCTATGTGTGAGATTGGCTTGGTGCAAGATAATGCAATCATTAATAATCATGAAAATATTTTTTGTTCTTCTCTCGATATCTCTCCTATTTGTGAAGGACGTATCTTTGTGTTAGAAGATCCAATCATTGAGCATCTTGAGAATCTTGTTTATTTATATCCCAATACCTCTCCTACTTGGGAAGAAATTATGGTGAAAGAGGATGAAATAATCAATATATTTCTTTCAAAAGATAGTAAGAGGGATTGCATAGATGAATATGCTAAGGTGACATCAATTCCCTCACCAATAGAAGATCATCAACAAGTAGTTAAATCCATTGAGGTTATAAACACACAATTGGATATTAGATATCTTTTAATTATTAGACCTCATAAAGCTCTTTTAATTATTGGACCTCCTAAAAGTCCTATAATTATTGTACCTCCTAAATCACCTCTCATTATAGGACCTCCTAAACCCCATGGTCATAGCCTAAAATTTGCAAAACAACTCACTAGTAATCATGTGCCGCAACAACCAATTTATCATGTAGTTGCTCACATATATAACACTAGAAATAATAAGCAAGCAAAACAAACACCAACATCCATCCCATTTTCTCAACCATACCTCCCACCTACACCTAATATTTCACAGTTTAGTGGTAACGAATATGATCTTATTGAGAAAATTCATAACATTCCTGCTAAGATCTCTTTGTGGAATTTGATTCAAGCATCACATGTTTATCATGGCATGCATAAGAATGCTTTGCAGAAAGTTGTTATACCTCTTAGTACACAACCAAATTATGTAGCAGGTTTTCTCGAGAGTATGAATTCGGATAATTTGGATATTGTCTTTCATCAAAATGAATTACCCCCTTTTGAAACACAAAAAAAATGATGCCTTGATGACAATGGTTTAGGGCTAAATTAATGACAATGGTTTAGGCATACCCTTATTGACAATTTAGGGCTAAATTTTTGTAGTTTTCATATTTTGGATAAAATTGGAGGGGATAAAAATTTAATTCAACCCACTATATTATCAATCAAAGGTTTTGATAACATGGGAAGACAACCAATTAGTATGATAATGTTACATGTTAAAGTTGGTAAGGTTGTATTACAAACTCCCATCCATGTCATTCCCCATGATCTTTCATACAATCTTCTCTTGGGTAGACCATGAATTCATGAGATGAAAGGAGTGCCTTCAATGCTTCATCCTTTAATCAAATACACATACAATAATAAGGTTTACACAATAAAATTTGATCCTAAATCTGAAAATTGTTTACAAACTGAAATAGGAATAGAGAGTCCTTTTAGCACATTGATACCAACTTCAAAAGTGGAACCTTTACAAATTGAAGACAAAGATGAGTGTCTTTCATTTTTATTAAATTTGTTGGATGATGATTGGAGATTGTTAGATTCCACACTTACATTCATGGGGGAATACAAGATTACACCATCAAAATCAGGAAAAGAGAAAGAAGCTACAATGGTATCAATATGATCTATCACTGGATCATCAAAAACATTTGATTCCATAACTACTAACAATGAGGAAAGCACAAATTACATATCTAAATATGATGAAAGTGATTATGAAAAACCACCTTCTTCAAAAGAAATGGAATCCATTTATGGAAGAGGTTATGAACTTTTGAAACAATTTGGCTATAATGGAAAAGGACATGGTGTAAAAGAACAAGGCATATGTGTCCCCATAGAGCTCAACACACAAGAAAAAATAAAAGGTTTTTGTTATTGTCCTTCAAAAATCATGAAAATATAAAAAATACCTTCACTTAATTATGCAAGATTCTCCCTCAAAAAATAGCATTAGTTGTTGCTCCTTTCCATGTGGTAGTTGTATTATCACGACATGCTCACTACCATGCATGGAGTTATAAATTAAGTTTTATCAATCATATTGTACTTGCAAGAATCCTTTTTCATCCATCCATCTTGGGTCACCTTTCTCCCTATGATTGGGGGGGCAAGGGGTTATATAACCTTGTGTTAGGTGCATTCCTTCTAGTAAGGGATCCTTTTCTATCTCCTTAAAATTTTAGTGTAGCAAGTACACTAACATTTTAAGGGGGGGTATATGATCCCTCACTCATTGTTGGTATAAGAAATGGTCCCTTTTTAGTGATTATAACATACATCTCCTAGAAAGTGTGACCTTTTCAATAAAAGTGCGGCCTTCTCGATCTATGCTAGTGTCTCCTTGGTGGTGATATTGGGCTTGATATCCCCTAACTGTGTGACTTTTCTTGGCATATGATGTCCCCCTGGGTGGTAATGTTATGGCTAGTATTCCTTAAGGTGTGAGTCTTATATTCCATGACTTGTCCTCTCTTGGTGGTGATATCATGTGTGGTATTCCCTAAGGTGTGACCCTTCATGTATTGAGCAATACCCCTTTGTTATTTTTTGCAAAACACATTTTGCAGTGGTGTTGTGCATAGCACCCCTTGTGATTTTGGCCTTGTCTTGTTCCATCTTCTTAGACGTTTATGTGCCTTCTTAGGTGATTTTATCATTTATGCACCTTCTTAGGCAATTTCATACATCTTCTTAGGTGATTTTATGCACCTTCTTAGGTGATTTTTTCATTTATTTGCCTTCTCAGGCTAGTTCATGCACCTTCTTAGGTGAGTTTATGCACCTTCTTAGGCAATTTTATCATTTATGCACCTTCTTATGTAAGTCTTTGCACCTTCTTAGGTGAGATTATGTGCCTTTTTAGGTGAGTTTTTCCACCTTCTTAGGTGAGACTTTGGTAAATTTGTTTCATGAATTCATTATAACACAACTTGTTGATTCATGGACACCTCATTTAATATGGTCATCGAGCATAACCCAACTTGCTTAATAGTAGAGTTGTGTGTTTCATGAGTGTCTAGCACAACACAACTTGCTAGCCTTGTGGAACCCATCATATTGCATGGGCACCTGGCATAACACAACTTGTTAGCTAGTAGATCCATGTAGCTCATGGGTGATGTGGCACAATGTAGCTTTCTAGTCCTCGTTAGAGCATTCCTTTGTTTAACATTCATTCAATGTATGAAATTTGGTATTTGAGCCAATTTAAGACTGGGGTCTCTTTACCTCACCGGATTGAATCCTTTTAGTATGAACCTTGTGTTTTTTTGTGTCTTTTGTGTATCTTCTTTGTGTTTGCATTGTTTATTTTTATTTTGTCATCATTTTTATGTTATGTTATGCCATGTGTTATCGTTGTGTATGCTTTACGTTTTCAAGATGTATGTTTGTGTATGTTGCATTGTTAAATTTCATACATGTGTGTGTGTTCCTTTGTTCTCATGTTGGTTTTTCATGGGAGCTTGGATCCTGAGGACTTGTGTGCTCCCCCTTGATACTTTGTCATCTTATCTCTTCAAAATTTGGACAATCAAACCTCTCTTGATGTATTTTTTGACTTTAGTGTGAGTTTGAGCATAAGTTCATACTCTCACTAAAGTGGGGGCTAAATTTAGTATCATAAATTATCACCCTTGACAATTTCACACTTTGTTTTCCCCCACCCTTAAGTAAATGGACCTAATTGTACATCTAATTTCCTAACTTATTTATTGCATGGCTCATTTTAAACAATTACCGATAAATTAAAAATGGAAAACAAATGCACTCATTTAATATTTTGCCCCCAACACCTCAATTCCTAAAAATAGGGTTGGGACATAGTTTCCCAAGGTGACTTAATCCCCCTATTTTGGCTCCAAATTCAAATAGGTCGGTGTCAGTATTTTATTATTTGAAATTCAAATTTCCAACATTGGCTATCCAGATTTCATTTATGGAAATTAGAATAATTGCATATAAATACTTAGTTATTCCATCATTTGAAGGACATAGATGGTAATATATTGGAGAAATTATTATCAAGAGCATTATCAAGCAAGTCAAGAGCAACATTTTAGAGATTTATTGTAATAATTCAAGATCCAAACATCATGTCAAAGTGTATGTGACTTTGTTCATCTTTATGTTATCATATTGTTTGTGAAGAGTAACCCTTATGGGTCTCCAAGAAAATCAAGCCATCAAAAATCAAGCATTGAAGAGATTTATATGACTTCAATCCTTCAAGGAAGTCATTAGTGGTTGGTGAGTTACAATCTATTGTTGATTCATCATTATTTTTTATCATTTAGCCTTATCCCTCAAAAGGATATGTTTTATATCATTTGCATTACCACTGTGGAATTGGAAACACTAACATAGGATTTGACTTAGGAAAGACCCTAAATGGCACAACCCTTCCTCTCTTTGTGAATGTGCAGGTTTCAGGTTTGAAGAAGGTAGGAAGAAGTTTGAAGATCAATTATCCATCAATCTATGAGAAAGGTCCAAGACCTTCAACTGGGAAGGGGATTTGACACCCTAGAAGGAAAACTCAAAGGGATGGGAGATGGTCTCCACCTCCTATTGGAGTTTTGAAGATTAAATTGTTTGTCCAAGGCAAATCCTAGGCACATTGGAGTTGGAGAAGTTGGGAGGAACAACTCAGGTGTTGTCTTTTTCTTCTTTTCCATTTATAAGGGGCATCATAATAATAATTTGGTGGAAGGTCTTGCTATCCTCACAACTCTTGAAAGAGATATTGTTTTAGGTTGGTATAGGATTGTGTGTGATTCTAACTCTTAGATTGTGATTACTATGTTGCATGGTCAGAAGTTGGATGGATTCAATTGGCAGTTGGCTTCTATGGTTTGATAGATTCTCCGATTGAGTTAGTTTTTGGATGAAGTTTCTCTTGTTCATATTCTGATGGAGTGGAATGGTGTGGCTGATTGCTTGGCTAAATAGGCAGAAGAGCAATTAGGGGATTGGAAGGTTGATGAGTGGGAGTAGTTATCCCAAGAATAGCTCCAAATTTTGGATAGGTTGATTTTAGAGGGTATGGTTGGTTAATGGGAGTAGAGGTTGGTCATTATAGGGTTTGTTCTTCTTGTGGTGGTGTGGTAGTGGTGCTACTAGTAGGGCTTTGATTCCCCTGCCTAGATTGTTGTTGATTTATATTCTTGATTGTATTTCCTATCTATTGATCTAATAAATTTTCACCCTTTTACTTTATGTAATACAATCATATTTTATTTATTATTATTGTTTTGATTAAATTTTATTTAAAATAAATAAGATCACACAAGATTAAGAAGAGTTGAGTTATAGAGAGATCAAGAGGAGTTGTTAATTATAACTTATTAATAATACAATCATTTTATTTTTTAATGTGATGAATAGTTGTTTTATTTAAAAATCAATAAAATTTATAGTCTAATGGAGGTGGATTATATATGTGTCCATGCTCTAAATATTGTCCTATTTTAATATAATACTCTTTATAAAATAAACCATTGATAACTTGAATGAATCATTTACTATAAATAAAGTTGTTTTCATATTCTCAAAATATCACCTAAGCAAAGAAAATCCTACCCAGCCAAAAAAAGAACATGCTCTACATCCAAATGGATCACTTGAACTTTCCTTATAGCACATTCATTTTCTTTTCATTCGAAGCATCCACAATCCTATAGTTTTTGAGATCAAAATAAATGATTTTAATGATGATGTCATCATATACCTTGTAGACACCTAAAAATGTTCTAGCTCATGAACTAGCATTTTTGGCACTCATATTCAACTATTAATTAAGTGATTTAACATTGTTTAATTAATTCAGCATCAAACAACATCCAACAACATCAAACAACATCAAACAACATCAAAAAACATCAAAAAACATCGAACATCATCCCACACCATCCCGAAACATCTCGTAACATCTCAGAATGACTCAGATTTATCTTGGAACATCTCATAATATCTCGAAATGATTCACAATCATCCTGTAACATCTCAGAATGACTCGGAATCACCTCGTAACATCTCAGAACTTCTTGAAACCATCTTGAATCATCTTGAAATCACCCCAAAACATCTCAGAATCATCCCATAATGTTTTGGATTGTCTCAGATTATCTCAGAATCATCTCACAACATTCCCACATCACACCAAATTAAAATGACATCAAAAACCCTAATTCCTCTATTAATTGAATAATACAACATTATTTAATTAATTCACTTTTTCATCATTTCAAACAAATTAAATAAATTTTATTTATTTAATAAAGTCCTAAAAACCCTAATTCCTCTATTAACTGAATAATACGACATTATTTAATTAATTCACTTTTTCATCATTTTGGAAAAATTAAATAAATTTCATTTATTTAATAAAGTCCTCAAAACCCTCATTCTGCTATTAATTAAATAAAACAACATTATTTTTTTAATTCATGTTTCATCATTTCGACCAATTAAATAAATTACATTTATTTAATAAAGTCCTAATCCCACTTTGTTTCATCTTGATTGATTAAATAACGCCAATTATTTAATTACGTCACTAAATCACCTTATTCCTCTAAGTTGATTAAATTATTAAATAATAATTTAATTACAACACTTTCCCTCCAAAAATTTGAATAATTAAATCAAACTATTCAAATCAAATATCAAAAATCAAATCAAACTAATGCAATTTTATTCGCAAAAGTCAAACCTGATTTGCACGTTCAACTCAAATAGGAATTAATTAATTAAATCAATTGATTCATATTCCTCACCCACTTTCTGATTGAGCAAATTACGATTGTTGACTGAGCAATCTAATTTTTTAACTAATCAATCCAAATTGTTAACTGAATAATCTATTATGTTAACTAATCAATCACAATTCCCAACTAAGCCATCACAATTCCTAACTAAGCCATCACAATTCCCAACTAGACCATCACATCCTTGACTAGCCAATCTATTTCTCAATCACACAAATTGTGCAATCAACTTTGCACAATTTTCTCATGTCTAAATCCTCTCAACACACTCTGATCGTTGATCTGAATATTCTTCAAAATGATCTTGATCATCCATTTCAAATCCCATTTTCTATATAACAAACCCCTTTCCTCACAAATAAGGATCGAAGAATCAACATACATTGAGCAATGAAGTGTTGTCAAGAACACCATTGACAAAGCTTTATTCCTTCTTTCGATCAACCAAGCATTCATCCACACTTTGCACACGAACTTTGGAGGCTTCGTTGTGAGAAGAGCAATCCAATATCAAGTGAATACACTCTGGTACAAGATGGTGAAAATGTCTTTTTCTTTTATTTCATTTGGTAATTAGTAGGTTCCTTATCATGCTGGTAATAGTATAGTTTAATCTCGTATGTGTAGGAGTCTTAGATTTTAGATTTGTGCATTTTGACTGTAGATTAGATTCCTTTTTCAAATTGCATTCATGTTCATCTTGAATTTGAATCTAATATCCTTTTCCCCCCTCACACATTTGGGTACACTCGATGGGACCCTTGTCCCCTCCTCTAATGTTCTTTTGAGTCACTTTTGAAGCTGCAGGTCTCAGAAACGCATCTGACAGATTTTTCACGTGCCTGTCCAAAAAACCTGAGTGCTTGTCTAAAAAATTGAGCACTTGTCTATCAAGAAAATTGCACAGTTGTCAAAAGAACTATGTTTTTGTCCAAATAACCGCATAGTTGTCATGGGAATGGCGCCTTTGTCTAAAACCTGTGCACTTGTGTTTTCACAAGTTAGCTTTTGTTGTCTAGTTTTTAGCAATTATTTTTGGAACTTAGCAATTGTCTATTTTCTGCGCATTTGTATTTCTTTTTCTGAGCAGTTGGTCTAACAAACAAGTGTACAGATCCTGCACTATTGTAATGGGGTTTTTTACTAATTGATGTTTGTTTTTGGATGTGTAAGTAGGAATTGACAAATCTAATGTAGGATTCCAGTAACTTTAACATCTTTGTTACAGGGAAGACGATCGGTTCAATATTTTCTGATCCACAAGCATTTTTTTTATTAACTTAGGAACTTTCATTTGGTGCACTAAAAATGAACAACAAACTCACATTTGATTTTGGTGTTGTTAAAATGAACCAATTTTAAGCTTTCTAAGTTAGGAACTTTCGTTTGGTGCTCATAAAAAGAACAAAAACACTTCAATTTTGGGCTCTAAAAAATGAACATATTTCATGTTTTCATAATTAGGAACCTTTAAATTTTGGTGCATAAAAAGAGCGAAAAAACATTTTCCATTTTGTTGACGCACACACGTTTTACATTTGTTGACCAAGATAGGACTAGGACTGTTTCCTTAGAAACACTTCTATTGGAGCTCATAAAAATGAATAAATATTTCTTTATGATATTTCACCATTGCTATCTTAATTTCTTGATGTCTTGAACATTTCATATTGGTGCAAGTTAAAAAGAACTTTTGTTTTGTTTACTCACAAATTTTTGGGGATAACATCGCTTGAGGTGTTTAAAATGAATCAAATTTCTATGGATTGTTCACTGTGTATTCATTGATTGGCAAAGCTAAAGTGTTTTATCTTCTCCCCTCGCACCTTTTGGCAATCTTGGGTGAGCAAAAGAACAATTTTGAGCTTTGCAATTTATTTTCAAGCATACCTTTTTAGAGGGCCTGCCTATTGAGATACATCCCGTGTTGGAGAACTCATAGGTGACCCAAGCAGTACTTTCGTTCTAGACCGCTATATAAATCTTTTGTGAGTGTGAGGAAAGTTCATCACTTGTTGGGTGTTGTTGGCCTATGTCGACGTATTCTTCCTTAGTATCCTCATGATGCATAAAAACTTGCAAGGGTTGGAAGGTTCTTAATTGAACAAAACGCCACATGTATAGGGGCCCAAAAATAATATCCCCAGAATATCACTAAGAACCAAATTGTTTTAAAAGCCACCCTATTATCCAAAAACATTCTCTAAAAGTGGTGCATTGGAATTTACTTCTGAGAAGTTACTTGCCATGTCCGACCACAAGCCCACGCTAAAATTTGCATGTAAAATCATCTCTTTGGAGCATGAGGTAGGCCTACCTAACAGAATGGTGTCTATCCACTAGGGTTGTGATTACTGGTTTATGTTAAACTTGGCCCATTACATTCAAAACAATTTGGCATCAAATTTTGTGTTTGATTTAAAGAAAAAGAACACATTAAAAAAAAACATTGAACGAGATGGTTGAACCACAAAGCCTTTGATTTAGTGCATACTTGTGAGAGAAGCCTTATGTTTGTACCCCTTTGAAAGGATATTTCTTTAAAGGTTTTTGAATATTTTGCCTTTGATTTCAGGGTACATTAATCAAAGTAAACATTTGGGAACTATGGCTTGGGTGTTGTGATTTCACAACCTAAGTTATAGACATGAAGGTCACATAAATCCATGCTTGCTAAGTCAGTCCAAGTGTTGTCTTATCACTTTTCATACTTTAAAAACACAGAGAAAAAATTGAGAGAGAGTCATTTATAGGATCATTGTTCAAACCAAAATAATTGGAAAGACAGAAGATCAGATAGTCCCCACATCCATTATTTCCATCCTACCTATTTGAAATCAAAATCAAACAAACCATTAAGGTCATTCCTCTACTCAAACGTCCATGATATCAACAATTACTTGGGACTCGCATATAGTACAAGTAAACTTTCCCGCAACATATCTTCTGGAAAAGGAAGTGGAATATAGACCTTAGTTCTTCAACATTTTGATTCCGAAAAAGTAGTATCATTCCAAAAAACACTCAAACCCTAGGGTCTTGAGCTTCACAACAACCATCCCATAACACCATTAAACTTTATGACCATCTGATAACCAAACTGCCCCAATTTAGCAACCAAATCTTGTAGTATAGATCCTTCAACCTAGTCTCACATATATCGAAGGTGAACAAACCGACATCATAAGCAGCTTGAGAACCTTCATTTTTCATAATAACAAAACACCATTACCAATTTCTCACCGCATCAATTGTCCTAGATGAAGAGGAAGAGAAAGATGACATAGCATCACAGAGCCCTGTATTACCACCACTCGTGTGGCAATAATTATCCCCTTCATGATCTCACGCAAGGTCAAGATCCCTAAGGTAAAGTCCACAAGTCATCATTTCAGACTTAGGCATCTTAGTCCAAAATCTCTCAAGAAACACCTTTGGGCACTTCACGAAACCAGAACTAGGTTGGTATATAACTTTTACAAACAGGCTTCCAGGAACAATCCAAACTTGTATTCTTTCTACTACTATCAAAATTCGGGTTTGTTCCAACAGTTCCAATATCTTACATGATCTATAGGACAAACATCAGGTCTTTAGAATTTGAATCACCTAGAGAGTACACCACTCTCCCATAGGAGACCCAAGTTGTTTATGACAACCAAGAGATCAAAACATAGGAGCAAAATGGAAGCAAGCAAGAACAACACTAGCATCCCACCAGCAAACACCACATATGACGAAGGTGGACTATGAGGATATAAACGAAGTGACCTTTTGATAGGGTATTTAGTTTCAAAACATGTCAATCTATTACCCAAATTACTCTTATCAAGGGTCACAACATCAAGTAGGGTAACAACATCAAGGGTTTCAAAACCCCCATCAAGGAATAAATACAGAACATCAAAATTCCCTAAATAAAATGGAGAGAGATCTTGAGGAAATTAAATGAAATAAAAATCTGACGTATCGTCAATGCCATGTGCAAAGTTGAAACATTACATATCCACAAAAAATGGACATCATTCCACAAATACCTCAATAACCACATCAACAACACTTCTAATATCCACAGTATCAAGGAGTTCTGCAATACCAAGGTGTACCTCAAGTGCAATATCAAAATGTACCTCAATCGCAGTATCAAGAAGTTTTGCAATATCAAAATGTACCTCAAGTGCAATATAAAAATATACCTCAAACACAGAATCAAGGAATTCTACAAATCAAGAGAAAAACAATCAAGAAAAGCCATAAAGAAAATACTACCAACCAATAAGGAAATTCACCCCTTTGGGAGAGACTTTAGAGGTAATCATGCACAAACTAGTACAACAAGACCTTATCAAAATCAATGATAGCCCAATTTATGGTGAACTAAGCTTTAAAATCCCTTGTTATAACCAGTACGAATGATGTGAGTTCCACAAAATCAAGGGTCGCCCAATGAACATATGTGCAACACTCAAAAACCTCATCCAAGACCTCATTGATCAGGGAAAAATAGCTATTAAAAATGATGATCAAGGGCCATCTACCAATGACAACAATGATAATGTATCAACCTCAAACATTGAAATTAATGATCAAGATCTATCTATCACCGATCACATTGTCAATGTTTCTACATCATCTAGTGAGCAAGAGGACATGCATCAAGAATTTAATCCCAAGCATGATCAAAATCAATTACCAAAGTCTAACAATGACCCAATCCAAGATATGTTGACATCATCCAATCCCATGGCAGTACATATTGATGATCAAGACACTCTTGATCCAATGCTTATACCTGTGGATATTTAATATACCCCCATGCTCCCTTCGGGTTGTTTTTGATGTTTTACCCAACTTCTGACTGCGCCCGATGATTTTTAGAAGCCTCCCTGCCAGTCTTTTGGCGCTCTCAACTCACTATTGTCGCATGTCACCTAAGCGCTTATTGAAGGGGAGCTTCCCTTCCCTTCCCTTCTGAACCCTGTTATGCCCCCCACGTGTCAAGAGATTGGGTGAGTTTGGAATGCTTTCATATAACTATCTTTTGGGTCCCGACTGCTTGCCATGCAGCCTTCCCCTGTGCAAGCTTTTGGTGGGCCCCTCAAGTGGTGTTGATAAAAATGACACTACCACATGTCTTCTCATCGTAATCTCTCATCAAAGGACGGGGAGGACGAACTATGGGTTGCGAAATACCACCACCTGTTCCTTGAGCGCAACTACAAAAAGGGAGTGGTGTGAACGCCAAGCTGCCATATTGTGCCGCATGTTCTAACTGCTTTCGCTGAGAGGCAACACTTGTTTACACAAAGCAGGTTGAGACCACTGCCATCATTTGTAGGGAATGCATCTGGCTAGTGAATGATTGGGTTCATGCTCAGGAATCTTTCTGTTACAACGGCCACGATGAATCATTTATGCAAGCATCATGATTCATGATGAGAAATCTTTTTTGTTATAGTCTTTCGAGTGGTGGACGCCCCTAGCTATATATACTACTTATTCTTTTGGAGAGAGGGTTGGTTTTTGTTGTTAGTTCAAATTATTCAGGTCTTTCTCTTTAATGGTTGTTATTTTGGACATAACATATTGCTTAACGGGCCCTTAGACCGCATCTACAAGATAGGTCTATTGTGACTTACATCTAAATCCGGTGCATCGCCCTAGTTAGATCCTTTTATTTTATATCTACTTCCTTTTCTCATTCTAAAACCCCAGTTATAGAAGAGTCGGCTTCTTTAAAATCTGTAGGTTACTCAATTTACCACAATAGGTCCCCCCTTTAACTGAGTTTCCCACAAAGGGTTATTACCTTGCCAATTTTTGGCATCAACAGTTTTTTTTTCCTTTTCCTGGCACGCCTGGTGGGACCATGAAATGTGCTTAATCCTTAAGCAAGTATATGAGCCATCGACCTGTCACAAGATCCCAAATAGTAAGCAACCCTAGCTTGTTGGTACCTCTGTCAGGGTCAGTACCAACTAGAACCCGTCACATAAACGTCTTGAACCCTCCACCAGCCATGTTGCCTATCACCAACCAAAATTATGTGGCATGGGACGTCAAAAGTCCTCTTAGAACACCTATAGTGCCTATCGTTTGGACCCCCATCCCGGTCTCTGCTCCCAAATCTATCCCCAAGTTCACTGGAGATGGTTCAAGAACGCCATCTAAACATCTACAAGATGTGCTAGACGTATGCTTGGTACATGAAGTTACAGACTAGAATGTAACACTAAGGTTTCTCGTAGCTTCTTTCAGAGGAAAAGCATCAGAGTGGTATCGTACTCTACCGACTAACTCTATCAACACTTGGGATCAACTTGGGGATCCTTTTTATGAAAGGTTCTCGAAAGACGGAGATAGGTTTTCCTAGTATCACCAGCTAGAGATCATCAAACGAGCTCCATATGAGGCCCTAACCAACTTCAATGCTCGGTTCCACATAACTTGGCAAAGAATCCAGGCTGCAATCCACTCGCCACCCAATCTGGCATTCATGTTTTACCTAAATTCCATCAATTTCTATACCTCAATGATGATCCAGTCACTCGATGGAACCACTCTACCAGATGCATATAGCGTCGTAGTTAAAGTAGAAAAAAATCTGATCAACGCTGAAAAGTTGCCGCCTCGACCCATCATGCCTATATTCCCTGAAATACCAACTTTCGCCCAGGCAATGCCACCTACCACACCAGTTGCTCCTCAACCTATGTACACATACACAAGTGCACCATAGAACATCGCACCTGGCTCCTCAAAGGATGAGACGAGCAACATAAAGGAGATGTTGCGAGCTATGGCCAATGAGATAACAATCATCAAATGCAACCAGGCTACTCCTACAAAGCTGACCTATCATAATTATTAGGGCGAAAGGCCCTATTACCAAAAAAACTAGTTCCAAGGAGGCGCTCACCCAAATCCTCAAGCACAAGCAACAAGTCAAATAGTACTGGTACCCACTCCATTGCAGAATGCCAGCCTAAGCTCTAACAAAGAGCTGACTGCAGGACAAAACAATTTGATCGACGATGGTAACCCCTGGTGTTTTCCTTGTGGTGATTCACATATTCCGTGAAACTGCCCACGTGGCAATCTACAACAAAATTTGGCGGAGTAGCGCAGGCAAGGCTCAACGTTGAATGGCGGGGATTATGCATATACCTCTCCACAAATGGAAAACACGGTACTCACTGCTCAAATGCAAGAGATGTCTCTAGAACAAGAGATCGATATAGCCCTCAACCACACCCTCTTCTCATGGATGGAAGGAGAGGAAGCGGTGTTCACATTTGAAGAATCCACTTTTGAGACCCTGTAAGTACATTCCGATTACAACACTCGCTCGAAAGGGAGATTCATGGGTGAAACAGTCATCTCTCAATTAGTCAATGTGTAGCCTAAAAGTACTCCTGACTACTAGACTAATGCCCCTATAGCAGTACCACAAAGTCCTCCGCAAAGGGAGACCATAACAACAAGGACTAAGGAGAAAAAGCATCAAAGTTCACCACCGTTGGATGTGGTGGAGCAGTTGAAAAAATCATCCACTAACGTTTCCTCGTGAGATATCTTATCCATGCGGGAACAAAAGACATTTCTACAGAGGGCTCTCCAAGAAGACCCGATCACAGAACCAAAGGAGCAATCACATCAGGGTAAGACTACTGAGTAGTCACCACCGACCACAGTTCTTGCGAATAACATGAAAGAGGCCTGTACTGAGGATCAAGAGGAAGAATCAACATTCAAATTCGGCGAAGGAAAACCAAAACCGAGGCTATTTTTCTTAGCCCTTATTGTGGGAAATAAATTACTACATAATTCGATGATTGACTCTGACGCCAGCGCCACAGTCATGCCCAGGCTAATAGCTGAAGCCCTAGGATTGAGCTATGAACCTTTGAAAAATGGATTCATGCAACTAGATGGGAACATGGTTAATATTGTGGGGATCATTAAGGACCTCCCATTAACTCCTTTTTCCTACCCTAATATCACAATCAAGCAGGATACTGTGATCATTGATATACCTCCAATATTCAGTTTGTGCTTGTCTAGGGAATTCACTTCTAAGCTAGGTAGATAACTTTCTTTAAATTGGTCACACCTAATTATAAGGACCAAATATAGATTTAAAATGAAGTTGGTGTCTGAACCTTTGCATTCTGAACATGTTGCGGACGAAGCTAAGACATTCTTCGAGTCCGCGCACACCTCAATCACCAAGGAAGAAATGTACTGCACTGAGCTTCTAGAAGATGAAGAAATCACCGGAGATCAGACCGAGCAAGAAGAGGTTCTCCTAAGTGAGTTCATCGATAAAGACCCTTTCGGCAATTAGTATGCCACTAGACTAGGAACTTATGTCATATATGACAAAAACCAAGCCATCCCGAAGGTGACACAAAATCCCGAAGGAATTTCAAAAACCAGACTACAGTCGCTACACTTTGATGGTGCAGAATGCGAGAGTGGTGCAGGAACTGAAGTATTCTTGACTTCCCAAAGCAGCGAGGAGACAATCAAACCTTTCTAATCCCAACTTTCATTTTCCAGCAACAAGTTGGATATGAAGGAATCATCCTAGGGTCGAGCTTGACAGAGAAAATGGACATCAAGCAAATGAATTTGTTCGGTGTTCCCGAACTAATAATCAAGCAAGTCCAGAATATCGATACTTCAAAGGATGTCTGTATGAGATACTCTGGAGAAAAGGTCTGGGACCTAATTGAGAGTTTTGGAACTTTCAATATTCTAGCGCCCGACCCAATGTATAACCAACACTCCATACGAGTAATACTCTAACTCGCAAATCCAGTTGATGGGAAAAGCTGGAAAGTGTTTGACAGTGATGAATACATCGCCTTGATCAAATCGCAATTGGGAGAAGTTACAAACCAATTCCAAGTAGGGATCGTCAAAACCGATGGTGGATGAAACATACAATAAGAACTCCATAAACTTCCAAAGAGTTTGGTCACTCCTAAAGGATCCCTCTTTGTCAATACTAGAAGTAATAAGAGAAATCTTGTAGCAAATGAAGGTGATTATATGGATTGTCAAATGTTGAGAAAATGTGTCTCAACTTCCAGCTTGAAGCCCCTCTTTTCATGCCTTTGCAAATTTTTTGGTGTTCTCAGCCCTTTACAGCCATACCACGCCTAGCTCTGTTATGCCTTAACCGCTTTACCGTGGCAGTTTGTTCATGCCTTGGCGGTACCGCGGTGAAGACCTTGGCGGTTATCTCGTTACCACTCACAGTCTCTTCCTTGGCCGCGGTGGTCGCGGTTGGCATCTTTCAGCTTGTCTTGTTGGTCACCACCATACCGCAGGTGGTTATGCAACTGACCGCAGTGGCTACAGTTAGACCACTAGCAGTCTAGCTGACGGTCACCGCTCTACCGCAGGGTGGCCTGTCGGCCCTCGTGGTAGTTCGGTTTGACCGTTAGCGGTCCCACAGATCGGTCACCGCCTTACTGCGGTTAGGCCCAGACTGGGTAGCGGTAGCGCGGTGTAGACTTGGAGCAAGCTCGGGTGATCATGCTACCACATCGCAGACGGGTCAGTTGGACTCGGTGGTAACGCGGGGTATCTTTGGAAAGCTCAGTGGAGTCAAAGGGTGAGCTCGAATGAGCTCACCGCATTACCACAGGTTGACTCAGATGGAGCTGCGGTAGCGCGGGCATGTTAAGGACGAGCTCGGATGGCCAAACTGCCACACCGTGAGTGGGTCAGTTGGACTCAGTAGTAGCATGGGAAAGCTTGGGTGAGCTCGGCAAAGCTCACCGTATTACCGCGCATGGGTAGAGTCAGCTCGACGATGGAGCAGTAGTGCTTAGAGAGCTCGAATGAGCTCAGATCCAGTTTTGACCGAGTTGGACTCAGAGTCAAATGCGATCAGCGACTAGTTGGTGGACATGTGGCAGGTTGATAGCTTGTTGATTGGCCAAAAGCCAAAACGGTAAAAGCAGTAATTGCAGGCTGACTTAGGCTAGTGAACAGGACCCGATTTGGGTGGTGGCATTAATGCCTAGGTGGCTCGATGTAGGGAGATCAACATAGGTAGATCGGTTGTGTGATTGGATGAGAGATTCATGAACGTGATGGTCGGTGATTGGTTGATGACATTGAATGCAACGTATGACTTAGTAAGTCGAGTACAATATTGCATATGTCAAGTATTTGAACTGTATGTTAGAGATAACATTGTAACAGTGAGAAAGAACTGGAAGAACTGTTGTGAGCTGATCAGAGAAGACTGAACATTGTAAGTAACTGTTTTGTTACTAGAATACAATTGTCTTGACTTTGTGTGGTGGGTATTTTACCTGAAAAGGTTTTCCCACATATATCTTTTGTTAATCTATGAATGCTTAATTTTGTTATCTATTTCACCGGTTGTATTCATCTCAAGTAGTTTTAGAAGCTATTAGAACCTGTTTATGCTCTTCTCCTCTATTGTATTAGTGTTAAGGGAATGTATTCTACACTGTTGGGTCATTAGATCCATCCTATTTTTCCCTTCATCAAACCAGAGATGCAATATCCTTAAAGTCAGAAGGAGCGTCCTACATCGAGCTAAAGAAGGGCTCATACATTTTTCAAAGGAAAATGAGCAGGTATTGGCTTGGTCGTATGATAAACTCAGAGGATATGATCCTGACATCATCCAACCTATGATAGAACCAGAAAGAGAGACCCAATCAGCATGCCAAAAACAAAGACAAGCGATTCTCAAGATTGAAATGCCAATGAACCTACAAAGGTTAGCAAAGCTAGTCCCAACGTGAATTGTCTTATCGATCGAGCCTAACGTTTGGGTTTTCGATCTCATCCTGATCCAAAAGAAGAATGGAGATATCTACCTATGTATCAATATCTGCAACCTAAACCAAATGCCAGCAAGGAATCATCACCCGCCAGCCTCTATGAAATCAATCTTACATGACATAGCTGGTGCAAGTGTATTTTCTCTATCGGATGGTTGTCTAGACCAGAGGCTAGATGGTAAAGGTCTGGTGATAAAATTCAATCATCAGAAAGAAAAAAATAGTCAGCATGAGAAATATGACAGCCTTCAAGAGGGTTCGTTCACAATGATTCAGTGCAAGTGATACAAGGCTTCCAAATTAGAGAGCGCAAAAAGAAAAGTGATAGGGGTTCCCATTAGGGTAATTCACCTTAAAATTTCTATAGATCTCAATTAGATGATTCTACCATGTAAATATGTAATTACTGTGATTTTTTTTTTCTTTGTTCTTTTGTTTGTTCAGCCAGTATTCCTAATATGTGATACAACAAAAACTCACATTGTGATACAGAAAATAACACAAATGCCTGAAGGGATAAAAATTATGTAGCAAGGCAAAGATGTTAAACACAAGCTACATCTTCATTATATTTATATACTTCAAAAAGTACAATAGCAAAATGGCTCAGAGGCCATGCTTTTAGAGGAGTATATACTTATATATTTCTATACTATGAAGTCTTTTTCTAGGCTATATACAAAAAGACTAACGAAGTTTCGATCTTAAAGCAGAAAAAGAGAGAATTTTCAGTCTTGGGCAAAAATAGCAGCAACATCATCCAACACCACCTCATCCTCAGCTACAGCAGCAACACCATCTAGAGATGTGATGACAAATGGTGGAGGGAACACTAGGTTCCTAAAGTCAGTGTACCAATTAATATCATAAAATGGCACCACGTTGTATATCCGAAACAAAAAGTGGCAAGCACGGGTAACCTTCTGGTGATGGACGTCTCGCGACTAAAGATGAAAACCACTCAGAAAAGGAAACCACGAGACAATCGCGTCCTCATCAATAAACCTACAAAGGTCACTTGTAGTTGGAATCCCTCTGCCAAATGCAGCATTTTCCACCACCTCCCTGAGGCCGTTCAGATACTTCTTCGAGAATATTTTTGTCACCAAATGGATGATAAGTGGCTTGGGGACTTGAATGTCAAGCATCGATTCCACAAAATCAGAGCACACATCATTATTTACTCTATACTTGTCCTCATATTCGAGGCATTCATGACCCAGGACCCATTTCATAGCCACGATGGCCAAATAATTTTTATTCTTCGTCATCCTCTTCAGACACCTAGTCAAAATTTCATCCAGAAAAGCCATTTATGGTTTATGGAAGGTCAAACTAATTGGGGTATCCATGGCATCAGATACTATATGACTTTCAGGCAACAACCTATGGAAGACGTCTAAGTTTGAACTCTATGCGAATACTACGCAGACTACAATTACCAAATGCTAAGCCAATCACCTAATGTTGACTCTGCTAAAAACTGCTAAGTTAATTTCCCTACTACCTAGGTGCCTATTTATAGACACAGCAAGGGATAATCGTTACATTTCGCATACCATCAACATGAGGTTAAGCAGGTACCACCTCAAAAACTGCACCAAGGCTCGCTCAAAACTCTCACCAAGTTGCGTTTTTAGGTATGAAGTTCTTGGGTACAAAATCAAGGCAAGCTAATTAATAGCACAAGCTACTAGCAGCATTCGGCGATAGCCTTTTCGATAGGATGATGAGGTGTCATACTGCTACGTGTTCCTCAAACCCTGAGAAAAGATGCAAATCTATTTTATGCTTATCACATAATTGAGCGTAATCATTCTATTCAGGGTATTGATTACCATGACATTCGACGCCCATCCTGCTTTCAAATCGTCGGCTCAATTTCCAAGGAAAATCATGCTATGGGTTGTAGGTATCTAGGGTCATTATGAATCCTTTTCATTTAAAAATTACAAGTAGTTCACTTCACACAAACCAAAAGGTTGGAAGTACATGCCAAATTTAATGTGGAAAAAGTAACTGTCATCTACCACTCGAAGTAGGATAGAAAAGCTAGGTATTGCATGCGTTTCTTTTAAAGCAAAGAAGTTTCTTTTAACACAAGAATTGTCCAGAGAATTATCAAACTACAGAGTTTCTAGGAGATGAGTAGAAAGTTTTCAAAAGATCAAAATAAAAATGGAATCCACTGCCCCTAAAGTAGCCCAAAATCCACAGTTGAATGAGCCAGGTGAAGCGTCTCAAAGCTTGGCCGATGCGATACTCACAGTACCTATGGTCAATATTTTCGAGGAGGAGAAATCCTATGCTACGCATGGGATCCTAAATAAGTCGAATTGGTTTCGCATGCGGACAACCAAGAAGGGCTCACTTAGAGATGCTAATTTGGTAAAGGAAGAGTGGGATAACATCTATGACCCTGTCCTCAAGACTAGCCCTAAGGGCCTGAGAGAAATTGCTTTCGCCAAGATGAAGAACTCCTTCGAAAATCAACTACCATTCAATCAATGGCACTGCGAACTCCCTCAATATATGGTCACTTATGTGCACTACTGCTCGGAAATAATTCATGAAAGTATTCGGCGCTTCAATTCGGTGACCGGCACTATTGAAGGAAGAAGGTTGAGAGTCATGCTAACTATGGAGGATTTTAGGCACATGTTGTGATTTCCCAAGATGGGCACCAGAGAACGGTCGATGGATCCCTTCAACCAAAAAAAAGGTTCCAAATTCTAGAAGGGTAGGAGGACTACCCTCGACTTTTATAATGCAGAGACTGGAAGGCCCCAAAGTTGCTAGCAGTCGTTAAGAAATCCAAACTGACGTGTTGACTTCACCCAGGTGGATATGCAGGACACCTTTGCAATGATGGCTTTTGTGTGTGGCTTGGACAATGACATGATCGTGTTTGAAGCTCAGTTGGGCCTGGGTTTCCAACTCGGGAGGCAGAAGGAGCCTTTCTAGTATGATTTTGGAGAAATGATTATTAAAGATATGAAGAAGCAGATTGGTGAGTTCAAGACTGTGGGTACGTTCAAATATCCTTCTCTTCTTACCTATACGTTTCTACATCAAAATCTTGATTTCTTCAGGGAAAAAATGGAATTGTCAATATTCGATGAGAAAAAGAATCAAAAGTCAGTTTCAACATGGACTCCCATCCTCTATTCCACCTTAGATTATTATGCATTTTCAGAGAAATTCTTGATTCTGATCTTGTGCAATCTGGGCGAGAATAATGACCACTATTGCTTGTTGGGCAATCAAACCGGCTAGATGCAATCTTTGTTCCCCAAGTGTGACTGGTTCCTCGGTGGAAAATTCACATGTGTCCGAGTGTGTGGATTATATGAAGAGCCAATCCGACTCCCCACATCCATCATAGATCGGGTATTAGCCCTCGAGGTTTTTTGACAAATGGCTATTATGGACTGGACCTTTTGCTCTGACCTGAAGAAGAAGAAGAGGGGATTTTTTGAATGCCCCATGAACTACAAAACAGTGATCATGGTAAAGAAGAAGTCAGCAAAGCTACTAGAGGCTAAGCTAGAACACCTTGGGCTAGTTTTCATTTGGGATAAATATGACTACAACCCTGAGGATGATTTGGGTGACACATTTATTAAGGTAAAGCATAGCCCTCGACCATACTAGGAAGCATAGTGAAATCCACTTGAAGATGTCAGCAGAATCTGAGTAGACTTGGCGCTCATGCCGATAGATAATTAGAGGTCGTCATGGCTCAGTTTTTGTCTCGTCAAGGGGAAGGTAGATGAAAATAGTTGCATAAGTACTACCCTTTGAAATAGCTTGGTGAGGCAACAGGGCTGGAAGCTAGAAAAGATTAATGATTTATGGATCTATCGCCAAGAGATCAAGAACACCGTCGACCCTTTCCAACATTCATCAGTTTTTGACACTGATAATTAATTTCATACCCTCTGGAACCGGGAACATCCAGATTTTGATGCAAGTGATGTAAAGGAGCCTGACCCTAAGGATGCCCTACCACGCTCTGATAAGGGAAAGCAAAAAAATAAAATGACGATGCAACCTAGCATAGTTGTTAGGAGTATGCGAATGAATATCTCGCGATCAGGGTCCTCACAATCTCGACCTGTGGCAGTGGGGAAGCCTGGAGCGACACATAAATTGACAACAGTAGTAGATGTGGAGAACCCTCCCTCGAGCAAAAGACAATGCACTAATACCGCTTCAAGAGGTGATCCATAGGAGGTTGCGGTCAGCCAAGCATCGGAGATGGAATCCGCCACCCAGGTATCTTTCTCTCCCTCTCTTCTTGGCTCACAGTCTCTTGTTTCTTTTGTATTCCTTGCGGCACCCATCGCTCCAAATTTTAGCCCATATTTCTATGTCCCCTCTACAATTGCTATGGGAGGTTTCTCCCAGTTTTCTCATAATGGACAAATGGTTTTCACTTCCCCTCAAGCTGCCCTATCACTGGTCAGAGCTCCTTTGGCCACCCCATCTGCCTCCTCATATGCATCCATATCTTCCACCCCATTAGTGTATGAAGTCGTCATCCCTGGTGCATCGTCTGAGTCAATTCTGACTCAACTGCCTCATTCGTCGAAGCCTGGTGCATCTCCATTGCCACCACCATTTCCCATGAGCCCCTCCATGCATTTTTCACCTAGTATTTTGGGCATTCCTCCCTTCTCTCTGCTCATGGTTCCCCTTCCAAAGAAAAAAAGATTTGAGGTCACCTGCCTCTCTTTCCCTTTCAATGTCCCTCCCGGTGCACCCTTTGTAGGCGAATGCATCAGATCGCCAGCTCAATTGTTGTCTCAGAGAGATACAACGAAGCAAGCTCTCTAACTCCAGAAGCAAAAGGAAAAATATGTCAGGAGGCCAGCAAAGCCCAAAGTCTAGACAATTTATAACGAGGCCCAACAATCGTTGCATTTCGTAACCCTACATCCAAATGTTTCCAAACTACAGGGAGAAATGTAACCCGATGACTATGACATCCATGCCATCCTATTGGGCTTACATGTTGCCCGCCCACAGGATAAAGTCGAACTAATTGAAGAGACGCAATGGGTGGTGACTACTAACTTTCCTAATTCTGGTCACAAATTCAAGAAGGTGGAGGACGAGCTCAAGACTGTCAAGGCAAGATTGGAAGTCTTGTTGGCCAAAGACAAAGCGTAGGATGCAAAAAACATGTAGCTCACATAAAATTTGCAGGAAGAGCAAGCTAGCTTGCAAAGGGAGCTCAAGAAATTCCAATCTCAAGAGTCTGATCGAATAGTTGAGCTATGACAAAGGAACTAGGAATTATTCGACAAGTTGGCCCAGTCAGAGGAGGAAGTTCAGCTAAAAAAGGAGGAATTGTAGCAACTGCATGCTCAGTTGGAGCAAGCAATATGAGAAAAGGAGGCAAACCAAGTGAGTGCACGGGCTCAATTTCAAGAAGATCTCCAGAAGTTCAGGCTCTCCCTGGAGGAAGAATTTGCAACCCGAAACTAGGCCAATGAAAGGTGGTTGGCCGCACAAAAATACCTACAGGAGAATCTCACCTCTACCGCAAAATAAATTATGGGGCTAACATAGGAGATTGATGAGGGATGCAGAGATTATTCTCTTGAAGAAGATTGTTTAAACTCCTACTCCACAATCTGACCTATGCTTAGTAGCACAACAACTATACGCTTCGTACTGGGAGAGAGTCAAGGCTTTATGCCTGACTCTCCAGCCCACACTCCGATTCATGGAAGAGGCAACAGATTTATGCAAAGAGGTTCACGACACAATGGAATAGTTCCCAAAATTCATAAGGGAGAAGGTTCCTGAAGCAGAAAGGCTGCTAGGTAAGCTATACACAGTTCTGAGTGAGGATCTGGAACGAGCGGGGATCAAAAATCGGAGGTCGGTCGTCGGGGTCGCAAAGGAGTTTATCCACTACCAAGAGGCCACCCTTCATGCTCAACGATGCTTGGTTACATTAGGGCAGACTATGGATAGCATTCAAGAAATGCTTTCCCAACTAAGCCAAATGGGCTTGCCCTCTTTGTTTCTTCCCGATGGATCGGTGGCTACTGCGGAGCCGATTGCAGCCAAAATTGAGGAGAGGAAGTAGGATTTATCATTTTTTCAAAGTTTTAGCTAGCCTCCTACCGCTGAGGACATTGAGGGTGTAACTCATCAGATCGCACAGCTGCTTTATCAGCTTGAGGATGGGTCTGGAATATTTGCAATGTTTCCCTTTAAGGAGGTGATCGATTTGCACGAGGCACACAAGATCTTGCGTTCCATATCAATGCCTTCTGAGGTCGACTGGCTGCCCTTGTAGGTCGCCCTTTCTAAGCTTTGACTCCAATACCCAATGGATAAGCCCTAGTCACAAAACTAGAAGATTTTTGATTCGTCGTTCCGCAGGTGAAACGCCCCTGATAGTCATCAAAAGTTGTGGATATTTAATATACCCCCATGCTCCCTTCGAGTTGTTTTTGATGTTTTATCCAACTTTTGACCGCACTCGATGATTTTTAGAATCCTCCCTGCCAATATTTTGGTGCTCTCGACTCACTTCCACCATGTGTCACCTAAGCGCTTATCGAAGGGGAGATTCCCTTCCCTTCTCTTCCAAACCTCGTTCTTCCCCCATGTGTCAAGAGATCGGGTGAGTTTGGCATGCTTTCATATAACTCTCTTTCGGGCCCTGACTGCCTGCCATGTAGCCTTCTCTCGTGCAAAGTTTTGGCAGGCCCCTCAAGCAGTGCCAATAATAAGGATGCTACCACATGTATTCTCATCGTAAGCTCTCATCAAAGGATGGGGAGGATGAACTACGGGTTGTGAAATACCGCCACTTGTTCCTTCAGTGTAGCTACAAAAATGAAGGAGTGGTGTGAATGCCAAGCTCCCATATTGTGTCGTGTGTTCTAATTGCTTTCACTGAGAGGCAACGCTTGTTTACATAGGGTAGGTCGGGATCACTGCCATCATTTGCAGGGTATGCATCTGGCTAGTGAATGACTAGGTTCATGCTCGGGAATATTTTTGTTACAATGGCTGCGATGAATCATTGTTGCAAGCCTCATGATTCATGATGATAAATCATTTTTGTTAAAGTCTTTCAGGCAGTGGATGCCCCTGGCTATATATACTACTTATTCTTTTGGAGAGAGGGTTGGTTTTTGTTGTTACTTTGAAATATCTACAAAAGAATTAGGAAGACACCAGGCCTTTGTTTTGTTGGACAAGACTCACAGACTGTGCCCTTGTAATTTGGCCTTTCTAATTCTTAACTATTGATAACATTATATTGTGTTATTTTTGAATAGTTTTTCTGCAACTGCAATGATTTAAATAGAATGCTAATTTAGAACCATGTCTTCGACTCTTTTTGTTCAGTAAAGCTCTTTGAAAATTATTTTATGTCATGAAATGAATTATTCAGGTCTTTCTCTTTAATGGTTGTTATTTCAAACATAGTAGATTACTTAACGGGCCCTTAAACCGCATCTACAAGATAGGTCTATCATGCCTTACATCTAAATCTCGGTGCTTCACCCTAGTTAGATCCTTTTATTTTAAATCTACTTCCTTTTCCCATTCTAAAACCCCAGTTATAGAAGAGTCGACTTCTTTAAAATTTGGAGGTTACTCAGTTTAGCGCAATAGGTCCCCCCTTTAACTGAGTTTCCTGCAAAGGGTTGTTACCTTGCCAATTTTTGGCATCAACAATACCCAATGTAGAAAATCTAAGCCAAGAGCTATCACCCGTATGCCCACATTTTGACAAAATCCAAGGATCCTTTACAAGCAAACCTTTCTTTGAAATTGATCCATGTCAAAAATGGGATCCAAATCATATCAAAGATGATACCACACAAATTCAAGATCACGAATCCCTATGATCAAAATACTATAATGACTTGGCAAATATCTTCTAAGACATCCCATGTTTTCCCAAAAAAGAACACATCCATATACCAAGCACACATACATCTACCCATGAGATGCTTACTCCTAATGGACATGTAGATGATCTTCATCCAAGAAAAGAGTGTAATACTCTTGAAATCATTACCAAGGAACAAGAGTCTCCTACTCTTAACATCTATACACAAGATCAAGACATAGTAGAAGTTAGAGACATATCAGAAAGGGATCATAAAGAAGACTTATGCATAAGTTGTGAATCAGAAACATCTTGTGGAGACATATCAAAAATGGATCATAAAGAAGACTTATACATAAGTTGTGAATCAGAAACATCTTGTGGACACATATCAGAAATGGATCATAAAGAAAACTTATACATAAGTTATGAATCAGAAACATCTTGTGGAGATATATCAAAAATGGATCATAAAGAAGACATATATAAGTTGTGAATCACAAACATCCTATGAAGACATATCAAAAATGAATCATGAGGAAGACTTTCGTGTGGATAGTAAATCATAAACACCTATTGAAGAAGCATTAAAATTTGATATTTTACAAGAACAGGCCAAAGATATCAATCAGGAAGGTATCCCACATCTAAAGGATCCTATCTGTAAGGAAGCTACCACATTTAAAGATCCACAAAAAATCACAGAAAGTTTAACACCTTATTTCCAAGGTAAGGCATATCCTATTGCAAATAAAAAAATTCAAAGGATTCAGTATCAAGGCAAAGGATTAGATCTACATGAATAGGGTATCTTAGAACTAGTGTAGATTATGGGAGATCCTAAGCATTGAGGTCTTGATTATTCAACAACTAAGGGAGATAAACATATCAATGATACCTCCATAATACTGGGGGCAACTTTATCTAATGCAAGCATCAATAGGTCTACATGAATAGGGTATCTTAGAACTAGTGTAGATTATGGGAAATCCTAAGCATTGAGGTCTTGATTATTCAACAACTAAGGGAGATAAACATATCAATGATGACTCCATAATACTGGGGGAAACTTTATCTAATGCAAGCATCAACATAGAGAGCACGAAGAGTCCTTATGATGAAATTGATACCAATGCTACAACTAGCCATGTCATGAATCATCATCTGCATGTATTTCCATCCTCTGATTGGGACCAACAACAAAAGAAAAAGCTATATCAAAGAGAGGAACAAGTCATTGAACCAAAGAATTAGCAAAGCAAAATGGACAAGAAATTATTAAATGGATACAATAGAAAAAGCAAGAAAATCATCCCTATCAAACTCCATTAGTCAAAGAAATTATGGGGAAAAATCAAAAAGGGAAGTTCATCCATCAAAGATGTCCAACAATACAAAAGAAAGCTTCAAAAGCAACTTACAAAGTATATCAAGACATTGGTCCCAATAGAATCTCCATATCCACCCATCATTTCTCATCATCCCAAGTTTGGAGAGTCAAAGGTTCCAAACTGTCGACCAATCCATCTAAATATCATATCCCTCTACACATTTTACCATTCTTGATATCCAAATCTCATATTGACCATGTGTTGGTGGCAACTCTTTATCATAAGGACTCTAAGGGCACTCTATCACAATGTGCACATCAAGGTAAGGTTAACTCCGGTATCAACAAGGAAGAAAAATTCCAAGGGTTACATTCAAGTGCTTGTATCCTATCAAAATAATTCCTCCAAGCAGGATATTGTTGGCATGCCATGACAGCAACAACAACCATATCAACACCAATAGCATCTACATCAGCACCACCAGGTGGTCCAACATGAGCAAAAAAAATTGTCACCATGATGAAAACTTGGTAAATAGGCATCTTGTGTGACATCATAAATCAAGAAAAATCAAGAGAAAAAGTCAAGAAAAAAATCGTCCTCCAATGAAAACCACTATGGTGGCGCTTTGGACAAGTACCACAATGAAAACTTGGCAAACAGGTGTCATGTGTATAATCGAACATCTACATGCACCATTTCAGGTGGAAGCATCTCAGCTCATCCATAATGAACCCAAGCCATTGTTTCCAAAATCCAACTTATTTTGATCTTGACAAATGTTTGATATACACTTTATACTTGATTATGGAAAACATCTTGATATGGTTCACTACCATTGATCCTATCCTATCCAGCATTATCTAAGCCATGAGGCATTATCCAAAAGGGCATACTCTATCTAAACATGTTATCCTATCACAAGATAATCCATCATCTACATTGCTAGACACTGGGGGAAAATGTTTGCATCTTGCTTCAGAATAAATCTTGATCTATGTCTTCTAGCTCACATTGTGATCTAGGCATTTATCCCAACAAAAAGGTATCCCACAAATGTACTATCAGGGTAACCTTTGAAACAATTTGTACCAACAGCAAGGTATCGGGTGTCAACGCACCACCAGGGTAACCTTCAAAATAGTTCATCCCAACAACAAGGTATACCACCAATGCACTACCAAGGTAACCTTCAAAGATCACGACAAACATGGATTATTCCTTCACTCAAAAATTATAAGATATCAACAGTTGCTTTAATCCCACAGCTAGTTCAAGTAAGCTTTTCTGCAACATATCTTCTAGAAAAAACAAAGTGAAGTATCAATCTAAGTTTTGAACATCTTACACCCCAGGCAAAAGGGTAAAAATATAAAAATAAACAAAATTATCAAAAATAAAAAACATGCAAAAAACATCAAAAACAAAACATCATTGGATTATTCCTTCACTCAAATAGTCTAAGATATCAGCATTTGCTTGAACCCCACAGCTAGTTCAAGTAGATTTCCCGCAACATATCCTCTAGACACTGAAGTGGAATATTAATCCAGGAATTGTTTATCCCAAAAATAAGTTTATGCTTTGAGTCAAACGATCAAACTATGTGGTCTCTGTGTGTACAATGTAGGCAAGGATTTTTTAGCCCCGAGACCCTAGGTCAGCTCCCTTAGGTTTCCAACATGCTTTATTTCAACCTAGTCAAAAAATATAAAATCCAAACAAATCCAAAATATTCACAAAATAGCAAAAAAAACCCATGAAACCAGTAATCAAATCAAACAGATCCTAAGGATGTCTCTCTCTCATCATAAGTGGTTAGAGACTTGCCTACAAATCATCATAAACCAAGATGTTAGGGTTTCACTCTAAACATGTAAAGCAACACAAAATGACATGAGCATGATGACAAACAAAATTTAGGATCACAACAAGCAAATGCTAATAGGGTTTAAATGAAACAAAAGCAAATGTAAGCTCACAATACCAAAGGAAATTTTAACTGCACAAAAATTGAAAATCACCTACACCATTGCAAAGATCATGAAATTCTACCCCATTTAAAAAAAAAACACCGAAAAATACTTTTGTATGACCAAGATATGGTCGTTTGAAGATAGGGTAAAATTACAAGTCACAAAGCAAACAAAAGTGAGGTTTTAAGTCAAGTGCATGAAACAAAAGCAAGATTTTAAGACAACTGCATGAAATAATAGCGCAAGTTTAGAACAAAAGCATAGTTTTAGGACAATTGCATGAAATAATAGCGTAAGTTTAGAACAATAGCACTGTTTCAGGAAAACTATATGAAACAATAGCGCAAGTTTAGAACAATAGCACAGTTTCAGGACAACTGCATGAAACAATAGCGCAAGTTTAGAACAATAGCACAATTTCAAGACAACTGCATGAAATAATAGAGCAAGTTTAGAAAAATAGCACAGTTTCAGGACAAAAGCGCAAGTTTAGAATAATAGCACAATTTTCAAAAAAAAAGCAGTTTTTCATAGTACAAAAGCACGAAAATCGATGTAGATGCTCAAAAATCACTAGAACTTCAAACTATGTACATGCATAACGAGAACATAATGAAACGTAAATGAGAAGCAACAAGGTGCATGCTAAAACTGATGCCTAAAGGATATCCAAACTCTCGAAACACATCCATGTGATATGAGGCTCCTCGAATCCTCACCATAGCTCCTCGACAATCGAAAAAATAAAAACATTCAAATAACTTGAAAACACAAGAAACAAAAACATCAAAAAGCACAAAAACATTTAAAAAATCTCAAAAACCTATTTCCACCATCACCTATTTGCAATAAAGGTTCATCCATAATAAACAGATCATCACACTCACCCTTTGACAAAACAGACAAACAAACAAAGTAACATCAAAAGCTAGAACTCTCAAGCAAACAATCACAAGGATTTGAACACAAGAAGACAAAAACAAAGCCAAGTTTAACATCCTATCTATTGAAAATTCCCAACAACATCCTGAGATATGTCTTAACGAATCCGTTCCTATGATAGACATGATCAACACTGGATAATAGTCCTATAACAGATAGAGCAAGTAATACAACAACATTATTTTTATCTTTTTAGTAGTCTTATCTTTTCGATTTACATTATTGACTCATTCCTAGGATCTCTCGAGGATGTCCATAAGGATTTAGAAAAGAAGGAATGAGGGCAATTGAGCATCATTTCAATTTGTTGTTTGTTGGATATGTTTGTTATAGTACAATGGCGATACTTGCTTTATTGAGTGTATGAAAGTTGTGTTGAAACGATTTGTGTAGCAATTGCACGTTAGATATTTCATACATTTTTTGTGTAAATTGTTTGAAATTCGTGTAGCAGTTGCATGTTAGGTATTTCATACCTCTCTGTGTAAATGGTCTAAAATCCATGTAGCATTTTCATGTTAGGTGTCATATACCTCTTTGTGTGACTGATCTGAAAAGTTTTAAACACAACCCAACTATATACTTTAAACAAGTTTTCGTATGTCTGGTATGAACACTCCTTGTTTGTAGAGTCAAATTCCACACAATGGATACAAAGTCACCTTGGTCATTAATACCTCGGTGCATCGTATATGTTTGCTACATCAAATAAGATTGTTCAAACTGTAAAGCCTCCAAGTAAAGCAAAAGCAACTCATCAATGACATCACATTCTTACTAACATTTTCTTCTAATATCATCCACTTTCTTCTATCTTCTCAATCTTACGAAAAATTTCTTCTAGTCAAACATTTCTTCTATCAGTCTTTGCACTTAACACATGACATCAGCTTATCAAAAAAATTGATTCATTATATAGAATTTTCACCAAATTTCTCGAGGGGGGACCATCCATGCTATCCTTTCTGGGGCATACAGGGGTAACTCTTGCACCTGAGGCATACTAGGGAAATTTTCTTTGAATCAAAGCAACCAGTACTTTGTATCAAAGAGGGGAAAAATTTAAACACTTGAAAATGTCCTAGCTCATGAACTAACATTTTTGGCACTCATATTCATCTATTAATTAAGTGATTTAACATTGTTTAATTAATTCAACATCGAACAGCATCGAACAACATTGAACATCATCCCACGCCATCCTGAAACATCAAGTAACATCTCAAAATGACTCAGATTTGTCCTGTAACATCTCGAAATGACTCAGAATCATCCTGTAACATCTCAAAATGACTCAGATTTGTCTTGGAACATCTCATAATATCTCAGAATAATTCATAATCATCCTGTAACATCTTGAAATGACTCGGAATCACCCTATAGCATCTCAAAACCATCCTGAATCATCTTGAAATCACCCTGAAACATCTTGGAATCATCCCATAATATTTCAGATCATCTTGAATCATCTCAGAATCATCTCACAACATCCCCACATTGCACCACATCAAAACGACATCAAAAACCCTAATTCCTCAATTAATTAAATAATACGACATTATTTAATTAATTCACTTTTTCATCATTTCAAACAAATTAAATAAATTTTATTTATTTAATAAAGTCCTAAAAACCCTAATTCTTCTATTAATTGAATAATACAACATTATTTAATTAATTCACTTTTTCATCATTTCTAATAAATTAAATAAATTTCATTTATTTAATAAAGTCCTAAAAACCCTATTTATGTTATTAATTAAATAAAACAACATTATTTGATTAATTCATGTTTCATCATTTCGATAAATCATATTTATTTAATAAAGTCCTAATCCCACTTTATTTCATCATGATTGATTAAATAACACCAATTATTTAATTACGTCACTAAATCACTTTATTTCTCTAAATTGATTAAATTATTAAATAATAATTTAATTACAACACTTTCCCTCCAAAAATTTGAATAATTAAATCAAACTATTCAAATAAATTATCAAAAATCAAATCAAACTAATGCAACTTTATTCGCAAAAGTCAAACCTGATTTGCACATTCAACTCCAAAAAGGAATTAATTAATTAAATCAATTAATTCATATTCCTCGCCCACTTTCTGATTGAGCAAATTACGATTGTTGACTGAGCAATCTAATTTGTTAACTAATCAATCCAAATTGTTAACTGAACAATCTATTATGTTAACTAATCAATCACAGTTCCTAACTAATCCATCGCAATTCCTAACTAAGCCATCACAATTCCTAACTAGGTCATCACATCCTTGACTAACCAATCTATTTCTCAATCACACAAATTGTGCAATCAACTTTGCACAATTTTCTCATGTCTAAATCCTCTCAACACACTCCGACCATTGATCTGGACATTCTTCAAAATGATCTTGATCGTCCATTTCAAATCTTATTTTCTATATAACAAACCCCTTTCCTCACAAATAAGGATCGAAGGATCAACATACATTAAGCAACAAAGTGTTGTCAAGAACACCATTAATAAAGCTGCATTCCTTCCTTCGATCAACCAAGCATTCATCCACACTTTGCACACGAACTTTGGAGGCTTCCTTGTGATAAGAGCAATCCAACATCAAGTGAATACACTCACCTACAAGATGGTGAAAATTTCTTTTGTTTTCATTTCATTTGGTAATCAATAGGTTCCTTATCATGTTGACAATAGTATAGTTTAATCTCGTATGTGTAGGAGTCTTAGATTTTAGATTTGTGCATTTTGATTGTAGATTAGATTCCTTTGTCAAATTGCATTCATGTTCATCTTGAATTCGAATCTAACGTCCTTTTCCCCACTCACACATACCTATATAAATAAAATGTGATGAGCACACCAGTGTTATATTGGTTTTAGATCAATATATTAGCTTTGTTGAGTTTATCGGTATGGTTTTTGAGAAATTCAAATGAGAAGACTCAAACAAAACAATAAGTAATAATAAATCTAATTTCAATTTTATAATTACAATTGAAAATAGAAATTAGCCCACCCAAAATTATTAGAAATAATTAATTTAAAAAATATTTATATTGATTTTAATAAATTGAAATTTATTTTTTAATAATTTATATTTTTTTAAAGACGGCTAAATGACCAAATTCTAATTAAAAATAATATGATAGACAATAGACCATCAAATTCCACACCTATATTTATATAATAAATACAAAATTACTAGTTAATATTTTTTATGTGCATTCATACTCAGAATTAAGTATTTTTGAAGAATTTTAATCTTACCAATTTTTCAAGAAATATTAGAAATATTTGATGGCAATAGTTCACAGCTGTAAAAATCAATTTCTAATAAAAAATTATTTCTGATCTAATGACCAAAGTTGAAATAAAAATATATGATTTGTGTTTTTTTATTTGATCTCACTTTTAAATTAAGAAAATTAACAAATTCAATGGCAATTTACAAATTCTACAAGTCCACAATGACATAGTGTGATGGTTAAGTTTGGTGTTATGATTCTTGTCATCAAGATTCAAATAACTAAGAAGATGATATTGTTTTTTATAATAAAAGCAACAAAAACAAAGGTGTTGGTTTATATACAGAGACTCTGAAGATTAAAAACAAGTCCACAGACCATAAATAGCACATCAACAACGGTCGGGCTTAACCGACACACTCTAAGGGTACACTCCTTAAGTGGTCGGGCCCATTCACCTAGCATTCCCGATCCGTTTTTTTGAGAGATTTCTATTTCACGTTTCAAGTTATGTTTTTTCTTTATTTCTAGGATGGAATAAATATGTTAGGAATCTTTTTCTATAAATACTCTGCATAGATGATTTAGGTGTATGGGAGTTTAATTAGAGATGCCCTATAATAAGGTTGGTTAAATAATATAAAATTTTAAATAATTAATTTTAAAAATTGATAATAAATATATATAATGAAAAATAATTAAACAAGTCTTAAAAATAGTAATAAATATATCTAATGAAGATTTTGAAATAAATTTTATACAATAAATTCTTTTTAAAAAAAAAATATTTTTTATTTTTTTAAATATATTTTTATTATGTTTATTTTTAATGTACACAATGATTTCATGACAACAATTATATATATATTTATATAATATTATTATTCTATTTTTAAAATAATATAATTATACTAATTAAAATTGTTGATACAATAATATACATTATACTTTATTTTTATTTACCTAAAATTTATTTTTTACTTTAGTGAATTTTTTTTTTTTATTTAATCATGAGTTATTTCTATTTATAGTTATTTTTATAATTTCAAATCTCATAAAAAAACTCTCAAGAAAACAAAATCAAATAGCAACAATCAATAGTACTTTAGTATGAATTATAATTTCTAATATATTACAGCAAAAACTAATTTCAATAACACTTATTAAAATAATTAATTTTCTAAATAATAAGAATAATATATGAATAAGAATAATTCATATAATGGCGAAAATTAGCGAGGTGGCGCAGAGCGAAGATCGCAAGGTAGTGAAAGGCGAGGAGCAGAAACCTAAAGGCCAGAAGGCGTTGAAAGGAAAAAAGTAGAGGCATGATATGCCAGAGGTGGGTAGCGAACATCAGTGGAAACAGACACCAGAAGCGGATACTCGAAGAAAGGAAAAATGGAGCGAGGAACTGGAGCGAACGGTTCCTTTCGAAGAATTATGGGAGAGAATCAACAATGGATGGTCGGCATACGGAAAATCGAAATGGACCCCAGGATCATAAATGTATAGGCCCTAATGGGTGCTGGAGAACGGTATCTGGGTGGATAAATGTCATCCTTACTATCAACCCCGGTACCAACTGGAAGCCGAATATAAGTGAAGGAGGAATCAAGCAAGGCAGGGACAAGAGCCTCCATGGGTGAGACCTAACCAATTCGTTAAGGCGAATGAAAGTTGGGGATGAAATTAGGGATTCAACAGAGGTGGCAGGCGAAACTTCAAAAGATCGAATGGGTGGTTCGGGAAAAAGCCAGGGGTGGAAAGAGACATGACCAAAAATTGGCAGCAAAAGGATCACAAAAAGGCTCCAACAACCAAGTCAGACATGGATACTGGATCGGAAAATCAAGGTGAAGCAGATGGTGGTAAGTCCCTACCAACTCTTGTACCTTCCCTTTGTGTAAATAATGAAACTTTCAAGAGAACTCGAGAATCGCTACAAGAGATTGGAATGTTTATCAAATGGGGGGGTGAAGGTCACAAAAGCCGAACAGTAATGGAAGAATGGTGTAGTAAAACCTGGGGTGAGGTACTAGCAGTGAAAGCCTTGGAGATTAATTGGTTCTTGATTAAACTCTCGGATCAAAAGAGGAGGAATAAGGCCCTAGAAATAAGGCCTTATTTCTTGGATGGTGCTCAATTGCATCCTATAGAATGGCGACCGAATTTTGATCTAAGAAAAACATGGACTGAGGAAAGTGCGGTGTGGCTGAGACTATACAATTTACCCTCGAAGTACTGGATGAAAGAAACCCTAAAGGAGATAGGTAGGCATATAGGAAAACTACAAAGTTTAGATAACATTCAAGAGGATTTGGAAAAAGGATCCTACTTTCAAATATGTGTATCAAAAGCTCAGGGTATAGAATTGTCGAAGGTGGTAGATCTCATTTCCGAGGTGGCCTCTTCGAGACAAGAAGTGAGTAGGGAAGATAGCCTACAAACCTGTCCTAAATGTAAATCATTGGAGCATGGTAAGAAGAAGTGTATAGAAAGGGGGGATGCCAGCAATACCACCTCAGACAAGTAGGAGAAAGAGCCAGAAAAGGAGAAGGAATTCAAATTGGAGACAAGGCCACCAATTGAATATGGGGAAAAGGAACTGATAAAGTCAATAAGACCACCAAAATCAGGAACTGAGGAGGTAGAGTTGGGGGAAGAAACTCAATGGGATCACAGGAAGAGGAGAGCCAAAGAACTTACTAGCCAGTTCAATATGAACAGCCATTCATCCCAAGTTTGGATCCTCAATATGAAGAAGGTTTTCCCCACCCCACAGACATCAGGATTGAGAATCAGTCGGGGGAAATCACATAAAGGAGGTGGACTAATCTGGAGCCAGAGGACCCTAAAGCAACACAAATGAAGGAACTCACCAGTTACAAGGATCTAGAAGAAGGGGTGGAAGAAGGTCAGGATCAGGGTAGTATGGAATCAAAGTCAGATTGTGATGAAATCTTTGAGGAATACCCAGAGGGCATATTGGCCAAGAGAGGAATTGAGCAAATCCCCTCAGTAAGGAAAACACCAAAGATCAAGTTTGTCAGTCAAAGAGGATGCAAACCCAACAAAGAAAAACTAAAAGTGGTAGGTTCATCCAAATGCCAAACAAAATTGGGCCAAACGATTCTTAGAAACAGGAAGGGACTTCCCCTTCCCGGGGAACCATGAAAATCATAAGTTGGAATGCTAGGGGTTTGAACACCCCTAGCAAGTGACGCCACTTCAGGCGTCAAGTAGATAGTAGTAAGCCAGATGTTTTTCTTATCCAGGAGACAAAATGGAGTAGGGAGGAGCAGGAAAAGTGTTTGAAGTTTTGGAAAGGATGGGAAGGGATTCTTAAAGAGTTAATAAGGGCTTCTGGGGGATTAGGGATAGTGTGGAACCCAGCCACGATGTGTTGTAACCTCATAGAAGAGAATCAAAATTGGTTGATGGTGTCTGTAAGGACTTACCAGGGGAATGCAGAATTCAAGTTAATCAATGTATATGGCCCTATAGCCCCAGTGGCCAAGAGGAATCTTTGGGCAGCAATCTCAACTTCCCTGGGACAGCTAAAAGATGAAAAAATCATAATCGGTGGGGATTCAAATGCCACCTTGAACAACTCAAAGAAGCAGGGTGGGATGAGAAGTCTAATAAGATCTCAAATGGACTTCCAAGACTTTGTGGATAAGAATATGCTAAGGGAGATACCTATGAAAAATGGAGTATACACTTGGACAAACAGAAGAATGGGCCATACTGAAATAGCAGAGAAACTGGACAGATTCCTAGTGGTCGAGGAATGGAACCAAGGGGCGCACTTGATGGAAGCCTCTATTTTTCCTTGGAGAAGCTCTGGCCATTTTCCAATCCAACTTGTAATTCAACCAAATATTTTCAAGGGTGGTTCGCCCTTTAGATTTGAAAATATGTGGATGAGAGACCCAAATCTACTAGAACAGATCTCGGTATGGTGGAAAGAAGTCTAGATTGGTAATCACTTACACCTATTCTACTTTTAGAAGAAACTTTCCCATATCAAAGAAAAACTGCGAGTTTGGAATAAGGAACACTTCAAAAACATTTTTGATGAAAGTGACAAGATAGAGAGTGAGCTCAGGACCTTAAATGAGAAAATAATCAAAAAAGGTATGGGGCAGGAAGAATATCTCAAGGAAAAGGAATTGTTAGGCACTCAATCCGAGACTCTAGCAAGAATGGAATGCTACTGGAAGCAAAAATCTAGGGAACTCTGGCTCCAAGAAGGTGACAGAAATACCAATTTTTTTCACAATTCAACCCTGGTCAAAAGAAATTCAAGCAGGATCACAGAGTTGGTCAAAGAAGATGGGTCTCTCGCCAGATCTGAGTAGGAGATTAACCAGGAGGCCATTAGGTACTTTGAGTATTTGTTTAAGAAGGAAGTTCATTTGGATGGGAGACCTAGGGAGGAGTTCATCAGAGGTATTCCAAACTCGATCTCAAAGGCAGAGAATAGAGTATTCACTAAACCCATCTGTATAGAAGAAGTCAAGAAAGCAACATTCCAACTTGGAGCAGATAAATCCCCAGGGCCAGATGGCTTCTCGGCCTTCTTTTATCAGACATACTGGGAAATAATCAAGAAAGACCTAGTCAAAGCAATTGAAGAATCAAGAATAAAAATAGCAATGTTAGGGGCAATCAATCATACCTCCATTGTTCTCATTCCTAAAAAGAAAGAGGCAAATTGCATGGGGGACTTCAGGCCAATCTCCCTTTGTAATACAGTCTATAAAATAATAATGAAGGTTATCGCCAATTAGCTCAAGTTGGTAATTGACAAAATCATATCAAAATAGAAAAGCGGATTTATTTTGGGCAGGTCAATTGTAGAAGGCATAATAGTGGCGCATGAGATAATCCAAATGGAAAGAAAGTTAAGACTACCAAGTATGATCCTCAAATTGTATATTCTAAAGGCCTACAATCGGGTGGATAGACAGTTTCTATTAGATGTGTTAATTGGATTTGGATTTGATAGGAAGCTAGTGGACTGGATTAGAAGTTGCATAATTGCTCCAAGGTTCTCAATTTTGATAAATGGAGTAGCCCAAGGTTTCATTGACTCCTCCCGGGGGATAAGGCAAGGGGATCCATTATCCCCATTTCTCTTTATCATAATGGCAGAAGCCCTTGGCAGAAAAATTGGACAATCCAGGCTGGAGGGTTCATGGAAGGGTATTGAGGTTGCCCTAGGGGTGGGAGCAAGCACACATCAACAATTTGTGGATGATACCATCCTTTTCAGTCTAGCCTCAAGAGTGGAAGCAAGGAAGATAAATGAGGTATTGGGTGATTACAGTAGGGCATCTAGACAGGTCATTAATTGGAGAAAATTGGAAGTCTTCTTCCTCAATTCCCAACCTAGCCTACAGCGAGACCTTGCAAGGATACTAGGTGTAAGACCAGCCTGCCTCCCTAGGAGATTCCTAGGGATGCCCCTTTTCACTGGGGCCAATCGTATTGGCTTCTGGGACAAACTAGTAGCAAACTGCAAAAAGAAGATGGAATTATGGAAGGGTAAATGGTTAACCTCAGCAGGCAGGCTACTCTTGGTAAAAATTGTTCTAGCAGCCATCCCAGTGTATTCAATGTCATGCCTAAAAATTCTTGAGGGTATTGTGGATAAACTCAATCAAATAATGAGGAGATTATTTTGGAATGGACCGAAGGAAACAAACAGGGTTCCCTTGTTGGCATGGGAAAAAGATATGCAAACCATAAGCCTCGGGCGGGGCAGGAATCAGACAGCTGAAGGAGATGAATTAGTTAATGGGTGCTAAACTAGTATGGAAAATGTACACCAGCAATCGAAAATGGGTGAGAATCTTGAGAAATAAATACTTTGACTCGAATGATCCAGTGAGCATAGTCAGGGTACTCAACCCACCAAGAGGCTCGGCAATCTGGAACTTCATTTGTGAATGCAGGGATATTATTTGCAAGTATGTCACATGGGAAGTCCACAATGGCAGGAACGCATCGTTCTGGGAAGATTCTTGGGATGGACACTCTAAACTAGGCAATATGATGGGCCTGGAAGCAATCAAGGCAGAAACAATCAAGGTTTGGGGCCCAAAAGTGAGTGACTACGAGGACAAAGTTTGGAATAATGGAATACAACAGTGGAGATGGACAAATTTAGATGTGCTCAATGCCCCTAAGGCGCAAAAGAAGGCCCTGGAGATGATCTTGAAGGCCAAGACTATTCTTGTCGGCGAAGGGGAGGATGTACTGAGATGGAATGCCTCAGCAAATGGCGAGTATAAAGTAAAGATCAGATATAGGATCAAGGAAAGGTGGGAGGGAGGAAAAATCTGGCCAAATGCACTCCTATGGGGGAAAATTTTCCTGTCAAAATTCAAGGTTTTTACATGGCTAGTCACCCAAGGAAAGATATTAACACAGGACAGGCTAATAAAGCTAGGTTTTAGGGGTCCTAATAGATGTATAATGTGTAAAAAAAAGGCGAAAACGGCGTCACACCTTTTGCTCACATGTCCCTACGTTGAGTACTGCTGTAAATTCATGCTCGGGCTTCTAAGCTATCCAACCCTGCTATCGAAAAACCTCTGGGATTGGCTCTTTGCGTGGGCAAGGAAGCATCACAATGGAGTCTTTTAATAGTATTTGGCAAATAGTGTCATCCACGGTATGTTGGTAAATCTGGAAGGAAAGGAACAGGCGTATTGTCCAAGAGCAATCAATGGGTAGAGAAACACTTGTAAGGCGCCTGGTCAAGGCAGTGGTAGAATTGGCAAACAGTGCAGCAAAAAAGATAACCTTCCCAAAAAATGTGTTCTCTAACAGAGATATTGAGCTTACTAATAAATTCGTTGGACTGTACGTCCCTCCTATTGTAGGAGATTTGGAAGCAACACAAAAGGATAAAATCAAAAGAAGAACGGTATGGAAGAAACCACTACCTCGTTGGATTAAAGTAAATTTCGACGGCGCCTCTATTGGTAATCCTGGAGCGGTCCACATAAGTTGTGTGGCAAGACACTCTGAAGGAAGGGAGCTCGCACAGAAGGTAGAGTACATCGGCCAGGCAACAAACAACATGGAAGAATTTAGGGCGGCCCTGAGTGAATTGGAATTGGGAGAACACATTGGGGCATCGAAGTTGCACCTGGAAGGGGATTCGTTAATCACAGTGAACACTATCAGAAGCAACTTCACCCCGAACTGGATATTGTGTTGTTGGTTGCGATCGATCTGGACCCTCATCTCATCCTTTGAGGAATTCCAAGTCATCCACGTCTATCGTGAAGGAAATACAGTGGCGGACATTTTGGCAAAAGGTGCGGTAGTAGAGGCAGAGTACGGTTTTGGTAGAGACAGCTAAGCCGGAGCTGAGCGAAGTATCGCATTAGCACAAAGGTATGGGAATTGGTGGCATAAATTCCAAAGTGTGGAGGATTTGGCTAGCTCCACGTATCCACTCAAACCTACAGTCAGTAAGAAAGGTACGCTTCAAAATTTGAGTTACGTCACATTTGGTAGGTAACCACCCTTTTAAGATTTAGTCGATCGATTCAAGGCACTTTGAAGTCACTTCAAGCTGGTGACCTCGAGAATGTTGGAACGGAATTTTGGTTTCACTTGTGTGAAAGGACGGCGCAATAACTTTGGTTCAAAAAAGGCAACATCTGGCTATAAGTATGGGTGGCGTCATTGGAAAATCCACAGCTAGAAGTGTAGCAAAGAAGCACCTGGAGAAGTATAGGTGGGAGAAGATAGAACGATGGATACAACTGTATGTCTAGAAATAACTACAACCATGGTGTCATTTTAGGGTGAAGTGACGAACGTCAGGCTACACGGGGTCCTTTCGATGAAGGATAAGTTGGTCATCCACGTAGTTTGGGTGGTGTTGGCTCAGGAATTCATCTGGTCTCACCATAAGCACCGGCTCAACACAGACATCCCTGAGATGTTCTTAGCCCTCGCACTTTACAGGGGCATGGAGAAGTCAAGGGTAAAGAACCACTGCCAGCATTTGTTCAAACACATGTATCTGGGGGAATTGGGAAACTATATGGCTCAGGAAGGGTTCGAAGTGGGCAACGACGACGAGGATGGCAATACCCCGATGATCCCGATACTACCGGATTCAAGCGAAGATTGGATAGAAGATGATGGACGCGATGTGGAGGTGATTGCAAATGGACCAGCACATAGGAGATGCAGATTGGAATGCCCAGTAAAGTCCCAAGCCGCCCACGCAAAGCAGATGCGAAAGAAAGAAAAGGCACGGGGCTTGGGCTGAGAGGACTCAAGCCCCATCTTCACTGCTCTACGTGGTCCCTGGAGCCAAAGGGAAGGAAGGCAAGGAAATACTGAAGCTAGTTAGCAGAAAAGTATAAGTTTCTTTTGTTTAAGTTTTATCGAGCAGGGTAGATATAGATAGGTTGGTAGGCCCGCTTTCTGGGCAAGTTAAGTAGTAAATTTTGGTTGATGTTGGGCCAATATGGCATTCTGAAGGTTGAACTTTGGCCAAAAGGAAAACAAAACTCTGTTATTTTTTTTATCAATAATATATGGTGCTAACCATATGAGCTATTAACTTACCAACAAAAAATAATAATAATTTGTGAAAAAATATTTTTTAAACTAACATAAAAATATAAACAACTTTCAAAATATTATAATTCATAAAACATTCAATGGAAAAAATATTTCTATAGTCTCATGTTGATGATTGATGAATGTAGGAAAATTTATAATATTCAAATTTAATATCATTTTCTTTCTCTTTTCTTCATTCATAAAAGAATATATTTGAATTTATTAAATTTAAAATATTAAACAATAATGATCCCTCCATTAGATTATAATCATACTTGTATCTTTCAAACTTTAAATAAATAATGGATATCCACAATAGTATTAAGACACAAGTGTCATGCCATGTCATATATAAAAATTGAAACACATCTAGATATTTAAAAATTAGAACTATCTAAGAATTATTTAGTTTTTATTTACTTTAGAATTATTTTATATGTCATGATCATATATAAAAATTGAAACACGATTAAATGTTTAAAATGTTAAAACTATCTAAGAATTACTTAAATTTTTTATTTACTTGAGAGTTATTTTATATAAAAAGTAAAAATTATTTACTTAGAAGATTTTAATTTTTTAAAACAAAAGTTAAATAATATAATATCTCATTTTCCATTAATTTATAATGTTTATAGAGAAAATTATTATTTCTTGTTTATAATGTCTACCTCTATCAAAGTTTGCATATATTTTCTCTCTCTTCATCTCCCATGTGTTCATTAAGTTCAAATTTTTCTAAATGTGTAGGTGTGTTCAATTTTCTAAGTGTGCAAATTTTTAAAGTTTCATATATTTTCATCCTATCATATCATTTACTCAAACTCTGCCCTTTCTTTTATATTCTCATCAAAACATTGAACTTTCCCATCCTAGCATGTCTTTTTGACCAACATTTCATTAATCCTTATTCCTATCAAAAGTTAAGATGCCCCTATCCTAGCATGCCTTTCTACATGACTTCATTGTTTCCTTTATTCCTATTGAGATATTAGACTTTCCTATGTGGCATGAATTTCCTTCTAAGTTTATTTGTTTCCTTTGTCCCCATTATTTTTTTTAGTTCTCCTTCCCAACATCCCTTTCTTTCAATCCCCCCACTTTTACTTAGTTTTATCATGTTTTTGTGTTATTCCTTACCAATATGCCTTTAGCTTAGACCGTAAGTCCCCAACACTTACATCAAACTACCTTTCAATATTGGATCTTAACCTTTATCTAACTCAAGTACCTTATACATGGTACCCCCAAACTCTAATCCTCAACATATTAAACTATGTCACCTCAATTAGATCAAAATTTTGGGTATCTTCTTATAATTTGGGTATTTAGGGTGCTATACTCCCAAACATTGACCCTCAATGTGTGGCATGAGATTTAAGTTTTTCCCAACCTAAAAACTTTGATATTTTCACCTTTTCACACTATTTACTCTCATATTCCTTGTTGCACACCCTAGAGTGCCATTAATGGCCAATTTTAATGTTGAAACTATTGCATAAGGGTTTTTACTATATATAAAAAAGGTTTTAAATAACAAGGTAATGATTTCACATGAACTCACAATGCTAAAGGTGGAATATAGTTGGATGTTTCCATTAATGTGGTGGTTGCATCCTGTACTACCTTGTTCCTTATGTAATCTTAGTTGTTATTTTGGAAAATCATATACCAATCATTAATTGGAAGGATATCGAGAGTGAAAACATCCAATCGAAGATTATTATTCATATTCTACACATAAAAAAAACTTGCAAAAGTATTCTAAATACATGCTCAAGCAACCAAATTTGAGGATATAAACCCTTAGATCTACTAGAGATTATAAGAAGAAAGCCCTTCGGTTTTGAGGATTAGAGGATAAAACCCCTTTACACCTATAGAATGATCTCATTCTAAGGTCATTATTAAATTTTCCTCTTGGTAAATCATAGCTACATAAAGTTTGAATAATTTGTAGTTATTGCGGATTCCAACAATTTTGTTACATTTTTTTAATTATTATTGTAACTATTATCCCTACATTATTACAAAGTATTTTGATGTAATCTTATAATTCATTGAAATAGTAAGAAAATTTCTAAATTTTATCTTTCTTCACTAACACAATTATTCATTTTGGGTTATGAATGTTGATGTATAAGTTGTAAAGAATTATGGGTTTTTACAAGTTATAATTAAAATATTAAAATATTTTTTTACATAAAATAATCATTAAGGTTATTGCAATGGTATCAAATTTGTGATCTTGTCATCCTATAAATCATGGAGTTATCATATCTTGTTGCTAGCTTCAATATATATGAAACTCTACATAAAGGGATTCAAAGAGATATTATCTTTCTACACTTCAAGGAATTACATTGAGATCATCAGTAGAAGAAATTACTTTAAGGTTTGTAAGTTACTAGAATCTATCAAAATATTTGAAGGAAACCAACATTTCAAAAATATATAGAATTTTCTTTCTCAAACTACTTGAAATGGATAAAAATAAAGGGTGGACAAATACAAAAATGGAAAATCCACAACTAGTATTGACATATAAATAATTTCTAAAACACTATATTTGAACAACTCAAAGGAAGAATCACATAAGAAGGGACATCATGCATCCACTAGAGGACCACACTACCAATTATTACAAAGAAGATGAATGGAGACATTAGAAATAATTTGAGAAGAAATAGAATTTTCTTCTTTTGTAATGGACCTTGTGAGTTAAGCCACAAATATCAAAGAAAAAATGAGATAATTCTAAAAGAAGAGTTAGATATATTTGCTAAAGGGCTAGAAAAATAGATCATGGAACCAAAAAATTATGGGTATACTAGATTCAAATCTATAATAAAGGGTCTTAGCAAAAATTATGGAGCATGAGCAAAAGAAAGAAGAAAATTTCTAGATCTGCAAGAAAGGGACAATAAACAAAGCATGGAAGAGTATAGAAAAGGAGCTAGAGTTTCAATAATTGGAAGTCATCTCTAGTTCACTAGAGGGACCTTTAAGAGCTTTGACTATATGCATGTTATTAGATATCTTTTACTTCATGCTTTATCATGTTTGATTTGTTAGCATCATGGTACAAATCATTAGAAAGGTGAAATAATTCAAACTTATCATTCCATAAGATTATGGAATCCAAGTGTTAATTGGAGACATGTGAAGAGAAATGTAGAAGTTTTTCTTATTATATTAACCAAACAACTAAAAAGGGAAGATATTAAGAAACACATGAACTTGTTGGGATATTTGATGTATTTAATATTATCATTACTAATAAATTCATCATATCATTTTCTTGAATAATTAGACGAATTAATTTATCCATGGGAAATCATAAGGTAGGTGATCAATTACATATTTTTAGAAAATTGACACTAATTTATGTTTATCTACTTAAGATCTATTTTATAAAAAAAACATTTAAATAGAAGGTTTTAATGTTTTAAAAAAATTTAAATAATTCTAGATAAATGAAAAAAATTGTAAAAATAATAAAATTAAATAATTCTTAGATAGTTTAAAAAATTTAGAACATTTAATTGTGTTTCAATTTTTATATATGATCATGAGATATAGAATAACTCATAAGTAGATTAAAAATTAAATAATTCTTAGATAGTTTTAATAGATAATTTTGGGGGAATCATTATATTTTAATATTTTTAATTTAATAAAATCGAAATGTTTTTTTATGAATGAATGAAAAGAGAAAGAAAATGATATTAAATTTGAATATTATAAATTTGCCTACCATTCATGTTCATCAACATGAGACTATAAAAATATTTTGTTCATTGAATGTTTTATGAATTATAATATTTTGAAAGTTGTTTATATTTTTATGTTAGTATTAAAAAAAAAAAATTCACAAATTATTTTAATAATTGTTATTGAAATTAGTTTTTGTTGTAATATGTTAGAAATTATAGTTCATACTAAAGTACTATTGATTGTTGTTTTTTTTTTTCTTGAGAGTTTTTTTATGAGATTTCAAATTTAAAAAATAACTATAAATAGAAATAACTCTTGATTAAATAAAATAATTTTTTTTTGAATAGTTGTAAAGTAAAAAAAAAAACATATAAATAAAAATAAAGTATAATGTATATTATTGTATCAACAATTAATTAGTATATTTATATTATTTTAAAAATAAGACAATAATATTATATAAATATATTATCATAAATGTTATTTAAAAAAGAATGTATATTATTGTATCAATAATTTTAATTAGTATATTTATATTATTTTAAAAATAAAATAATAATATTATTTAAATATATTATATAAGTGTTAATCATGAAATCATTGTATAAAATTTGTTTCAAAATCTTTCATTATATATATTTATTATTATTATTTTCAAAACTTGTTTCATTATATATATTTATTATCAAATATTTTTTTAATTAGCCGATAGGCTATATATTGTGTGAGGTTTCGGCCTGAAACCTGTCTCACACTCCGTCAAACCGTTTTACCAAGTTGTTTACCAGGTTGTTTGAATACTTTCCGGGTAAACTTTACGGTAGTAACTCAAATTTTATGGCTGCATTTAATATGCCGGACCAACTAGGAGAGTCCGTGAAATTAGTATGTCTCACGCTTGAATAACTTCTGTTAGAAATAGTCGTCTCACCGGAAAGCTTGTCAGAAAACCAGCTAACCAAGAAATCTGATTTCCGCATCACATCATATCTTCAGCTGACAATCAAATCAGATCTTCGATACTCAATCAAATCAAAATTTCTCTCGAACCCAATATTCTGGTTTAAAACACCTTCAAAATCTTATCTCCACCTCTAAAATCTGATATTGTAAATTTACTTTCTCGTTTCTTATAAATAGATTGAAGCAACAATTTTAGGGAGATCGGTATCGGTCCCTCTGGGTATCTAGATCTATAGTATTTCATTGCAATCTATAACACCTTAATTATTGATAACACTCATCGTCACTGCAATGATTACTTATTATAAATGGTGCGATGATTATCTACTATGGATTCCTCATTTCTCTTAAATCTTAATGCCCATAGTCTTTTCAATTAAATTGTTACTTGGTTTTGGAAAAAAAACTCAAATATCTCAGTTTTTGTGAGCATGTGCAGGAAGTAATTTTAATGGAAAAAAAGAGTGCTTACAAAAAAGTTGTTAAAGGAAAGTGAAAGCCATTATACAAGTACAATAATTGTGTGAGAAGTTTCAAAGGTGCGAGATCGGAAGCATTGGCAACAAAGCCTTCACCGGCACAATTCACAGGAGAGGTTCCAGAATTTTCAGTTGCACGGTTACACCAATTGTATGGAGAGGCTATAGAAAAAAGTTTGATTACAAATATAAGGCTCATTTGAATCACAATAGAAAAGTCCATAAGAAATATTCCATGGGACTCTTTTCAAAAATGCATCTACCTATCTTTCTTGAAACTAGTCTAAAGAACTACACATTCTTGCTATTTGAGAGGTTAACTTCAGAGGTATTCAACAGATTTGATTTCTTCACAAGGGCTAATTTTCACTCTACGGTTACAAATTCCTATTTCTCATGATTTCAAGTATTTGGAAAGGGTTTAGTGTAGTCTTCTAAGGACTTATTTATTGATATTTTTGGTATAAATTAAATGGATTTAAAAAAATCAGTTGCTACTATGAGCTAATGGATTGGTTTGATGTGATATTCTTAAATTGGGAAGCATTTAGTGGTAGTATAAGAATAAAAATCCTGCATACCATACATGGTGTCTATTTCATGATTTGTTTTTGTATTTGTGCCCTATAGGTGACCCTGTAGCACGTGATAAACAATACCTTTTCTATAGAAATGTGGAAAGCCATGTTTTTATTGATCTGAAACATTACAGTCAATTAAATGGTAAACCATAAAATCACTTATAGATAAAACATATAAAATGCACTATATTAAAAAATGTTTACTCATGTGTAAACTTGGTGTTGTGTTGTAGATGATGCACTAATATCTCTACATCTTTTGCTTCAGTCTATTCTAAATAAACAAAGAGTAGCTCTAAAAAAATTGAGTCTAACCAGTCTCCCTAGGTCTGTTGCTTCCATCTATTCACAATGGAAAAAAGGTATATCGGAAGATTTAAGTAGCCTTTGACATAAAATTGTGCATGGCGATGATAATAAGGAAACATATTAAATGTGGACCATACTGCGGGAACAAACGTGGAAGGCATGCAGCTACCGGGTGTCTTCTTGTGGGTCTTGAACATTATTTTAAAATCCAACTTCCTCCAATATGTTAGTGAGGGAAAGAATGGTGAATGTTCACCGTAATGAATTTTTTTTGCCCTTTGGCCTCTTTTTCCCATAGGCAAAGTTTTTGGAGCAAGTAAATCAAAAGATATAAAAAAAACATTATAGTGTTCATGTTATGCACTACAAAAATTCCCGTTTAGATGCTAATAAATGTATGAAATGAATGAAACTATCAAAATTTATCTTCATTTTTTCTTTCAAAGACCTGCTGCACATAATTATATAGACACTACAAACTTTTTAGCATGTTAATTTATATATATTTCTTTATCCGTGTAACCATTGCACCCCTCAAGTGCTAGCAATAAACTGCATCATAACTGTACAAAATCCTTCTAAAATATTATAACTCTTGCACATATGCATTTTTTTTTATACTTATATTTAGACTTTTAAAATAAAATGATACAAATATAGTGATCTCTTTATTAAGATATGATAGCATTAGTCAAAGATATATAAATAAAATAATCTGTTTAAATAAGTCAAAATATATCTTTATTTTAATATATAAATAAAATCATCTATCTTTATTGTCTATCATTTGGGTTGCCTTCAGTTCACCAAATTTGGAAGCCTTTAAGGTAAGATGTTCCTCAGAGATTATGTTGTGGCAATGGGGATCTGTACGCTCTGATAGCTAGCTAACTTAGAGCTTGGAAACTGTTAGGGAGAGGAAAATCTTAAACCACCAGCAGCTTATGGTCAACAAGCGGATTGTTTACTTAAGGACCACCACCTACAAATCTGCTAATGTGTCAGTGGATATATTATCAACGGGATACCAACACAACATATATCCATGATTTTGTTTAGGTAAAAGTAAATAATGACTCGACCTTTCATTGAGCACATTTGGGCATAGGAAAATACTTCAGCTTCCAATTTGTAAATAATGCAAACAAAAATTATATATTTTACACTACTCTTTCTTTCCATCTTTACTTCTATATATTCATATCGACGTAACCCTTGCACCCCCTCTGATGCAAGTGCTAGTTAATTATTTAAACACCCTTATTATAGGGCATCTCTAATCAAACTCCCATACACCTAAATCATCTCCTACGAAAAAGCGCACATAGTATTGTTTTAAAATGTTGGGCAATATCTTTCCTTCTATTTGGCGGAGTATTTATAGGAAAGGACTCCAACATATTTATTCCCTGCTGGAAGTAAAGAAAAAACATAACTTTAAACGTGAAAACGGAGATAAAAAAAATTAACTGAAACGAAAATCTCGTAGATGATGTACGGGAATGCCAGATGAATATTCAAATGATATTGTTGAATATTCAAATTGAAGATAAACTAGCAATCGCACCTTCGTGTGCAATAGGTACGCCGAAGATCTACAGAGATTAATATGTGATTGGCAATTAGTAAAGGAGCATTCAAATTGAAATTTTGATTATTTTAGATGTGAGTCATTGTTGGTTAGAAGAAAATGCCTGTTAGTATATTTGATACTTTTGTCAACAGGGAGAATCCAACATTTCTATATATTGTCTTCATTGATCTCCGCCCTAAGTTGAGTGCACGAGAAATCTTCATTGACTATATAAATAAATATATAAAAGATTATTTCAATACATTGAATCCAAAACTAAAGGATATGACTTACTCAAAACAACAAATAAAGTTTGCCCATGGGGTGCCCGATTCCTTGCTAATGGTGGTTGTATTTTTATGGTAAAGATCCTTACGCTCAGGGAAAGACAATAAGTTGAAACAAACAATGTATGGAAAATTTGAGTTCTGAAAATTTAATCCATAATAATTGGGTTAGTGTTAGGGTTGGTAAAAAGTTAGAAAAATCACCACAAAAATTAGAACCAAAATAACAGAATCACTATTTTTTAGGAAAATTGGGATTAAATTGCAATTATTGAAACAATTGTTGCATAGCCAAAGACGATGTAAGAAACTTGTGCTGAATTAAAAAAAATGCCAGTATTTATCACAATAGGTCAGAATTTTTGGTACCATGTAAATCTAAACAATGAACGAACAAATTGTGCTTTATGAATCAAACTATTACCAATGCTAAAAAGAATCTTTTACTGTAATGAATTTTCATTATATTTAATTTTTTACAAAATGCAATAAATATTTCCATTGAGGCCTTGGAAACTTGCCACATTATTGTACAACCTAGATAAGAACTTGGAGAACTTTGGACCAAGTAAAATAGAAGCCAGCATCCATGACCTGTCACTTCTATTATGTGTTTTACAACATAAAAAACTAACAGACTACTCTCCAAATAGAGTAGTTCCACCCCCCAAAACAATCCTAAACTTCTCAACTTTCAATCAAGTAGATTAGAAATAATCTGTAGATCCTAAATAAGTATTAGATATTAGCAGTAGGTCAAAATTATAAGTTCACTACTAAGGTAAGCTTTTTTCTATTGGTGCAGCCTGGATCTGAGAAGTGGCCAAATAGAGAGTGTTATTTTGGTGCTCAGAGAATCCATTTTTTAGGGCAAGTTTGCAATGATCAACAGGTTTCCAAAAAAAATATAAAACATCCATCACAAACATCAGTTTATAATAAATATAGAATCTAACCTTATATTTTTTGTAAGCATCCACTTATTAGAATTATAAAAGAAATAAAAAAACAATGAGTGTTTTTGTCCGAAGTGACTCATAATTGTGAATCAAGTGCACTAAAACCTTTGTCAATCCCAACTCAGAGTTTGGGATCAATGTACTGGGCTAAAATTTCAACAAATATTTGAATCTCCAACTCCCCTTTTATTCTAACATAGCTTAGATTGCTATATGGATATAACATGAGCAACATATGGCCACAGTTGAGTTTCAAATATGGCCAAGGTTGATCTTCTATGGCCAGCCATGGCTAAGGTTTATTGCATATTTGTTGCATAAATAGAGCCAGCCAAGAACAAAAACATAAAAAAACTCACCCAAGACTCTCTCCATGGTCTTCATTTTCACTTCAATCTCCATAAATAACATTAATAGTATCATTGGGAGTAATGGTAGCAGTTATGATGACATTTTCTACTGCAAGTAAATTAATAGTTTCATAGGAAGTGATGGTAAACTTTTTTCCTTTGTATAAATATTTTTTGGGCATCCAGTATAATCGATGCCTCTATACATAACTCTATTTTTATAAATGCTTACACAAACTTCTCATTTTTATCTATTTTGCTTTCTGAAATGTTTTCCAACCGTAAGTAAGATTATCATTGCATTAGAATAATGGTAGTTGTTATGACAACACTAGATATAAAATCTATAGCTAAAACCAAACATCTTGCCCTTTTATGTATACTTGGTGATCTATTATGTGATTATTATAATTGATTCTACAACAAAATAGAATGAACCCAATTGCAGCAACTTATGTGGCATATTTTATGACCTTCCAAACAAGTATGGTGATATCATATTAAGGACCATTGAAAGAGAAAACTGGATTTATAGCAGCCCCAATAGCTACTCTTCCGCTGGTTTGGATGAAACCTGAACACAACAGTTTATAATGTCCTGTCTCCTGGTAAGAATCACTCTACAAGAGCCATTTTAGATCAGTAATTATCAAAATCAATCTTGACATTAAAAGCTCATTTATGATTTGACCAGTGGCATGATTCAGTTAGTGTCTCATCTTGACAAATTGAATGCTAAATCTGCACTTGTAAATGGATCTCATAGCCATCAAAATTTGACTCTTCCAATTGAATCTTGTGGTATCCCTACCCCAAAGTAACATCGTGAATGGGCCTCGAATACCAATTAGTACATCAAGTGGGCAGATTACAATTGAATCATCATTGATAGAGGAGGTAAAGATGATCTTCATTTTATTTTTTGGTTTGTTTTTACAATACTCTGCACTCATTCCATTCACATAAATTGAGGATTGTGTTTTAAATATTTAATCAATATGATGGCAGATAACACTTCTTACCAGGGGTCAATGGAAAATAGGGCATAAGCTGGACATTCTTAGCACTCTCCTACAGGAAAACTTGGATCATCATAATCAGCAAGAGAGGAATGAGAAAAAAAGTTCTTAAACAACATTAATGTAGATTACATGACATGTTCCTTTGTTTTTCTTTTGGCCATTGGTGGTGTGAGTATTGTGCTATTCCGGAAAATGAGAAAGCATTGAATTGTTGTCAAGGAATTACACATTTTTGTTTCTCACAATTGGGAACTGTTAGGTTTGTAAATAACCTATAATGATATTTGCAAAATTGATCTGTAAATAGGATTTTTTGATTTGATTAAGAAATGTATAGCAATCCTAAATGAGAGCTTCTGGCACAATTATCTCCATGTCAATATTAGATCTGAATGATCCACACATCAGAACATCAGAGAGGCATCTCAAAATCGATATTCCATATTTTTATTTGGTCTTTATATTTCAATTTGTTACATGTGATGATAGAAGCATTTTAAGAAATTCCCCCCTGAGCATGTTGTCTCCATATAGCTCTAGGCTTACCTGTTGATGATCAATGCAACCACAAAATATTTCAACACAGTAATTTATGATTTGCATGATCTATGAGGTGTTCCAATATAAAACATAAGAGGATCTTGTGTCGGCGATATACCCACCTACCAGCCTGCTTCAATGCTATTAAGATCAAAGCCATCAAATGACCCTAAGAGAACCCACATCTAAGACAAGATGAATTCGACAAGGGCTTCTATGTGGGCTTCCCAAACATTTATACTTGCTTTTGCACCATAGTATTCTCCTCCTTTTACAAAGACTTTTTGCATGTTGCATGCCAAAAGCTTACAAAAGAAAATCATATAGTATATTCATGACTTATCATCCTTGCACAAAGGCTATGATAACCTAAGAAGAACAAAATAATAAACACTACCACTATATATTCAACAAAGAAATAAACACTTCCACTATAATATTCATTCTGGATTTGTATGTGTCATACTTGACGTATAAACTTGCAGAATGCTTACAATAATACTTCATGTCCATTCCCATTTGTCACACTAGGTTTTTGAGACACCCACCATCTTGTTTTCTTAGACTTTTTGCCATATTTCTCAGGAGAAGCAGCACACATTAGATCATCCTGGAAGCAGATAACAAATTAACATACAGTATGAAACAAATAGAGCCCATGTTCAGGGACACTAAACCCCAACTCTGAACATCAAAAAACATGAAACCTAGCGTGTACACATAAAGCCTTGGCCCCTAAAACTGTCAAAAGAAAACCTAGTTTGAAATGATTTCATAAACCTATACTAAGATCTAAAATCATGTTGATAAAAGCGATCGTGAGAGAAACGTTCTTACCTAGCTTCCTTCTCAAACCAGAGTTGTTAAGTTACCACACCTCAAGTTTCTACACAAATTGTGTCGAGCTCTGTTACCCAAAGTTACCCTAGAAGCCTAATGTTGTTAATCGCCGCCTGCTTCACCATCCATAATAAATTTTGCAATAACTGCTATGCTGCTTCACTAGCAAGGAAGAAAAAGGTGCGTAAACAACCAAAAAAATGGTCAAAAATGATGAACGACAGAGATTCATTACATCGTGGTTACAAAATGCAGAATAATTTTCATAGTGTTGATAGGTGACAGATTCGGTAGGAGTGAATTTTGACACTTCAAGCAAAGTAGCCTATTTTTGGTTGCATATTTTGTAGCCGTTGCTAGAGGATTTTGAGGGTTTTGAGCCCCCATTTGCAACTTCCACCATTTCTACACAGCTTCAAACCCTAATGCACAATACTATATGAATCTAGGGTTTGTAAATTTAAAATAAAGTATTTAGAAAATGATATAAACCTAAGGTTTGCAGAGTGGCTTTTTTCGGCGTCTTTGATTTTGGGCAATGGGTCTGTCACAGTGGTGTTTCTCTGTACATCGGCGGAGAATTGGCCTAGGGTAAGGGGTTTCCTCTGATCTATGCACTGCTTGGTACTCCTCGTAGCAATCTATGCCTGGACGACACGCTCGACCCAGGGGCGGTTTATGGCAAAACCAAGTGAATGCTCCCTCTCATTCTTTCTTTCTATGATACGTTGGTTTGTATTTTATTCTCAGGAATCAAGGCCTCACTTTGGACACCCACTTGCAGATATTTATGCCGATGCCAAGGAATTTGAAGCAATTGTAATATCACCGTACAATATTTATTAATGCCAACCCATTCCATAGTAAATTTGAGCTACATTGCCAACATAGAATGCAACTTCCATACGTGACAACCACAAACTACATCTCTGCTACCCATCTACACCTTCACATACACCAGCTATTCGCAAATCACACCAGATATTGTCATTTCTTACCATTTATTATGTTGGATTTCTAAAGTAACCCTGAAGTTGAAAATCCAATCAATAATGTTTTTAACCCACAGCGCAACCTATGCGGGCTATGTGTATTGTCCTGGGAGAAGATCTCAAGCTAAGGAAATCACAATTAATGCTCTACTTTCACCCCGTTTACTCCACCTTGACATCGACAATCTAGAATAGCATCTCTGCTACCCATCTACACCTTCACAGTAGCGGCTATCCAGCCCCAAAAATGCACCCAACATGGATGCATGGGCATGGATGTCGGATGCCTACCCTCTGCAGTTGCAGTCAGACTCTGTATTTTCCAGTACGTACAAACTCTATCCCATTTGAAATGTATCAACAGTTAACTGAAATTAAAATTGTTTAATTTAATATTTGTTTTTATTAACTATATTATTTGAAATTAAAATTGTTTTAAATGGTTATTGTTAAGTGTTTTTTATAAATTAATTATATGATTTGTAATTTTTTTATGTAAAATAAATATTTATATTTTATAAAATTTATGTTTATTTTTAATAAAATAAAATCTTAAAAATAATTTTGAGTAATCTAATTGGTTAATGTATTTTATTTTTTTATTATTATCTTTAAGTAAATGAGAAAAAACTTAGATACAATTAATTTATAAAAGGGTTCAAATAATACTATCAATTATTAATTAAAGTGCTTGTTTTAAGTGATTATTATTAAGTGTATTTATAAATCAATTATATGATTTGTAATTTTTTATAAAGTGAATATTTATATTTCATAAAATATATATTTATCATTAAATATTTATATTTTATAAAATTTATGTCTTGTTTTAATAAAATAAAATTTAAAAAATAATTTTGAGTAATTTGATTAGTTAATGTGTTTTACCTTTTATTATTAGAAAATTATAAGAAATATTTGTCAGTCTATACATAGATAAAAGAGTATTTAGATTATATTATTTAACTCTAAGCTTGAATAAGTTGGTTAGTTAATTTATTTGACTTTTTATTCTTACTTTATGTAAATTGAAAGAAAATTAGAAAAAATTCTTATGTTAAAAGGTTCAAAGAATATCATTAGTCATGAATAGAGTGTTGATCATGAAAGGTCAAGGAATTAAATATTCATCACACATATAAATGGACAAGTGGATCTATAGCCACCAAGTATTTAATCTTATTAATTATTAAATTTCTAACAAGGTAAGGAGCTTGATACCTTACAATATATTTTTATAATAATATGAACACTAAATGACATAATATATAGAGAAAAAAAATCAAGCCATCAAACCCACACTAATATATAGTGAAACTAATGCACTTAAAATTATTTAATAAAAATATTAATATTTATTTCAAAGGGTCCCATAAAAATAATAATAAACATTTATATGCATAAAGATGTAGTTATAAATCTAAATTTTAACCATGAAAGACAGGGTATTACAATATAATTGTTAATTGTTTCATCCTTCTTTAAGACTATTCTTATAGAAAAGATAGAGTAATATGGTAAAAGAAAGATATGAGAGAAAATATTGGATTAGAATTTTAAATTTTTATGGTTAATTGCAATTACAAGATTTTTTAACCACTTAAAAACAATCACTTAATAATAACCACTTAAAACAATCACTCTAAATACACTTAAAAAAAGACATAAATTTTATAAAATATACATATTTAATGATAAATTTAAATTTTATAAAATATAAATATTAGAAAAATTACAAATCATATAATCAATTTATAAATACACTTAATAATAACCACTTAAAACAATCACTCTAATTCATTATTGATAGTATTATTTGAACTCTCTTATAAACTAATTTTATGGAAGTTCTTTTAAGTAAAGATAATAATAATAAAAAATAAAATACACTAGCAGTTGCACCGGAGGAGGTGCAATGGTTACGCCGATTATATTTTGTATAGTTTATGTTTGAGACATGAGTTCTATAATTTGCAAGTATATTAGATGTTACAATTAGGGTGTAACATAGATTTTTGTTTTAATTGACCATTAAAAATGTTTTATGGTGGATGTTGTTTATTAGCCTTTGTGGAATAGCATCCTTAGCACATTAAATTCTAAACCCAAAAGACATAAATTTAATAGTCTTTTTAATTTAGTAGGGAATATATTGGACTTCATTTGTTCCATGTACACGTGACTTGAGGCAAGTAAATTAAAATATAATTTGGATTTTCATGGAGACATTAAATCATTATACTTATTTTCCATCCTCACCCATGCTAGATCATTCCAATCATAACAATACTTATGAAGTAATTAATCAAAATTAGACTTTGATTGATGCACATAAAATTGCATTTACTTCTTCATCATCATCCAGGCCATGTACATGGTTGCTTGTAGTGTAACAATTTTTTGGATGATTGTAAAGTCAATCTCTTCTAGGTGTTGACGTAAGAAGAATCTAAAGAACAAAATCACATCTTATATAATCAAATCCACAACTCATAGCTGGAAAGGTAAACCTTATTGCTTTTTGAACATTCATTTAAGCTACAATGCTCTCCATTTCATTCCATTTTTTGACATTGATTGTGCACAACACCATCGCAAAGTCCTGGATTGCCTTTAAAACTGTAGCCCATAATATAATATGCAACAAAAAAAGTCAAATCCAAGTTAAACTAAAAGAGCCCGGTAAAAATTTATTCAATCTAGAAAAGAGCAATACAAAGCAAGGGCATTACACATCCCTAACCAAATGGGAAAAAAAATTACCTATCATATTTAAATCTTTTGAACGATCCTCTTGTTGGAACAAGGCCACTAAAGTGGTTGTTAAAAAGATATCTGAAAAAATACAAGGCATAAAAAACAAGAAACATAACTATAAGCTACAAATAGAGCATAATATATATCACATATTTATAGAAAGTGAAGCACCAAAATACCTCAAATCATGTACCAATGGAAGAAAACTATGAAGGCTCTAGAGACTTAACGTTCAACTTACCCAAGATGACTGATTGTTCTAGAAAACCAATTTTAGTGCTTTTGAGAAAAGGATGGGATATGAGAATGTATGGGTATAATTACCTAGTATCATTCCTTCCTTGCTTACTCAATAAAGCAAAAGAGAGGAGGAGAGGTCCACCACACATTCATTCCCCAACTAATGGAAAGGAAAGGAAAGAATGTGTCCATTCTTAATGTACAAACAAAACCCCATTTCTCCAGGGCAATAGGAACATTCTAGAAATTTTGTTTTGTTTTAACAAGTGAATACACTAATTGTATGGTCCCATGGGGGCCTTGGGCTTCTATTTTCATGGAGTAGAAGCTCCCATGGGAAAACAAAATTGTGCTACGAGATTAATTGGAATCTTTTCCAGAAAAATAGGAGCCCCTACTTTTTAGGAATGAATATTTTAGCTACTGAAATTGGGGTGGATCTAGAAACTGCCCCTACAACTTAGGAGTTTTCTATGCCACTTGTCTCTCATCTAAAATTTTAAATTCTTATTAAAAAATAAAAATAAGAGAATTTTCAATTATTTTTTATTTTTTATCAAAGCACTACAGTTCATTCCTTAAATTTTGAAGCTTAAAATTTTAAGCAAAATTGCAAGATTAAATCCATGAGACCAAGAACTTTAAAATATTCCTAAGAAAGCTAAGCAACATATGCTGAGATTTTTAAGGAAGCCCCCCTCCATGGGACCTTACCTTAAGTCATCTTTAATTACTTTGTTCAATACTATAATGGTCATTTTGATTCATTTTTTTTTACAATATTATTTCTAATATTTTTTATTTTTTATTATCATTTATCTTTTTAGATTCAATTCAAGTATTTAGATTTATTGTCATTACTTTTATGTGGGTCTAGATTTGATGTTAGATATTTTTATAGTTATATTTGTGGACACCATAATAATTATATTTTCGTTATCATTATTCTTCACTCATCATCATCATTATTATCATTGTTAATATTCATAATCATCTTATTATTACCATCAATCTTTAGTTTGTCATCATTTAATTAAATAATTTGTTATTATTTAACTAAAATGAAACAATTATTCACCATTTTAATTAATTAATTAAATCCACTCATTATCCTCTTATTTATTAAATATCAAAATATAATATCAAATTTCATCTCATTCTCTAATTATTCATTAAATTCATTAATAAATGATCTTACGAGTTAACTATCCAATCAAATAAGATAACTCCCCAATTATGTTAGTCAACTCATCCATGCAAACAGTTAACTTATTCATATAAACAAATTAAAAAATCAATCAAATGACTTAACTACTTTGCAATCTATTATTTGAACAAAAATTCCAAATTTAAGAACAATAGAAGAAATTCAAAATTGACACCTTTTCAATATAATCAGCAATTGAAAACAGCCCTAATCCTCAAATCTTGGATTAATATCCATAAGTAGAATAAAAATACAAAGCCAAATATTATAAAGGATACCCAGCCTTGTTATCTTTTTTAATATATAATTTCCAATGGAAATCCACAATCTCTCTCTGACCTTGCCTTCCTATCCACGATTTGAATAAATACTCAAAAATACAAGAACCACATATTGTATTCAAATTTGGTACCTTCAAATATAATCACCAATCGAAATCCACCTTAATCCTAAAACCCTTCATTACCATATATGATTTATCTAAATACAAAAGCCACAATATGTATCCAAATTAGGTATCATTTTGAACAATACTTACCAATTGAAAGTCACCCTAATCCCCTAGCTTTCATTACTATCAAGGATTTGAATTTAAAAAAAAATACCAACACCACGAAAAGGATTCTAAATTTGCTACCTTTATTAGACAATCACCAATAGAAACTACCCTAATCCAGAGCCTTGCATTACAATCCATGATCTGAACAAACATCCAAATACAACAACCAAAAATGGTATCCGAGCTCGGTTGCATAACCAACATGAGATGTGAAACCACCACTACTGGCCACTGACACCCTGCTGCTTCTAGCAGTTTTGTCCCTGACAAAATTGATCTCTATTTTATGCTCTATTTCTTAAGAACCTATTTCAACTGTGTTTGACTTTGAGATGTTCAAATAATAATAGCCAAGATCAAAAATTTGATTCTGTTTGGGAGGGAAAAAGAATTGGAAATTCAGAATATTAAAAATAAAAGCCTAAAATTCCTATAGGAATTGAAAAATCCAGACTGAGTGTAACAAATGCAGCCAGTCAAAAATTTCAGATTGGACCAATCTGGTAACATAAGTTCAAATCACGTCGGAACCATTTGCAACCTCTGTAGAGCAATGTACATACTTTATATATTTTGTTCTTGTTGATAATCATCATAATGGGAGTATTTGAAAGTTTTTCAAGGTCCAAAAGGCTCTGATGCAGTGGTAATGGGGCTATCTTGTAAGAGCATCAGGCAGGTTCAAATCCCCATCACTCAATCAAGTAGCTCATAATCGCAAAGGGCATGTTGGGATGTTGTGGTGTAGTGTATAAGTGTGTTCATTGGGCATGACCTAGGTATATAGGTGTCCAGATCCAGATTTATTATATTAAGAATGTAGGACTACTTGCCCCAAACCTCAATAAATGTTGTTTAATAAGCTCATCCACAATTTAACCAAGCAAAACACAAAATCAGAAAATTGATTTGACTATTGTAATCGAAAGAACCCAGACCTTCAAGCTAATTAGCCTCTAAACCAAGTTTAGTCTATAATTGTAAAGGGCTTTGAAAGAAAGGATAGATGTACTGGTTGGGAAATTGACAATGCAATTGAGGAAATCACTGAAATGGTCAAAGAAATGACAATATCCTTCAACCATATTCGTAGATCAGTAAAAAGAAAAAGTACAGATTCAGTACCGAAATGGCACATAGAAATAGAACTGGATAAGATGAAATTTTTTAAAATCCTTAGTAAGCTGACTTATTAACTTCTCACAATCCAATACAAATCATGCTTCTCCAATCCAAAGATTTTGGTCTGACAAAAGCTCTAGAATGAAAAGAAACAGATCTACCTTATATCTCTTCAAACGCGATACATCTTTTTCATTCACTTGTCATGGAGTGGAAAATATTTGGTCTCTTGGAGTGTGTTGTTCCAAGCTATAACTTTTCCAAATCAGAATGTGTTTGGAATCCCATGGCTCCTTATGGAGTGCTCTCATCTTGCTATTAATGATTAAATGTCATATCAGTTTCCTCTCATCATCAAACAAACTCTAAGTTCATGAATGTTTTGTAGATGCACCTTGATGTGCTTGATATGGCTTAAAATATACAAAATTACTTTGGAAAACATGTTGCAACCATAGCATATGTGCATACAGCTGAAAATGCAACATACTAACTAACTGTTTCAGAAACATGGGAGATTTCTGGGATGGTCTTTTACACCAATCTTAATTTGCATGAAGCTCATGAACCTGTTGTCAAGCAGTAAATTCCTTTCGTAGACAGGAAATGTGAAGGCTTCATTTAAAAAACATATAAGTAGTCTCTTTCTGAGGGTAATCCACATGCAAGAAGTAAAAAGCACATAAAAAACAATTCTACAATAGAAAATCAGATTCAATCTGCTATGTCTTATTTCGCTTGCACACTTATCTGAAAGACATAGGGTATTCAAAGAAATAACATTTATAGTTCAAAAGGCACAATTGGATTATGAACAAAATGAAAACAATGGATATCAATGTGATCAAACAAACGACATTTAGAGGTAATGAGTAAAGAGCATCTTGATCCTTGACTCAAGATGTTCAAACACAGCCCATCTTTAAGCACATCTATGTTCAATAGATAGCTTATGTCAGAAAATCTTAGCATAGAAACCACATAAACCTTATGATAATCAGTGCCAGAAAGACACCATGTAATCCCTGGAAAAGGGTTTACTTTTGCCTATCAAGGTGATAGCATTCTGTTTTCTGATAATTGCTGATAACATGTGCCCTTATCACCATATATACCCTTATCACCATATACAAGGTAGCATGCAGTTCCTTATCACCATTGTCTGCAATTGCATGACAGTATATAAGCTATTTCTAGGAAATCTCAGTGGCAAGCTGCCTGTTTTCTGTTTACTTATATCAGTCAGAAGTATACTATGTAAACTATTATGGTTTTACGCTGAACAACCAAGTTATATGGAGGTTCTTATCATTCATTGCTCTATATGACAATGTCACGTTAATATGGTGTTTCTAGTGGTGTATGTAAGTTGTTTCTAATGAATGTGATAGCAAATAAACTGTTTCTAGTGAAAATAATAGTAGGCAAGCTGCTTCTAATTAGTTGATACTTGAAAGTAAGTAACCTGTTTCCTTTGTGCATTTTTTAATTTTAATGCTCATGCAAATGTTAACATCTAAAAGATGCAGAATGAAATAAGTCAGAAATCAGAAATAGACAACTCAGCAAAAACATATAAGTAGTATGGAGCTCCTTAATAACATTGTGGTACTGCTTGTGAGTTGTTTCCCGAGTGTGAGTAGGTAAACTCTCTGTTCTCTATTTTCAGCTACACAAAAAAAGACTCCGGGAGTAACATAGTTGGCGGCTACCTTCCACTTCCTTTCATCTTGAATCACACCTTTTTTGGCTAGATATCAACCATTAAATATTGTAGCTTCCATCATAAAAGATGTTATCCTATAAATTATTCAAGTGAATGGAACCATCTATGGTTTATCTTTATCCTCACAAAAGAAATGATTGCCAACTTAAATTATACATACTTCACCTTCAGTGCACACAAAAATGTGATGAATTCATAGCACATTAGAATATCCAAATAAAATGCACATTCATTAAATATTAGAATATTCTAAATCATTTCTTTGAGGAACAAGGAAAGTGTACAGAGGACGCATGGCTTCACCATTCATGGTATAATATAAAATTTATATTTGGTTTAAGAAACTGGGCCTTTGCAGACCGACACTCTTTATTTAAATACTTCAAAGATTATTTATTGTATAAATCCAATGCAACAAGCTGCATCCTGAAACCTGTGAAGAATAGTAGAGAATTTGGGTGGCTTACAGTCTGCTGAATCTACTGAACGGCTGAGGGAAGGTGTTGTAGGGCCAGATGGGCAATTGGAGGGAGCCCATAGGACTTCCACTGAGGAGGTTTACAAGTATCAAGATGTAGTCTCTGCAGATGAGGTCTGTTAATTTCAGTCACTTAACTGAAATATTTAGTTTTGAATAGAATGATTTATTTTTCTGAGCAACATTACTTCATACTAAGCAAAGTGGGGAGAAACAAAGAGTTAGAATATGCAAGTATTACATAGATTTGGCTTTCAAATAGAATGTCTAGCATTCAAATTTTATTATGTTCTTTTGTGACATTTTGTCATATTTTGTTATTTTTCTGTGAGGAGTGTTTGGTTTGTTATTGTGTTTTGTTTCTTGGTGTTCCTTGCTGATTTTGCTAGTAGTTGATATTTCGGCTTCTTTGTAAAGCGCTTGGCCCCTCTGCTTCATAGCTTTGGTAAAAAGTCTTTAAGATAATAAAAAACATTCAAATTTTGTTTTACTATTTCTAAATTACTATTGACTATTTAACCATAAAACTTAAAGAAGATAAATTTTGATTTCTAATGTTTACTGTTCTGTCATCTTAACATAATTTGAAATACATTACAGAGCAAATGGAAGAAGTTTAAATCATATGTTGGGTCGGGTTTTCTTGTGTCCATAGTCTACTTGGACCCTGGCAACGGTAAGAAGCTTTTATCTTTCAATGTTGACAAATGATTATATTTGATAACTTGTTCAATGGCTTCTCCTGTTTCTCTCAGTGGAATCAGACTTACAGGGAGGTGCAACATACAAGTATGAGGTATGCAATCATCTGAACGCTCAACACTCAGTTGTGAAGGGATACAAAACATTCATAATTTTCCTTGATGAAATTTGATATAACTCAAAACTCAAATAAGTAAAGTCCTTGTAATAACAAAATAAACTGTGTACTACTGTGTAGCTGCTTTGGGTCATTCTCCTTGCATGTGCTTTTGCCCTGCTTCTTCAGTCGCGAGCAGCCAATTTGGGAGTCGCCACAGGTTAGTTGCACAGAGTACTTAGGCCAAAATCTATTACTTTTAGTCAATAATTAAGTCAGGAGTTAATTTCCTGGCTTATTTTGTAGGGAAGCACCTTGCAGAACATTGCAGAACAGAGCACCCTAGAAGAGTAAATTACATACTATGGCTGCTGGCAGAAGGGGCTGTAATTGCAGCCGACATTCCTGAAGGTTTGAAACTACACATTCATATTCTGTATCTATTTTAACAGAGTCAATAGGAATAGAGTGATAACTGCCTGCACCTATTAGATAAATCTATATTCATTTCAAACCAGAAATTTTATCAAAGTTGTAACAGTGGCTTGAAAGCAAATATCCTACGGATAACTTCACCAGTTCCCCTTAACTCAGGGATTTCTGCAAGTTATTTTTTAATACGAGATGTTGTAGATGAATGTTCTTGTTATTTTTCATTTCTTTGCTATTATTATTATTATTATTATCTTTTGTCTCCGGACAAAAATGGAATGAATTGTAGGATCCTTTTCTATTTCTTTGAAGCTCATTGAAAAGGCTTTAAGAGTTCTTCTTATATTTTGGAAGGGCCATTCTATTATTTTGGTCATTTGTGCAGCTTACTAACTTCATTCTTTGAGTCTTTCATTATTCACTACTTCTATAACTAAAGTCTGTGTTTGCTTGCACCATATCAACTATTAGTAACTAATTTCCATATTTTCCTGCTCCATATCAGTTATTGGAACAGCTACTGCACTGAATTTGCTATTTCACATACCTGTATGGATTGGGGTCCTCATAACAGGACTCAGTACTCTCTTCCTCCTTGGAGTGCAGCGATATGGGGTACTCACTTTCAATTTCCAACTTGCATTGCATTTAGTGCTTTCTGATTTGCATAGGTTTGATGTATTTTAAATTATATATATGGACAACTGTATAATTTTTTTTTTCGCCAGCATTTTTGGTCTAACTTATAGACCCCTCTTCAATGATGTCTAGAAATATGTGCTTCAGATTAACCAACCTCGTTCTTGATTAATATTTTTCTAAATTGAAGAATCCGCAGTCCATATCAAGAAAATTGAAAGCACACCCAGAAGAAATTCTGCATATGAAAACAGAGCCAGATGAAATTTGACACCTAAAATCAGACCTGATGAAAAAAAATTAAAAATTAAAAAAATGTCGAGGTAGATGAATATAACTCACTGTCAAACTTGTTGCCACCATGTTCCTCTTTCTCTTTCCCTATTTCAGATTTGAATCCTAGCAATCACAAGTCAGTTTTGTATTCTTATCCTGAATTGGGAAGAGAATAAATTTGAGACCACCACTACTGTAAGAGATCCATTCCTCACTGAGTAAGAATGTTGCTGGGGAGGCAAGAAACATTTGTGAGAATGAAGGGAGAGCCAGCGGATGATGATAACGAAGACGAAGAAGAGAAAAGTGTAATGATGTTGTTTTCATTATTACTATTGATATTCATCTTGTTGTTGTTATCATATCCCCCGACCTATCATTCTTCCCTTTCTCTCGCCCCACACTCAACAACAGAGGTACTCCTCCAGACTCCAAAGCCCCCTTATTGCCTATGCCCTAACCATTTCCATGCCCTCCATACTAAACATTCTTTATGATTATCTCCGTGATCACCATCAAAATTAATGCCTAAAATTTTCCATTTCCTTTATCAAGGATTTTGAGCTGTGAAATGTAGCAGATAATAGGTTAACTATCTGATGCAACAAGAAAATTTGCAACCCAAAAAGGCCAAATCCTTAGAAAAACAAACTAAAAGAGCTCACCACTGCGGCAAAGATAGTGTGTGTGGAAGAATCATATAGAACAAAGACGAAAGTGCCTTTTAAAAGGCTTGAGCATTTGATTGGGTGGGTAAGAAATCCTGTCGCGCAAAGCCTTGTATGTCGAGAGAAGCCACAAAAATGCAGAAGATGTCGACGCAGGGTCTGATTACGGTGTGAAAAGGCCATAGTACCTTTGATTCAAACCGGCTCCATCAGTTAGGAGTGGAAGTGACTGTGAAGTGCAGTTCTTCAGTCGGGTGGAAGTGAATGTCCGTAAGACTTCCGGTGAAACTTCAGTCAGGGGTGAGACAATTTCCGGCTTCAATTTTCAGGCGTGAGACAATTCTGGTGGGCAAAGCCCACAATAAAGAGCCTATCGGCTAATTAACTAATAAAATTACTCAAAATTATTTTTAAAATTTTATTTTATTAAAATTAGTATACATATATTAATTAATAATATATATATAAAAAAAGGTAAAAATTATCATTATCTAGGTGATTATTGATTTGAGGAAAAATGCTTACATCTTCATTAACATTAATTTTAAAATTCATATATATGATTTCATTGTTTCTTTTCAAAATAAAATAATTTTGTAAAATCAATATTCAATGTTAAAAAATATGAATTTCTATTTTTTATAATTAATATTTTTTCTTTACTTGACATTGTTCTTAAATTTTAAATATAAAATATTTTAAAAAAAAAATTGGAACTCTTCTTAGAACCCTAACCTTTACTCTAAACCCTAACCCTACATTTATTTGCATCAAAATTCTGTCATTTTTATAGAAAAAACAAATTCATTTTTACATGATTTCCATCTATCTGTCATTTTCAATGAAGCTTCAAAAAGTTTACGAATATTTTTTTGTTACTTTCACTATATAACGCTTTCAATGAAGCTTCAAAAAATTTACGAATATTCTTTTGTTGCTTTCATTGTATAACGCTTCAGCATAATAAAACATAAATTTTATAAAATATAAATATTTACTAATAAATCTAAATTTTATAAAATATATATATTTATTTTAAGAAAAAATACAAATCATATAATTAATTTATAAAAACACTTAACAATAACTATTTAAAATAATTTTAATTACAAATAATATAGTTAATGAAAATAAAGATTAAATTAAACAATTTTAATTTCAGTTTAACGCATAGTTAAGAGACAACTATTAGCGCGCATATAAATCTAATCCAATTAACTGTTGGTACATTTAAAATGGGAGAGAGTTTGTACGTATGAGAAAATACGGAGTCTAACCACAGCTACAGAAGGTAGGCAACCGGCATTCGACATACACCAGCGGCGAAACATTGAAAAAATTTCCAAAAATGATGAATGGCTGAGATTCGTCTTGCATGTAAATCGGCACCGTCCGAGGAAAAAAGGATTGAAAAAGCTGAACGTGGGGACGCCTTCAGCGTAAATATCAAATGAGACCTCACCAATTCATAGTGCAGATTCTATCATCATTCAATTAACGGCAAAATATCACGATGCTTTCTGGAGTCTGCGCCACAAAGCGGAACATGAAATCCTTCTTCTTCTCTGCACTGATCCAAAACATACTCCTTTAATGCGCCTGGCAATCTTAAAAACTTGGTGCCGCACAAGAATTTGAAGAACTTTTTCATTCTCATTCGCAATCAAAGCCAAAATCTCTCCGACCTGTAACACGGCTGCTACTGTCAACCACTTTATCCTTAGGGTCTCTCTCTACTTGTTGCCCGCCTCCAATCCCCTGCCTTCTTCCTCAGCCTCGACGCCTTCCTCTGCCCCCTATTCTGCTATTATTATCGTTACCATTACCTCTTTGAGCACTGGCGAAGCCTTGATCCCTTCCTCCCCAGCTTCCTCTCTGTCTGCCTCTGCCATTATCATTCTTTATACTTTCTATACTGCAAAAAAGGTTTACAGCCAAACCTTTAGCCGCCTGCTAAGATAAAATTTACAGAATTTACAAAGCACGCTACATGAGTGAAAGCTAACATTCTACTGATTATGGAGGTAGCGATACCTCTACCCTCCATCGAGGATTCATAAAGAAAGGTGTCTAGTGAACAAATTCCCAAACGTGTAAGGCGTAGATTCATAACAAAGAGCTTGGAGTACATTTGCACCGTCCCGTACAATATTTTGACAGGAAATTCGTGCCCCTTTAGGCAATTCTAGAAAGGAAGCAGCATTACCCTACCGTTCAAGTTAATGTTTCATTTACACCTTTCTCTTTACTTCCAAACTAAGTTATGTATCTTATTTATCTGCATTGCCACACTTCCTCTGTAAATGTTTTGATCTAACAGAGTGTTTAAAATAGCTAACTTCGTCTTCATTGCTAGGAAAAGAGGGATTGGAATATACATTGCTACAAGAAGCAGTTGTCCATTATAGTTGTGATTTTGTCGCAGAAGGGTTTGGAATATTAGGGATCTGCTTAGCTCCACTGAATAGCTCTTTCCTCGAAGACTGTTGCGTTCTGATTGTATAAAGGGTTTTTGCTCTTGGATAATGGCAATGCTAACAGGAAGAAGAGAAAAAAAAAATAGTATAATTGAATGGTAGGCTAAAGGCCTTGAGACATGACTGTTCTTAGGAGGCCTCATGGATGATCACGACAAATCGCTTCTCACACCATTCCGTAAGGTACATGCATCATTTTTATATTTTGTTCTGCATATTTCAATTATTAAGGCTGAAAACCCATGGATGATTTAAGTTGCATGATCATATGCCACAGCGGCCTCATGGGCTCTGACCCAGAGGCGCTTCCCTCTGTCGGGCGCTCTCTGATTTCAACCACCCAATTACTCCTTGTGTCTTACCTCGTGCCTCTGTACTTATACTGCCCATTTTCACACCCTCCTTTTCCCGGCATACACCCTTTGCTTGAATCCTTGTGAGTAGTTGATCTTCTTTCCATTTATTCGCATGAATCCAGTTGCCGCCATTGCTCTAAAGTCTCTGAAACTTTCTTTTCCCTCTACCCATTCACTGTCCATGTCATCTATGTTCCAATGGCTCTGAAAATCAATGGGAAAAGACTACCTTTCAATTTAAAGCGAATTGAAATGGTGCTCACTGAAAGAGCTCAGATAACCAACAACATAAGGTGTTTACACCTCCAAATACTGCCTTGAATAGCTTTGTCTCCATAGTTCTAACTGTGATGTCTCATTTTTTTATTTTTTTTTATTTTAAATCACACTCACAATAATACTTGTATGATTAATTATAAATATTAATTTAAAAATTTAAAATTATAATTTTGATAATTATAAACTTCTGATTTAAAATTTTAATACAAATTTGAAAATGTTAAACTTATATTTTGTTGTAATCTTTTTTTCAATTTGCAATTTTTTCACTTGTATAAATATTTTAAATGTTTTTTAATTTTTTGTCATTAGTGGTTTCATCCACAAACTTATAAGAGAAATTGAAGGTTTTCATCCTTAGATTTGTTTATCTTTGAAGGGTTTCATCCTCCGTTTGCTAAATAATTCACAAAGAAAAATATATAATATGTCTTCACAAATTCATTTTCCCTTTCTCCTAGATTGATCTTCCTTATATACCATTTTTCTTTAATAGTTAACTCTTCATCTACATGCCTTTTGACTTTTCATTGAAACTAAACTTTATTAAATTTCATTTTTTTTTATAATATTAATTATTCTCCATTTTATTGTCCTTCCTTAATGGAATTGCATGAGAAAGGAGGGGACATTACAGTCCACCCTTCCCAAAATTGTTTTTCCTCAAGCAATCACAACTAAAATGTTAAAAGAATTTTTTCTCCACTTGATTGAATCTTTTTTTGGAGTTAAAAGGATCCCAAATTAATCTTAGAAATACTATGAATATTTCTAATGGTGTAGTGTATTTCATTAACTATATATTGGTTGTTAAGCCTAGTTAATGTGGTTCCTTAACAACTATGTCATTCTTGTCCTCAAGTGACTTTGCTTGGCTATCCATATTGTCTTGCAAAACTCCTTAAGTCACACCCAACTCTACTAATTGTTTTGTGCCTGCAACTTCTAACATTCTCGGGAGTTGTTCTTTATGAAGAATCATTTCACAATTCAACTTACACTACGCTACTATAATATTATCACAAATTATAGAACTTGAACCAACATATGTTTTTGCCTTTAATTCAAAAATTGGGCTTCCCAATGGAGAAATCTTTTTGCATCAATTTCAAAAAGTGGGTTATCCTAGTGAACAAATCTTTTTGCATTTATTTCAAAAAGTGGGTTATCTACAACCCAATGGAAATTTTGAAAATTATTCTTATTATCAAATGGGAAATCAAATTTCTATTTAGACCATTAATATTGGCCTAATGTTGAACAATCATCTTCTAAATTCATCATTTCTAATTCACAATCAATATCAATTTTTCCAACTTGCTTACCCACAGTAGTAACTATTGAAACCTTTTCCTCAACTTGTGGTCTTAATGTGTTTACTTCCTCATATTTTTACCTTATCTTCCAATTGTACATCAGATTTTTCGAACCCCTTTTCTAATGCCATTGCTTCTTTGCTCTGACACTTGTGGCTTGGCTCCGAAGATTCCTTGCATAAGAAGCAAATATTTTATCTTCTAAGTTTGTTTTCGTCGTCATTAGTCTTTCTTGCAATAGGAGAAATCACTGTCTTGATCAAGTGGAGATTCCTTATAATGAAATTGGGTTAAAGGCACTTACCGCTTTAGTGTTACAACCCTTTTGATAATTTGTTAGGGTTCTAATTCTAAATGATATTTTTCCTTCTTGGTTTTTTATGTTTTAAGATCACATAAAAAAAATTGTCCATTAGGATTCAATGCACCTTTAGAATCGCCATGCTTACCTTCCATTTCATTGAGTTTCATCTATATAGTGTACCTAGCAAAAAATGTGACCTATGCATGCCAACCATTATGGTTAACTCTTCTAGATTGGTGTTATAATTTGTTTACCTTGGACTCCATAGATTCTTACCATGATGTCACAGGCTTTACGACTTGCAAGATGGTTTGGATCAAATTGTATGTGGGTTGGAATGTGGTTGTAACAATCATACATTGCCCCAAATCTTTCCTCCAACCATTATAAAAATGTTGAAATGTTTGCACTTAGTGATATCCACATGTGATACCTCCTACACTCAATATTAAACCAAGAGATGTTTTCCATACCTTGGCTATAACATTGCATTGTTTTGCTCAAAACAAAAAATGTAATGGTTGGAAACCACCTTGTACTAGCTATGAACATTGCAATAATGGTAATGGGTTGTAAATTGCCCCACCATGTGACTAAAAACTCTTCTTTGGCTACAAGGAAAATGTGGGAATCGCTAGAAATGTTGAGGGCGACAAATTTATAATTAGCGATCATTGGCTTGTATCTATTACTCATCCCTATTATATCAAGTTGTTGATTCTCAACAAGAAAGGCCTGTCTTACAATTGTTCCATTTGGTAGCCACACTAGAAGTGTAATAGACCAAATATCACTATGATTAAGTATCTCATATTTGGAAGAGGTCATGATTGTCACCCATTGATATTTCTTACACCTAACCATGGAAACTCTTGGAGCTCCATCTATAATGCCTTGAAGCTCTACCCCCTTTCTCTTGGATTCCAACCCTTTAAGATGCATGATATAAAAGTCTTTGCATATCTCATATTCACCCAAAGTGATGACAAATTGCTTTGCCTTCATGATACTAGGAATTTGTAGTCACATCCTTCATGTATCCTCTAACTTGTTTGTATTTTGATATCCAAAGCACCATACTATACTTAGTCATAAAATATTGAACATCAAAATGACCCCTATTTTGCTTGCCATCATCTTGTTGGGGATACGGAGTCGGTCTGTCATCATAGAACACCTCTAAGACAACAATGCCTTAGTGATTTTCATTTCTTCAAATCACAACAAAGACACAAACTATGCTATAAAGCGGAAGCAAGCACAGTTGATCCCCCATTGATCTTTCTAAGAAAAGTAAATGCTTAACAAGATAACAGATTCAACATAAGCATTGATTCAAGAACATGAATCAGACAACATGAAAGACAAACATATGGACACACAGATTTACGTGGGGAAAACCTTTTCAAGTAAAAAACCCCACCCTCCAAAATACTCAGCTCAAATGTATTATTCAGTAACAAATAGTTACAATACAATCTCAGAGCTATGCTCTTCAAGAGAATACATCTTGTCCATCTAGAGAAAAATACAGGCAACACAATAATCAGAATCCTCACACTGTTCCAGCACCCTCACAGCACACAGTGTAGATTCCCTTCAGCTCCTCAGTTGACTGTCATAGCCAGCCTCATGGCCAGCCCAGTCACACAGCCTTCACAGGTTCACATCTTCGCAGAACTGAGAGACAAAGTGTTCACAGTCAGGACCGTTCGAACACTAACTGCCTCTCACTTTATTCGCTCTTTTTTTTTTCTACGTGCACACGAGACTACTTGTATAATCTCACACCGTGCGCCAACCTGTTCAGCCTATCCAAAACAATCAACGGTCATCAGGAGATTCACTAACAGATCTTCTTGCATCGGGCCGCCCAGGAATTCAATTCCTTGCCTCAATCGGCTCCTGTCTTGAGCTGAAAACTCGGCCTACAATAATTGTCATACACAATTTTGGCTTCTAGCCAATCAACATCCTGACGCCGAGCCACATGTCGTAATTATGTTCGTTCGCTGCTTCGACCTTTGGTCAAACTCGGTCAAGCTCAGTCGATCGAGCTCTGAGCTCATCTCTGCCATCTACGGTGTCACCGTTGAGCTCGTCTTCACCAGTCGTGGTATGGCGGTGAGCTCGCCTGAGCTCACCCAGCCTCCAACCTCGCTATCGTTGCCCTATCGGACTCACCTCATGATATGGCGGTGAGCTCAGTCGAGCTCACCCAAGTCTTCATCGTGCTCCAATCTAACTCATGTCGTGGTAAGGCAGTGAGCTCACCCCACAACATCATTGAGCCCAGACTCTAACTTCACCATGCTACTGCCGAGCTCATTGGGTCACCCTGCGTATGGCGGTAACTACTTGCATTGGCCGCCATCTCCACCACGCTACCGCTGACCCTCCAAAGTCATCCAGCGGTGTGGCAGTAACTGCTAGCCAAACCAACAATGGTCACACCGTGCTACCACCGAGGCCACTAGGCCACCCCACGGTAGGGCGGTGACCGCTCTAGCAAACCGCCAACGGTCTCACTGCAGCCACCGTGGTGAGCAATCTCACCACCTGCGGTGGGGCGGTAACGGTCACCACTGACTGCTAGCCGCTTATCATAGTGAGTCTTCTCACCACCCACGGTAAGGCAGTAGACCGCCACCCGCCAGCTCGCCACCTCTGTGCCACTCACCGCACTGCCTCGCAACCAACAGGCAACCTCCACAGTAAGGAGGTAAGCCTCTGCTTTGTTACCCCGTCGCCAACCACGCAACCGTGCCACCAGAAGGAGCACCCTACGGTAAGGTGGTAACACCGCCCAACCGCCAGACCAAGCAAAGTGGCCCACGATAAAGCGGTAAACTGCACAACCGCACCACCAAGAAAAGCTTGCAGTGGTATGGCGGTAAAGGCTAGAATCATGAAGAAATTGCCTAAGTCTCCAAGGGAAAAGGCTAGAAAGTTGAGGTAGACTTTCCCAACAATCTCCCACTTGACGAAGACTTTCAGGCTTCCTCCAAACACCCGAACAAGGACCAACACCAAGCTTCCACACTCCAACCAAGACCCCTGCAACGACATCAAAAATGTCCACCATCTCAGGAAACAAATCCAAACACAGGAACATGCCAAGGCGAAAAAGGACTAGTCTCAGGAACGCAAATATCTGATCCTTCAGGCGGCAAAGGCACCATAGCATCAATAGCAAAGCACAACGTGAACACAGAAACCATTCTCCAAAACAAGAAAAAACACCATCTAGAACAGCAACCAGAAAACTGATTGCCCTTCATCCAACTAATCAAACCCGCGTGATTGAAAACCAGCACCCACAGCTCGTGCTAAAACCATCCAATCACCCATACCTCAAAGGTATGTACATCAGTAAACTCACGCCATCACATAACCACCCATCAGCAGCCAAAACAAGCACCATGTGTCAACCAATCAAAAAGACCAAACACATCCAGGTACTCCCACTGCAAGGGTACTATCTAGATGAATGCAAACAAAACACCATCTCAAGTGATCCAGGCATACCAAGTCCACCAATCACTTGCACAAAGAAATGAGGAGCCATGTAGTTTTGAGGAACAGTCACACTGATATGCACAACCTGCAACCACCTACTGCAAGAAACATTTCTCTCAACAATCTTCCATCGTTCTTCCAAGGTCCTCCATATTCGATTGAAGATAGAGGCACAGGAACCTTCGTGTCATCACCCAAGTGACAAGACATGACCACAAACTGTGACCAACTCGGCTCCACAAAGGCATCTCACATCTAAATTCATATGAAAACGAACATACATGAAGAAAAGACCAGATTAGAGAGAAAATGCAAATCAAAACATGTAGCATCCTCCTACATACACTTCTAAATTCCAGTTGTGTCAAGAATGATCTTCTTCACATCCCAAAGGGAAAAACCATAACAACACCCAACAGTTCCATGGATGTAAGCACCACAAAGAAGATCAGACTAACCCATATAAACATATCCTACCAGTCCACAAAAGCACAAGAAGATACACTGTGTTGTCCACCTTCCATTATGAATCCTCCAGAATCCTTAGAATAACTCAAGATTCATATCAATGAAAGATAAAACATATCACATATCTAAGCTATAATGGGCAAATACCTTTCAAATAAAATTCACTGTCGAGCAGACCAAGAAGAAAAGAAAAAATGCTCCTCCAAGATATACAAATCACCGTGACTTGCCCAAGAGCAATTCCCTTCATGGTCTCTGTTGAAATCACGTTCAACCAAGGTGCAGGCTACTCGTACTTTCAACTGTAATAGCACTATTCTCAAAAGAATTCCAACCTCACCTTATTCTCCATGCATCCATAAGCACCAACATCCTATCATTTCATGCTAACTCCAAACTGCATCACTGCAATAAAAATGAAGTCCTCCAGCATATGACCAAAGTACTCAATACATGAAGAAACACCAGACCACTTTCAAATCTCCAAACCTAGGAACAGGAACTTATCATGACACCATGATCTACACATCCCCCTTAGGAGATACCATGCTTCAAGTGAACTATCCATGGTCTCAAGAGAAAAGAAACATGCCAAAACTCTAATGCACAAGCAAGAGTATACCATGACATAAAGCAAACAAACTCTAAACCAACATCACTTGTCAAGCACTACCAGCACCTCAATCAAAGACTACCAAAGTCCTCCATGGCTCCAAAATGTTGCACATCTTCAAATAGTGACCATGCAGATGCGAAAGAACTTTTCTGTAGCAACAGGATCTAAAAGTCCTCAAGAAGCATTTGCAACACCAAAGAAGATCATTCACCAGCAAGTGATGAATCCACAATCACTGCTAAAGCTCCCACTGAAACATGACACCAAGCTCTCCAAGCATCATGACCGACCACATCATCACTGTCAAAAGCTTACACTAGTCAACGTAACAAGCTTTCCATGACATCGTGATTCACATGCTTCAAGTCCCCATCACTGACTATTCAGGTACTCAAATGTTGTCCATCCTCTCATCTCAGAACAGCCACGCCAATGCACAAGTGACCACAAACAAGGTCAGCTAACAGATCTGCACCACCACAGAAGCAATCTCGTGGATATTGACACTCCACTTCTGAGTTGACTCACGACAAACATGTAGGTAAAGACAGCCCACAAAAATGCACAACTCGTAGATCCACTTCAATTAAAACCCTGGAAATCTATCATCAGACTGGAAACTGCAAAACTGAGATAATCAAAGGGAACAACCCACGTAGACAACTTGACTCAAACACCAGATTAGCAACAGATCCAATTTGCCAATCACGTCCACAACTCAAGCACCATAGTCTAGGAAACCAGTAAGCACACCACAAGAATGTTGAAAGAGAAACTCATACCAACACTCCCATGCAGAGAAGACATCACACCTCCTCAAACCATGTTGAATTGCAACTATCTCATCCAGTCACACCCCAGAAGCCAGGGTCTAGAAAATAGTTGAACAGCAGCTCCACACACCACAAGCTTTCCTTGACCGTTTAAAACCTGCAAAACCACAGTGTTTATAAAACACCCACGCACCTTCATATTCACTGCTCATCTGGGCTTCTCAGGAGTCTACACACAACCATCACAGTTAACCAAAACAATGAAAAGAAACTTGAATATGCATGAGACTTTTTAGGAAAATCTACAGAAAACCTCCAGAGCCAAAGACATGAAACTGAAACATGCGAGTGCAAGATACAGGTAAGCAGGAACAACAGGTCCATTCTAGACCAGTTCCAAAACCACAACCATGCACGAGCATACGAGAGAGCCAAGCTATTCAGAAGTCACAGACCACCAGGATCAACTTCATTCTCTCCATGCAATCAGAGCAACAGAGAAATCGCCTTCAGTGCTAAGTCAAAATAGCCAGCACAAGCGCAATAGTCCATGGTTGAACAACAACACAAGCAACTCCATACCGCCAAGGAGCCTCTCACACAGACACCCAGTATGAAACCACGCTTTGCTGCAACACAACCACAAGCACATCTCATGCCCTTTGCATCATAGAACTTTTGTTGCGAGCCAAGAGCCTCAAACCACATTGCAACAATATGAGCAACTCCAGGAAACTCCACTGTCTTTTAAAATTGTGTGTTGAATCAAAGAAGCAACTTCCACTCATCGAAGGATCAATCACCAACCGATTCCTCCAGATTTCCTCAAGCTTGCCAAGCTAAGAAATCATCACAGGAGAAATACCCAGAACTTTAGTAACCAGGAGAAGGCTCTAATACCACTTGTTGGTATCATCAAGCCTCGACCTCCTTCAACCAGCTCTGATACCACTTGTTGGGGATACGGAGTCGGTCTGTCATCATAGAACACGTCTAAGACAACAGTGCCTTAGTGATTTTCATTTCTTCAAATCACAACAAAGACACAAACTATACCATAAAGCAAAAGCAGGCACAATTGATCCCCCATTGATCTTTCTGAGAAAAGTAAATGCTTAACAAGATAACAGATTCAACACAAGCATAGATTCAAGAACATGAATCAGACAACATGAAAGAAAAACATATGGACACACAAATTTACATGGGGAAAACCTTTGCAGGTAAAAAACCCCACCCTCCAAAACACTCAGCTCAAATGTATTATTTAGCAACAAATAGTTACAATACAATCTCAGAGCTATGCTCTTCAGGAGAATACATCTTGTCCATCTCGAGAAAAATACATGCAACACAATAATCAGAATCCTCACACTATTCTAGCACCCTCACAGCACATAGTGTAGATTCCCTTCAGCTCCTCAGTTGACTGTCACAGCCAGCCTCGTGGCCAGCCCAGCCACACGGCCTCCACAGGTTCACATCTTCGCTGAATTGAGAGAAAGTGTTAACAATCAAGACCATTCGAACACTGTCTGCCTCTCACTCTATTCACTCTTTTTTTTCTACGTGCACACGAGATTACTTGTATAATTTCACACTGTGCGCCAACCTATTCAACCTGTCCAAAACAATCAACGGTCATCAGGAGATTCACTTATAGACCTTCTTGCATTGGGCCGCCCAAGCATTCAATTCCTTGCCTCAATCGGGTCATGTCTTCAGCTGAAAACTCGGCCTGCAATAACTGTCATACACAGTTTTGGCTTCTAGCCAATCAACATCCTGACGCTGAGCCACGTGTCACAATTTTGTTCGTTCGCTGCCTTGACCTCTAGTTAAACTCGATCAAGCTCAGTCAGCCGAGCTTCGAGCTCATCTCTGCCATCTACCACATCACCGTTGAGCTCGTCTTCACCAGTCGCGGTATGGCGGTGAGCTCGCCCGAGCTCACCCAGCCTCCAACCTCGCTACCGCTGCCCTGTCGGACTCGCCTCACGATATGGCGGTGAGCTCAGTCGAGCTCACCCAAGTCTTCACCGTGCTACCGTGCTCCAGTCCGACTCATGTCACGATAAGGCGATAAGGCGGTGAGCTCACTCGAGCTCACCCCATGACATCATCGAGCCCAAACTCTGACTTCACCGCGCTACCGCCAAGCTCGTTGGGTCAACCCGCGGTATGGCGATAACTACCTGCGTTGACCGCCATCTCCATCGTGCTACCCCTAACCCTCCAAAGTCATCCATCGGTGTGGCGGTAACTGCCAGCCAAACCGACAACGGTCACACCGCGCTACCACGGAGGCTGCTAGGCCACCTCACGGTAGGGCGGTGACTGCTCTAGCAGACCGCCAGTGGTCTCACTACAGCCACTGTGGTGAGCAATCTCACCGCTTGTGGTGGGGCGGTAACGGTCACCACTAACCGCTAGCCACTTACCGCGATGAGTCTTCTCACCGCCCGCGGTAAGGCGGTAGACCGCCAGCTTGCCACCAATGGGCAACCTCCGCGGTGAGGTAAGTCTTTGCTCTATTACCCCGCCACCGCGCCACCAGAAGGAGCACCCTACAGTAAGGCGGTAACACCGCCCAACCGCCACACCAAGCAAGGTGGCCCGTGGTAAAGTGCTAAACCACACAACTGCGCCACCAAGAAAATTTTGCAGCGGTATGGTGGTAAAGGCCAGAATCATGAAGAAATCGCCTAAGTCTCCAAGGGAAAAGGCTAGAAAGTTGAGGCAGACTTTCCCAACACATCTAGTATCAAGCACCTCGAGGTGACAATCTCCATTTGGCCATCACCCATGATCTTGTCTTCAATGGTGGTACTTGGCTCCCATGAGTGATCTATGAAACGTGAACACTAATCCACTTTGATCCTTAAGAGATCACTCGAACCCCATGTGCAAAAATTGTTTGGAACTTGAAATAGAGTGTTTGCATGTCCTATACTTAGGCTGCCAACAAAGATCTCACCCTCCTCTACTAAAATAGGAATTGAGGAGATACCTTCAACACTTGTGTCCTTGTGACTCAAAAAAAATTCTTCCAATGCATGTCCATCCACGATGCTACTATGAAGATCAATCAATGGTTCAACCTTTGGAAGTTCAAAGGATAGTACATGTTCCTCCATATTAAACTCTTTGCTTCCATCAAGTGATGCCTTTTCCTCCTTGATTTCATCAATATTTTCATGTATGTTAGGTCCCTTTTATTCTTGCTTAATGATGTCTTGTGACTAAATTTAATTGTTCTTCTTGCTTCCTAATTTCTTTAACATCCTCCCAACTTTTCTTCTTCTATTCTCGACTTCCTTATGTAGTTATATAGGCCCCTTTTATTTGGACATCTTTTTTTGAGTTGATCAAGTAATCATCAAAGAAAATACAAATTTGATTATATTAGACATTCCTCTATATTGATCAAGGATTTTGGGGGCTTCAAACGAGTACCTTTCTTGGTCCTTCTGTATTTTCTACAACATCTTTTGTATAGGATCTATGTCTTCTTCCTTTGGTAAGAATTTAGGTTGCCAATCGTTGTTCCCTCTCCTAAGTTCCCTTTTCACTCGTGTCCATTGCAAATCCGAACATATGGTAGATTTCAACCCTACAGGTTGGCAAGAGCAAGGCTCTAATACCAATTGTAATGTCTCATTTTAAATTTTCCTTATTTTTTTCCTTAAATATTCCACACTCACAATAATATTTGCATAGTTAATTATAAAAATAAATTTCTTTAAAATTATAATTTTGATAATTATAAACTTCGGATTTAAAGCTTTAATACAAATCTGAAAATATTAAACTTGTATTATGTTGTAATCTTTCTTCTAATTTGCAGCTTCTTCACTTGTATAAATGTCTTGAAATGTTTTCTAAATTTTGTCTAAAGTTATGAATTTTTGTCCACAAACTTGGCAAGAGAAATTAAAGGTTTTCATCCTTACATTTCTTATCTTTTAAGGGTTTTGTCTTTCGAGTTGTTGAATAATTCACAAGGAAAAATATATATAACACCTTCACAAATTCATTTTCCGTTCTCCTTGATATATCTTCCTTATATACCATTTTTTCTTTAATAGACATAACTCTTCATCTACATGCCTTCTAACTTTTCATTGAAACTAAACTTCATTAAATTTCAATTTTTTTATAATGTTAATTATTCCCGCTTTTATTGTCCTTCCTTAAGGGAATCATGTGAGAAAGGAGGGAACATTACACTAACACTTTACACATACGTTTTGAACCACTTTGTCTACATAATTCCAACACCTTACTCGAGTCAGTCTTCACATCCTTTGAAAACAGTCTCTCACAAACAAATCCCTTACATTTGAAACCATTTTTACCATTGGTTTTTATTTCAACATGTAAGCAAATAAATGTTATCAAACTTCATGAACAACATTTTATTAGCATTTGTGTCAACTATGTTACATGGTCAACAATGCAAACAATCTCTCACAAACAAATCCCTTACATTTGAAACCATTTTTACCATTGGTTTTTATTTCAACATGTAAGCAAATAAATGTTATCTAACTTCATGAGCAACATTTTATTAGCGTTTGTGTCAACTATGTTACATGGTCAACAATGCTTTTTAATTGTAGCGACTGACATTTGTTTGGAAGTAAACAATGTTTTTGAAACCATTTTTACCATTGGTTTTTATTTCAACATGTAAGCAAATAAATGTTATCTAACTTCATGAGCAACATTTTATTAGCGTTTGTGTCAACTATGTTACATGGTCAACAATGCTTTTTAATTGTAGCGACTGACATTTGTTTGGAAGTAAACAATGTTTTTGAAACCATTTTTACCATTGGTTTTTATTTCAACATGTAAGCAAATAAATGTTATCTAACTTCATGAGCAACATTTTATTAGCGTCTGTGTCAACTATGTTACATGGTCAACAATGCTTTTTAATTGTAGCGACTGACATTTGTTTGGAAGTAAACAATGTTTTGTTTTTTTCTGACCAATCATGCATGATATGGATGCATGCATCATGGTTATATATGTATATTTGATTACCATATATGCAAATTTGTATGAAAAATAGCTACTACCAAGAGTGTGAGCCACAATTGTATTTGGTGATTGTCATCACGCTGATAGAACTTACAACCACCCAAATAATACCTTAAAGATAACAAGTTAGACAAATAGATAATGTTAAAAATCAATAAATTCATTGACTACTTGTCAATACCTATCAAATGAATTTGTTACAAAAATTAAATCAAAATGAATATTTCTTTTATTTTTTCAAAAAAATGCTACTTAAAATTATAATTTACAATTTATGTAACCAATGCACCTTCTTAAAGTGCAAGTGATAGAACAAAATGAACTTAAATAACTCCACTTGCCCTCTTATTCGCTTGATTTATTTACTTCTATGTTACTACACCTGTTGATCCTTATGAATTGAAGGCATTGAATGGTGCAAGGAAATCGCTTAAAATCTTCCCATCTTTCTTGAATTTTGAGTGGTTATTTTAAGTTGTTCCTGAGAGTAGAAAATAAAATTTGCGCAGATCTAGTTTTAAAATCTCTCATTGATGGAAATTAAAGCAAATTTCTTTCTGAAAGAACAATATCCCATCGACATCTTTAGATAAAGAGATGGCAAAGCATGATCAATAGGGGATCTGAAACATTGAAAATTAATTCATGCGGGTCAGAGCTTCATAGCACTGTATGGAAAAACACTTCCAAGTGTGGTTTATAAGTATACTACATAATTCTTTTCTAATACATAAATATTAACATTCCTAAAAGTGCGCTTTGGCAATACACTGCCTCTCCATTCATGTCATTTCGTTTAAATGCACACTTTCTTGTTATTACTAAATCATTGAACTCTAAATGAATATGTTAAAACAATTTCCCAACAGAATAATAGCACCCCTAAATCAGATTATAATCCACAGTCAGCCATCCAGCTGTGCCAATGTGAACTTGTAAAGGGAAATTAAACCGTGAAAATCAAGCGCTGTTTTAATTTGAATAGTTATGAAGTTAGTTGTATTGTCCTTCTAAGCTATTTTCTGCTCGAGTCTCAACAGACAGTTGGCACAAATGTCATTCTGGTGGCCGGGCATCCATGCTATTGTATGCAAACTATGATTTGCACACGAATCTCATGAATTATCATTCCTGCTGCTAATGTGTGCAGCCCTGCCCTTGCTAATGAGTGTTGTCTAAACCCAACTCTAATAGGTGTTAGTTTCTTGGAAGAGTTTTTATTAATATTTATGTCACTACCATGTGAAAAAAGTTTATCTACGTCACTGAATTACATCATTACAACCCCTCCACGTACTTCCCGGCATAATTACCATTAGTCAGAATACTAGTTATCAATTTCCCTGAAACATCAATTCACCTAATTCTTGAACAAGCAGTTATACATCTCCTGAACAGGCAATAAGAACGCTAATGGATGCATCATAAGCAAAAAATAGTATCTGTCCATTTGTATAATGGGACCATCATGATTATTGTCCTGTTTTAATAGTGGCTTTTGTGCGCCAGGTGATATTACCAACTAATTACTACCACAATTATTATAATTCAACACGATGGCTAGATTCTTGTAACAATCAAAATTAAAATCTTACTCTTATTGCAAATCTAAAATTAGAATTTGATCCATTAGCACCAAATAAATTGTATGCAAGCAGAAAGCTCTTGCACTTTAAAATTTCCACGAGGTACTAAATAAATCTTATGCAGCCAGAAAGCTCTTGCATTTTAAAATTTCCGAGGGGCACTAATAAATCTTATGCAGCCAGACATCTTGGACGTCAGTGTCTCAAACTCCACAACGCAACTCTTCATAAGCAATAGAAGATTTTACATAAATATCAACGTATGTTTCCAAATTCCTAAACCACACATCTTAGGAAACGTTGTTCACAAACTTAATTAAACCTCAAAAACCAGCCCATCCTGCAGGCTGCGAGTGAGTCGAAGTCCGTACACTGCGGCCCACAGATTTGGAAGCATTTGAATTGAGAACTGCAGGATTTCCTCTGCTATCATCTTGAGAGCTAGCCTGACCAGACGATTTAGATGTTTGATGATTATTACTCATTGAAGTAAATTTGTCCTGAACAAAACCCCAAGTATCATCACCTCCAGTGATGCTAGCACCACTCCCATGCTGTTGACGTTGGTGCCCATTTGAACCCATCACTGTGTTATCAATATTGGCATTCACTCCACTAGGTGCTTGACTTGAAATTCTTGCAGCTGATGGTTGGATACTTGACAAATGAGTTGGCTGTGCCTCTGCAAATGCTTGCCATCCTTTTGAGCCAAGCACATTTGTTGGTAGGTTATTGGAGGTAATGCTGTCTTGCAGTTCCCAAATAGATCCCTCTATCTTTTCTTGTTGCTGTAAAACCAATCAGATTCACAACAACAATTTCAAAGTTAATAGAAACCATAAACTTTATAACAAAACATTAAAAAAAAATGTTGGGATGAATAAGCTTAAAACCAGTGCTATATTCGGGGGAAGGAAAGAACATGCTTAGATAAAAGGGAGCACCTCTCAACCTAATCAGAAGTAGTGAAGCAAAATATATCTTTGCTTATTTTTAATATAGTTTTTAAGAGACTAATTGAAGGTGTGCGCCAAAAGTTATAAACTCAAACTCATCTAGTAAATTATACCTGATACAAATCAAACATCAGATAGTGAAAAGTTGACAAAATGCAAAAGATGTCTACCGAGCAGAAATTGATACTCCCAAGTTCTTAAAAAGTAAAGTACCGAGCATTGGAAACATTTCAATTTTCAAATTTAGGAGGGGCAATTCATCAGTAAATGACAATACGGTAAATTTGTATTACCTATATACAGGCATTCATATACATACATAGAAAGCTAAAATCCTTCAAAAAAATTTGAAGTGTTTCCTTGGTAAGATTCTTTCACATAGAATACAGTATATGTTGGGAAAGACAAAATCTCCAGACATGACTCTTTAGAAAAACATTTTTAACAATGCATTGCTTCTGATAACAGATCATTGGAAGGCTGATAACTGATAAGCATATTTTTTGTCATCAAATTAACATGTTTTGTGCTCTCATAGGTACATATTGTCTTGGTCTTGATTATAGGGTAATGACTAGTGGCACTTTACTTGAGTAAATTGATTCAAATTGGACAGTGCTGAGGATGATAGGAAATCCACTTCTGGATTTATTGATTTCTTTGGATTTGTAATAATTGTTTGGCAAAGTTAAAAACAAGAATCTATTTCCCTATCGACTACAAAGGCTGAAGATAAAGACATTACTGCTGGATAAGCATCTTGGATTCAACATGTCCTTAAAAGGCTTGGGTTTCTGAAAACAACAGACAACAATCCTATGATGAGATGTCAATGTGCCATTCAACTGACTAAAAGTTCAATGTTTTGCAAAGCGAGAAACAAGCATATATTTCCCTATCGACTACAAAGGCTGAAGATAAGGCACTAGTGCTGGATAAGATCATAAGAAGCATCTTGTATTCAAAATGTACTTAAGGCTCAGGTTTCTGAAAACAATAGCCTACAATCCTATGAAGGTAAGTCAATGTGCCATTTAACTGGCTAAAAGTTGATTGTTCAACACAGACCAAGCATATTGAGATTCATTAATTAAATCATGGACAAAAGAACAAGTTGTACCCTTTTTTTAAGCAGAATGGAGATGTTGCCATTGTTGTCCCTAAAATGTCACCACAACCAGACATCCCCATCAGCTATCAACACACTTTTTTAGAAGGCCAAGATACAAACTTTATTTTCTTAGAAAATAAACCTAAATATAAAAGGGCCTCAAAGGGCCTCTCCCCAAGATTCCCAAATCCTAACGCAACCCCCCTAAATCTTAAAGCACATTTCATTCTGCCAAAATAAACAGAGAAGTAAAAAGAAGAGAGGAAACGGGAGAAAGAAAAGAAGAGATTTGTAGCCAAAGGGAGATTGCCATAATTGTCAAAAAGTTCTCTTGCTATTGGTTATGTTCATTCCAATGACAAATTTCTTTCTTCTGGTTTTACAAATGAATAAATAATGTGATAAAAACTCAAATATAAACTATGAATTATTCAACACAGCAGCCAATGAGCCATGAACTTTGCCATTGTCCATATGTTCATGTGCTGAAAAACAAACAGATTGACTTTTCTCTTTTTCTTTTTTTTATTTTTAGTTTTTTAATTTTTCCCATACGTGAAATGGGTTGAGAAATTGCTTTGGGTTGTTTGTAAATTCAAAATTGAAAGACCGATAGCTAAGTATCAATATTAACATACCCAACCGATCATGATGATATAATAGAAAAAACAAGCAATAGAAATAAGGGAGGAGAAAGAGTTAAGAACACTCACATTGAAAGTTTGGTTGGAAAAGCTTTAAATTTTATTGCCCATCAAAAATGTCAGCCTATAAAGGATCATAGATTTATCAACATTTCAAATCCAAGCATACAACCCATCATTGGGGGAATGACTTGATAAAAGAAAATAATGGGAGTTAACCTAAGGAGTGAATGCTGCATTGAGTTACCTCTATTAAATTTGCCAACTACCCCCACTAAATCAAACTAATAGTTTTGAAGGAGTGCTTCAACTTTTTATTGCCCATCAAAAATGTCAGCCAAAAATGCGAGGAGACCATTCAAAAAAAGAAATTCACTATGAATAATACAATCAACCACATGGACATCCCACCCAACCCTTGGGTAACCCATCTTGTCATTTCTAGCATTTCAGGAACGTTGGGACAAGGGCAAGACATCCTCATGGCATCCCCATTTTGAGGATGACTATCACAGGACTTGGCTACTTATCCCCAGGACACATGGTCATCTCAAAGACATCCATGTGACCCTAAGACAGGTGGGGGATGCATAGATGCCCCTTGACTGTCCTGGGAACAGGTGGACTTCCTAGGATGTGCACACTTTTCTTTCTTTTCTTTTTGTTTGAATATACAAGTAAAACAAAAACAAAAACAAATGTGATTTTTAAAAAGAGGGTGGAAGAGGGCGGAGTGGTTGGGAGGCACCCACTCTTTGAAAACCTAACCTTTAAAAACTAAGGAAAAAGAAAAAGAAAAAAGGAGAACTGATTTTCAAACTCAACTAGAGAAGCTAGAGAAAAATATGAAGAGGAAAAACACTCAGCTAGAAAAAAAAACATTGGAAGAGCTTCTACACCCATAGAAGGAGCTGCAACAACAATTGTAGGAGCTTGGGCAGCCATTCAAAAAATTGAAGGCAGCCAACAAAAACCAACTCAAGGGCTGAAATGAGGGAGGCTAGATGCCCTCAATTGACTTCCATTAACAATTATTTTATTGGAAAAAAACATGAAGTGCACTCCCTATAATATATTCCTGAATGTTTTCCTCGACATTAAATTTGCCAACAAAAACCAACTCAAGGGCTGAAATGAGTGAGGCTAGATGCCCTCAATTGACTTCCATTAACAATTATTTTATTGGAAAAAAACATGAAGTGCACTCCCTAGAATATATTCCAGAATTTTTTCCTCAACATTAAATTTCCAAACCAGCATTTGAAAGACAAACAAAAAAAAACCAGTATTTGAAAAAAACACAGTACTGAACATTTGGTGTTTGTAAACATGAGTTCAAGAAATGAAATTGAAAACATTGAAGAGACAATGGGGGATGATAATACAAATTCTAGTACAGGAGAGGAGAAGGGCGCAAATTTGAAAATAGTAGTGTGCCTGTGTAAGTGAAAGAGAATTTGAATGTCCCTCAACTTCGTTGACACCATATGCAAAGGTACACTCTGAACCAAGCAAAATATTAATGCAATTTGTCACAGCATTAGACAATAACATGGCTGGAAAGAGTATTGGAGGCATTAAACATTTCAAATTTCATTTATCCAATTTTACCTTCTTTGGAAGCTCTATTAGTGTTTGCTCACACCTTCTAGGTACACCTAGAGATGGTGCGAGGTTACACTTGACAAAAGCACTAAAATGACAAGACTACACACCAATAGTACAAATCTAAAAAAATCAAAGCATTTCAAATCAGCTTCAACAACTTCTAGTTCAGCTTTGGGTGCCACTTCTTCCCACCTTCTTGACCTCCTCTCTATCATGCTAAATCAAATACTTGGACTGCTAATGTTCTAAATCAAATACTTGGACTGCTAATGTTCAAAGTAGCTAATGTGGGAGACAAGACTTCTTTATATAGAATTTCCACTAAAAGAAAACCCACCACAATTATAGAGATGCACAAGCACACAAGGAGGCTGATAATACTATTCCCTGAGCGCTGTTTACTAATGCCATTCTATTCCATGTTACCCTTTCTACTTTTTATAAAGAGGCATTCAGGAAGCCATTCAAACTGGTCTGTCTTATGTGCCACCAAGAAACATAAGGATGCAAATAACTCTTCTTGATAGCTAGCATGTCAATGGAGAACTTGAAGGGGGAGTGGACGAGGTCAGGTTACTCCATCACTATGGATGGGTGGATTGGTATTACCTAGAGTAGCCGGATACACCCCTGCCCCTCCCTAGGCGTGCGTATCCCCGTATCCGTATCAAATACGAAACAGATACACATTGGATACCGTACTCACATGTGCCCCAAAAACTCCAATTTTCTAGCCGTGACGGATATTGTGTGATTTGATTTTCAAAAAATTTGGCGTTAATCCTCCTAAACTTAATCTTAAAAAACTTCAATCGTGCAATATTTTTTTTGTTTGGTATAAACAAAACCTGCACCAAATGAGGAAGACAAATGAAACATTTTTCTATTTCAATGCACCATTTTTCTAGGTCTTCTTGCAGTGCAAATCTACTAATTTTTTTGGTGTCTTAATTTTTATAGATTTAAGAAAGTTAATTGTTTATAATTTTATATTTATGTGTAATATTTATATTATGTTGTTTAAATGTTAGATATTTAAAAAATATATATATTCTTTAAATATAAATAAAATTTATTCATATATATATAATTGTTTACTCTTTACTAAATTATTAATATTTAAATTTTAATATTATTTTAATTTATATTTACTTATTTGCTTTTAAAAGTAATGAAAATCTCCTCTAATAACTTAGAAAATTGTGTTAAATATATATGTGTTTTTTATGAATGTCGTATCCAACCGTATCCATATTGGAGATCTTAAAAAATGGTTGTATCCGTATCCGTATTTGTATCTATATCCATGTCCATGCAACTTTGGTATTACCATTTGTCATCTCTAAGAGATCATGGTTATAAATTTAATCATGTCTGTCATGATGATGATTATCAAATATCGATACAATTAATCTTTGACTTGTTGACATCTTTTTCAATACTTTAAAATGTGATTTTTTTAAATTTTAAATGCATTTTAGCATTTTTAGATTATTTCCTATAATTATTTTATTCTAAATTTAACTTATATATTAAAAAATATATTTTTGTCATCTCCAACTACCCATCACTTGTCCTTGTCTCCCATACACGTCTCCTAAAAACTATGTAGAAAAATTAATTGTAATACATGCCACTCATCTTCTTGCACATAATTTTAGTTACTTTGTTGCTGAAAGTAATTGGCATACATATAGCTTTACCAACTTGGTTAAGAAGACTAAATATAACTCTAGGAAAGCGAAGAAGCTTGTTACAAAGAGTACATTGCATCTCATTGATCACAAGACAAATGAGTACAAGGAGATTCCAATAACATGAAGGGATGTAGAACACAAGGAGCCAACGCTGGTTGATGAAGATCAATATGTGCAACCAAGATTGGTTTGAGTCTTATTGCAAGAGCCAAACCCCCAATTTTGGGTTCAATTAATTCCTAGTCCGAGTACATTATGGATTTGGACAGGTTCCTACAAAACGGGTTGATTTTAGAGGAGCTGCAAAGAACCTAGGACAATCCTTGTGACACATTCTTTCTTTTTTTCAATTTTGACCAAAAGATTGACTATTCAACCTAGAATAACCCTAAAAGTTGCATTTGAAGACTTCAAAACACCTTATTGGCAAAGATGGTTAAACTAAAAGAAAAATTTATTAAAGCCAAACTTGTAGAAGATTTATATAAGAATCACTAAGAATTTGTGGGTCGAGACAAGAGTGTTATTCATTTCGAATAGATGGAAAGATGCCAAAAATCAGCCCTTAATCAATGTGATTGCAATGTCCCCTAAAGAGGCAATGTTTTTAAAAGATATGGATTGTGCGAGGCAGATAAAGGATGCAAAATTTATTGTTGACATCCTCATAGGGGCTATTGAGAAAGTAGGGCCTACTAATGTTCTCCAAGTCATAATGAATAATGCAAAAAATTGTAGGGTTGTTGGTTTGTTGGTTAAGGCATGTTATTCACACATCTTTGGACACTTTTTATTGTCCAATTGCTCAACCTTATACAAATATTAAGCAAATGATCCTAGATAACACTTGAAGGGATCGTATGGAATATCTTTTTAGTTTCACTACGACCATCTTGAGTATGATCCATTATACTAACATATATAAGCCATGTATGGGAGAGATCTATTGAGAAGGTGAAGACCATCATAAAAAGGAACAAAATCTTGAAAAAACTTTCTTCAACAGGATGCAAACAATTGTTGTTGAGCAATGAACAAAATGACCACCCCACTACATCTTCTTGCCTTTGTATTGACTCCAAAATATTACAGCACTAAAATCTTTTTTTTGTCTAGGGGGATCGCACCATACAAGGAAGTGGAAGTTGACGAAGGGTACAAGCTAGTGTTTGCTGTACTCTTCCCTGATCCTAATTTGGAGGATTAGTTACAAATGAGTTTGCTCATTTTGCACACTAAAATGGTCACAATTGTAAGAAGGATGCTCACAATTGGGATTCCTGCTCTTCATGACAAGTGTAAGAAGGATGCTCACAATTGGTGGTACTTTCATGGCCAAACATTCCAATGCCTGCAACATCTTGCAATCAAAGTTTTATCGCAAATTTTGTTTGTTTTTAAATCTTAAATTTTCTAAATTTGAATTTCTTTTATTTTTGAAATAATTTTTTTCAAAGTTTTATTTATAATCTTAGAACTCTTAACTCTCTAACTTAGCTTCAATAGATTGCCAATCTTTATTTAAGCGGAATTGGAGTACACACTACATCTACTCAATAAAGTGTAACCAATTAGCATGAAAAAAGGCAAAGGAGTTAGTGTACGTACATTCTGACTTGCACCTTCTTTCACACAAATAAAATGACTACAATGAAGGGCGCAACAAAGTTATGGGATGTAAAGAGCATACTGACTTGGTTGCTTCCACTTCCCAACACTCTTCATTTTTGAGGAGTCATATAACCAGCATACTTCAAATGCAAGTGCCAATGACACTCCAATCTCATGACAATGATGATGATCTTTATGAAGACCCCATTGATGCTGATTGCTGATTTTATTAGTTTAATATTGCAAAATGAATATTTAACATGGCATTCAAGTTTGAAAAATTGGCATTGAAGTAGTATTTTACATTTTTATAGTGGTTTTGTTTGTTATATGCATGTTATGTGGTATTCTGAGCTTAATTAATGTTTTTATATTATTTTTGATATGTTTTTTGTACAGACATACACAAAATGAACCCAAACCCCCAAAAAATGCCATACCAGCATACCCGAAATGTTAACTTATATAACATCTAATTTTTGTGTAAAAGGAATCACAGCAAAGGCATATTAGAATAGCAAAAATTTCAACACACAAACAATATTTGAAACCCATGTGTAGGAAGCATACAGACCTGATTGCCCGACTGCAAGCTTCCAGGGGCTGGACGTTGCATCTGATCTTTGCTGAATGCCTGAACATTCTGAGCAGCTCCCATAGACAAAGCTTGTTTTAACTCTTGGATCTCTTGCCTTTGCGAACGACAGATAGCTGTCAATTTTTCATATTTTGATGTTATTTCTGTTTTCTCTATGCGCAACCGTCCCAATTCTTCTTTTAATTTGTTAACTTCTGCTTGTAAATTTTCTCCCTCAGGCAAACTACTTCCAGATGTAGATTTACTGTAATCAAATTCTGCCACAAATGCATTGAATGAATCATCACGAAAAGGCAAGTCAGATTCCGAAGCTAAAGTCTTTGTTGCAGACACCTTAGAGCAAGTTGAGTATTCTCCATCCTCATCAGTATCCTCAGAGTTAAACTTCAATGTATCTGACTTCGTATCATCAAATACTTTCCCAGTTGTCGATTGTGATGACCCGGGCAACTTTTTCATAAAGTTTGACACACCGCTTTTCTTCAAAAGATGTGCAGTTTTGGATAAATGTTCCTGTGAAGGGCTTGCGGGATCTTGCTTCACATGAGTGTCAGGGCTGTGTGACCTCTGCTTAAAGGTACCTTCAATTCCAGAATCCTTATCAAATGAAGGGCCCTTTTCATCAGTAAACCGAGATTCCTGTGCATACTGTGTTGACCAGAATGCGCCCAAAGCACTCGCACTACTGCTGCCTTGCACTGCCTTTGAGTCTGGTTGCACCACAGGTGATGATCGATGATCTTGATCTTTTGAAGAAGGTGGAGGTGGAGGTGATCTAGATGGTTGTGATGGAGCTCTCCTTGTTGGAACTGGGATGCCTACAAAATGATATTATAATGTATGCATCAAAATACAATATAGCTGCATGCCCCCATATGTCTTTCACTTGACACCACAAAGTGTAAAATAGCCCAAAAACATTCCTCGATCATCTTACCATGGTCTCGGGTATCTGCAGGAGGAGTAGCATGCACCTCAGATGCAACAATAGATGATGGCCTATCTGGATTTGGTTTACGCAACTCAAAAGGTAGAAGTTCATTCACACGACACCATATCTGCATGCCAAATAACAAATGATCAGCTTTAATCAAAAAGAAATCAATGCCGAAGCATGCATGATGCAGATGTGGCTAGACATTCTAAACTACTTAAACCCATAGGCTAGTTATCATTCAGAACTACCCACAGAGACAGAACAATCTAGAACTAACCTAGTTTCACTGAGATGAGGGGGCCAATCAAGCAAAGCCCTTGCCTGCATGATGTCTGGTCTTGCTTCTGGAGCAGAAATCAGCATGTCCTTGATCAAGTCAATCAATGATGAACTGTATTTTGGCAACTCAGGAATGCGATAGTTTCCATTCAATATTTGTAACTTCGATTCTCCATCAAACGCAGACTTTAAATAAGCAATCCTATAAAGTAAGCATCCGAGAGCCTGCCCTATCAAAAGAAAGGCAATGACAAAATCAAAAAGGCATTAGGTATCAACACCAACAGAAAAAAATATAAACAAAAAATACATAACATATGACCCCAGCAGTGCAGCAAACTTACCCAAACGTCAACCTTCTCACTTATGAGCTCCCTTCTGTAGAGATCCCACATCTGCAAAATAAGCACTTTTGATATGAGTTTACAACAATAAAAATTGCTTTGCAAACTTTGCAATTCTCAATTATGGCAAGTACCCAGACACAATCCTGTGGAAGTTTGGATGAAGAAGCATCATTAGGTAACAGGGAAACCTGCATTATGGCTACAATTCCTGCAGTGTAATTGCCAACACAAAAGAATAAAGCTAACTGAAAGAGATGTATGGAAATAAACAATAGAATTGAGGATAGAGACACATGTGAATAAGTGAGCTTTTGATATAAGGCATCTGAAAAGGGTAATTTATTCTGTTTTTATCTTTTCATGTCATTTGTTTTATTGGACCTTGGCAGAATAGTTAAAAACTAAGGTACACAGAAGAACAGTTGAAAGTGTTGTGAAATTTACTTCTGGTGCTCTATAAGCTGGAGTCGTGTGCTTCCGAATGATGTCTTCTTCAATTCCCATCTCCTCAGGCCTTTCAAATCGTTTGTGATTTGTGGATGTGCTACCAAAATCACACAGCTTCCAAAGTCCATCAACACCCATTAGAACATTTTCAGCTTTCAGATCCCTGGCGTTAATAAAATTGCAATAGAAACAAATGTCAAGAACAGGACTTCAGTATGCCAATGTTGTTACATAGACTAAACCTGGAAAAAGAATGCATGGTTACAACAAATTATGTACTGTTTTTCAAAGGCCTAAATTAGACAGTAATTGCATGATATATTTTTTCATTGCTAACAAATTAAAGTATAAAATGACAATATCCTTGAAGTGGATCAACAGTTACTGTAACAAAATTAAGAATAACATAAAAGTTAGTTGAATTCTATTTGATTGTACGTATCAGAATTGCTTAGAAGAACCAAACGAATCCCAAAAATGATGTCAACAAACCTCATCTTGTTTTGACCAAGCAGCAGGAATTGCCACTACATCATTTAAGGAAATGATGAGAAAACTAATTGGCTTTGAATAAGGATCACATTCACATGACACTGTTCTGTGACCTTGTCTTGAATATTTTGCATATGAGAGTTCTGCTGTTAATTGGCAGCTACAATGAGAGAAAAAAACAAGCCACACTGAACACAAGGGAAAATAGTAAATACAGAAGACCTATAAATGAGTATGATTATTTGACAATAATATTTTACACAAAACCATAAATAGTTCTGAAATAGAGATATTTCTGCCTGATAAGTATCATCCATGCTCGGTGACTTATTTGATGAACTGGTGTAATGGACTTTTGAGATTAGCATAATTTTTACTATAGGAGTTAATGCACTATCAAGTAAGGAATACTGTTTGTTTTAGATACCACATCCAAGAGTTATCGCTTTTGTTTAAAATCACCTAAACTTGCATCCAGAAACCAGCCTTGTCCAGGTGATCCCCATTATTGCAGTTGCTTGAAACATGGACTCCTATTTGCAAGGGAAACTACAGCTTACCTTACATGATTTCCCAAGGATAGTCTGGGACAGCCAAAACACACAAGGAAACATCATCTCAATGATCCTATTGATTGTCTTATTACTTACTTGTTTTTGTTAGACTTATCATTGCTCATAGGCTCTTTGTTCCCAGAATTGCTCCACAGCCTAGTAAAACATTGAGGGCCTGAAAATGAGCAACTAGGAGGCGAGGAAATGGCATGGATTGGAAATCAAGTTGATGGAGCTGTGGCAATGCCAATAAACACTGTTTTGGTTTACTAAGTTTCATATCACATGGGATTCCCCCAAATCTACGGGTTTGATCCCAACCGTGAAAAGATATTAAATGACAGAATGGAAAGGATGAAAAGCATGAACAGACAATAAATCAACTGGAAGATTAAATCAATCTGAGTAGATCCTAAAATGGAACTGGCTAGAAGGAGCAAAAATTATTGGAAGGCTTAGCTCGTGCTCAAAGTAGCTTGTACCTCTCAAATCAATCTAGAGTCCAGTGTAGATGAAAGTTCCGTAGGGCCCATACCTTCTGAAAGGAAATTCCTTTGTCTCATTTTCCCTATCTATCTCATTAAGAGTATATCCAGCATGTCCAACATCATGCATATATTGCGCACTTAAGCCAGAAGTTGAATCTCTCTTTGCAGACTCATTGTTGATATGTTTGCATGCAGCTTCACATCTCACATATCCTTCTCAATAACTAAGGCTGGAATTTTAAACTCTTCAAATAACCTTTTTTTGTTTATGGCTTCATCAAGATCCTCTCTGCAGATGATACGATTTGCATCTTTAGATGGATTATCATTATCTTTGAATGCACTAGTATTGATAGAAACATGTTAGAAGTCACTGAAAGATAAAAACAAATCATTCTTTAAAGAATGAATGCCATGGCCCTTTTGAGGCAATTGATTTAGAAATTTGTGTGTTGTCTGTTCATGCTTTTGTCTCAATCCTTCTAGTTCTTCCTGTTGCTTAAGGTCTATGCCACAAATTCTCATCTCCCACCTCAATGTTAGCCAAAATATCTGTAGACCCTTATAAAGTTTTACCAGATTCTGTAAAGACAATTTTATCAGGATCCTTACCTGCAAACTCAGGCTTGTCCAAATCATTACTAATTATACAGCCCTTACTATGTTTGCAATTTGATTTGTGCCTTTGTGTACCTCCTGCTAGTTGCTAATACTTTCCATATTACCAAATTCCAACTTCACTTCTGTCATTATTAAAGTGTTTACAACATCAGTGAAAGAGACAGCTTTCTCCTTGTTGACCACCAAAGCATTCCCATGTAATTTGATTCTTACTAATTCCAGAGACTTTGTTCTTGTATCTAAACTGGCTCCATGATCTTCATGACTACCAGCTTGACTAGAGATGTTACTTTGATCAAACTATTGTTGATCTCTAATTGAAACAATGTGATCATAGTCAATTTCAAATCTGCTGTACATTAGCCATTCTGTTCTAGAATGTGCATTATTAATGCAGTCTTCACAAAAGAATCACCAACCAAATACCTTGGGGAATCAGGCCATTACCTGCGAGCTGAAAGGAGGCATTCAAGCACAAATCTCTTCAAGAGATCACCAGCATCACTTCGTATATCAAAAACATCATCATTAATTGAAAATTTGTGAGAACCAATGCATATATGTTCATCAGAAGCTTCCTCAAAAGCTTCTCCGGGTTGCTATTCTGGCACAAGAGCTAGTATTTCTGCATCAATCATGGCTGCAATATTTATCACATCTTGATCTAACAGGTCCAACTACCACCATTTCACTTGCAACACTCGTTGCCATGTCATCATTTATGTCAATATGGAAATGAATATTGCAAACATTTCTATGTCCACCATTCGAAGTCTTAAGGACACTGTATTTTTGTCTTTTCTTTGCCCCTTATTGTAAAACCTTTGTTTATCCTTGGACCATTTTCCTTCAAAATTGAAGAAATGTCTTCATCTTCTATGCAATTCTCTGACAACTGATAATGGTCCCCACCATCTAATTTACTATGTGTCTGAAATCTATCTAGAGAATTTGAGCATACTTGCAACTTCTGCTCTCTAACTCTTTTTGAATTCCCTGTTTCTGGAAGTCTAGCTAAAGAGTTTGCTTCTAAAGAATTGTTAACACAATTTGGTTCCTCTAAAATTGAAGTCGACCATTTAAGTCCACACCTCCCAAAATGCAATGGTATTGCACGAGGCAAGCAATCTATACTCTCACCACCCTCACATTGGAGGAAAGTGTCCATCAAAAGCTCAATAGCAGGAAACCTCCTGGAAGCATTAACTAAGCATTTTTCTGCAAACTCACAAGCTTCAGGATCTTTTACCCTGTCTAAAGCAGCTGATTTTATACCTGAGGTAGTTTCTTTCTTCTAAATCTGTGCTGCATTTGTACACTTACTAAATGGCTATTGAAAAGTAATCATCTCCAACAGGCACATACCAAAAGAATAAATATCAACCAACTCATTGTACTCTTCTTCATAAAGTTCAGGAGCCATGAACTCTAGTGTACCAATTATGCTATGCACTGCATGAGCCTAACAAAGAATTGCTGCTAGCCCAAGGTCTCCAATTTGTCACCTCTCCAATAACGAATATATTGTCTCATTTCAGGTCGCAGTGAATGGTGGATGGGTCACAAACATGCAAATATACTAGGCCTTGAAAATTTTGTCACAACCAATTTTTAGTGTTCTCATATCCCCATGTTTATGCATTATCTGTTACGACCTTAGCATCCTAGATGTGAATATTTCTATGATAACATTGGTATTGTAATTCAATCATCCACCCATGGGGTGTAAATTGATAAATCATACCTAGTGGCTAGTTGTTGAAGAGTTTGATGCTGTTGCAGCTGCTGATCCATGAACTGCAGATGAGAAGTTTGACCCTTTTGTGACTTGCTTGTGCTAGTGTACCTAGCAGTACTGAGCTCTAAATCTCTGTCAACTAGCACTTGCCTCCCTTTCAGAGGCAATGTTAGGGTTCTATTGTATCCTTTTTTTAAGTGTATTTCCACCTTGAATGCTCACTTTGTAATGACATGGTGTCAAACTGGCACAACAATTCTTTACTACCATCTTCCTTATTTTTTGAAAGGTAATCCAATAGGCAGTCAAAGTGTTTACTTCCATTTCTAACTTGAAATTTTTTGAAATATTTGTAGCAGCATCCAAATTCTCAAGATGAAGATTATTAATGGAACAAGAATCAACTAGAATCAACTAGATTATTAAGGTTCAAGCTCAGTAATCTGCTCCCCTATTACCCTGCTGCTGTTCTGATTCTGCTCCTAAAAGAGTTGCAAAAGCACTGCTGCTAGCGTCTGCATCTTCACCCACCAGTTTCTCCAACTCATGCCTGATCTGCTCCTCTGTAACTTGTTGTAGCTCGGGTTCCAATCTTTCTTTTTTCTGCAGAAACATGGACTTAAAAGGTTTTGAAATAGAGCTAACTGCTGGTTGCTTATTTGCAGTTAAACTTTCTATGTTCTAACCTCATCTGGATTTTGCAAAAGAATTGTGATGAGCATGTTGTTCTGGAGCTGCAATAATAACTCTGTCATTTTTTCTTGGTTCCTCCGAATCTCCATCAGAGTATCTTGAAAAAGATTTTCCTTTCTCCTTTTGTCAATGTTCTCAAAACTCTTTCCATACTTCACAGGCTGGCAGGATGTTGTCTCTGATACCACTTTGGTGTCCTAAACTAAATGCAAACAAATTAATCACATCCAGAAAGCCTATAACTGCAGAGAATTTTTTATATTATTTTCATCAAACATATTCATGCAAATAGAGGACAACTAACTAATACAACACAATGGAAAACACACAGCATACAGTACTAAACTGTGAAGCATCCTTACCACAGATGCAGTTATGCAAATGCTCATCCTTGAGTCTCTGTGCAAATCTGAAATATCTTGCACCACATATTCTCCTGAGGGTTTTCATCACCAAGAGGAACAAGTTTATGCCTGAAGGGTTTCATCCCCAAGAGGACCAAGTCTATGACTGAAGGGTTTCATCCTCAAGTGCCAAGCAAGCTGCTGTAGCAGCATTACCTTCCTGCAGCTGAAGTAGAGTTTTTGGGTTTATAATTTCAAAAAAAAAGATGATTTCTCTTTGCCTTAGGCACTGTTTACTAAGCCCAGCTCCCAGCAATCCCCAACCATAAGAAATGAATCCAACAAATGGTGGCACTAACTGACCTCTAATTCCCTCAATCATAAGCAGCAAACTGAACAAAAACTCCCTCAAAATGCTGGAACCTAACTCCCTTGATCATAGGGGTTAATTGGTGACAACTAAAGTGACCTCTTCCTAACTAAAGAAATAGCCACTTATTCAACTGACGGACTCAATTATTTGCCTTATCTTATTATGTGATGCTTCCTATTATCTAGTGTTATGCTTCTACTGATAGGAGACACACTCAGTGCTGTGGATTAAAAAGGGGAAATTGCAAAGGCCGTCCTCAAGGCAGCGGCATGAGTCAATACCACTTATGTTGCAGAGCTTTCATTTGTGTGTGTTTATTTAGTGCAAGGATATCAGACAGCTTGGTGAGGAGTTTACGAATGAAGTCATGTGTGCCATGTATTGAATTGGCTATGGAGAGTAGAAATTTTGAAAGGTTTGGGCGGCTTGTATTGTATGTGTTGTCTCTTGCAGGGTGCAATGGAGGAGGTTGGCTTGTTTATATCTTGCTATCAATGGCAAGGAAGAGGAAATGCAAATTCACACAGAAAAGGTATTGTTTCTGACCAGTGCCTGCACTCAATTTTTCATGTGATACTAATGCTGTCCTAGAAATTGTTAAGACAGTTCTTGGTGAGGATGGCCTAGGAGCCAAGCGTCCACCCTCGTCAAAAGAAATGGTGTGTCATGATTTCAAGGAAAAACTCTGTAGGAGTATCAAATGTGACCTTCTCCGCATGTTTCCCCCACTCAATTTGAAGGAATGTCAATAACGCCCGAAAAGAATACTATGGCAGAAGAGGAAGTGAAAGCAGAATCAAGTTAAGGAAAGATGGGAGACGAGGACATGGCTTCTACAAGGAAGAATGGATATACTGGAAAGAGAGGTCTGGCTTCTTAAGACCTAGAGTCATGACTTGAAGAAAGTCCTTCATGGGCTTTGTGTCACACATTGTAGTGGTAGACTAGAAATTACAAGTGACCATTCCATCCCTCGATTCTATAGGGATAAGATGCACCATGCCAGGACAAGGCAGGAAATTCAGAAAGAAGTATACCTGAATTCCCTAAACCCTCTTGTCCATGCAGATAACGCTCTGCTTGAAGAAGTGGACATGTTGGAGGAAGCTACTGTGTCAGTAATGAGATGTTAATGTGTTCCTTAATGCTGGAACTGCCTGCTGTTTAAGCTTGCTTTTGTCTCCTGTGTGGTAACCCCAGGCAGTATGTTTATGGCCATCTGATCTGTGAGTGGTATAGCTGTCTAGGGTTTCACTCACTGTACAGCTTTGTGCTTTTTGTAAGGATCTTCATGGTTAAGAGTTGAAGTGGTGCAGTAATCATGATGGCTGGCTGTCTATCACAGCCTTATATTGTAAGGCGACTCTACTCTTTTGATGGTATATTTTGAATATCATAAGTGTTTCTCTTATAGGGCAGAGGCCCCATTATATCATCTTTTAGAAAAAAAATTACACTACATCAAATGGAATGAGTTCAGATGGTAAATCATTGGCCTTCCATAGTGGACACCCATGTTCAAAAGTAAACATGTTACATGTTTAAAACTGTATATTAACTCCTGAATCAGGTAAACTAGCACACCCAATGCTGGGTGTGGTGTACCCAATGGGTGAGGCTAGGTGCAAGTCCTGGGTAAATTTGATAGAAGAAAAATCCCTCAATTGTGGCATCTATGCTTAAGGTCATCCTGCAAGGGGATATATTAAACCTATCAAAAGAAAAAAAAAGAGAAATTAGGCTACAAAAGCTTAAGAACAAGCAAGCAAACTAGAAGTGATAACACACTGAAGTGAATGTGCAAAGGAAAGTGAAAAATGCAAACTCACTTAGAGGTATCGCATCCTGGGAAAGAAAACAACCAAAGAAGTAGATCAAAACACTTAGCATTCAACTATACCAATGATACACAAAACTAGCAATATAAATCACACCTATGAATGCAAGAACAATGAATGTCGGGATAAAAAAAAAATTGAGATAGCTGCTATGCCACAGAAATATCCAAACCTTTTATGTCCTTTAGACTCAACATAATAGCTAAAACAGCAAACAAGATGTAAAAAGAATAACTCTGAATGATTTAGAAATTCAATCTAGAGAAAGTATAAAAATGATGAACAGGTGTGTGGTTGAAGCTATGAATGAACGACACTTTGAGATGCTGCCTCAAATGATGATGTGCGGCTATACTACTATACTAGAGAACAGCTATGAGAAACATGTAAAACAAACCACTCTTAATATTAAATCTGTACTAAATTAATCCAAGCTAAACTTATAAAATTAAAAATTATAAAGATAATTATAATCATAAAAAATTTAAGATTAAAATTACTGTTCTTCTTATCTACAAAAAAAGATCTGATCCCATACATATGGTTTGGTATAATGGTTGTGGTTACACTTGTAAGATCATGACCCGCATTCAAATTCCCTGTAAGTCTAGTGTGCATGGGCAAATTTGCAGTGTAATGACTATTGTGTAAATTTGAGCTTGACCCAGGTTCACAATTCTTGAAGTTCGTGCTAATCCCACAACGCTAGATTTAGGGAAGAAAAAAAAAATGTAAAATCCCTACTTGATAGTTAATTGGGATGCTAGGTCCTTATCTATAGAAGCAAGGACAATAAACAATTAAATCGCCACTCTAGGCAATCCCATACTGGTGCTGCAAACATCCAAGCTTAAATCCTAACAGGAAAGGGATATGCATATTTCACTGTTCTGCTCCATGAATCAAATTAACATAAATCAAAAACTGGAGATCTAAAACTTTATGATTCCACATAAGAGTGGCACACTCAACTGTTAGACAAATAAATGTTAACAATGCCATTAGCTACGGCAATACAAAGTTTCAGAACATGATCCGGTAAACCCAAAAGTGTCAAAATACATCACAGTATGCTCGATCTTTACAAGGAAAAGGAAATCAACCCTAAGCCATGCGCCTGTAAATCAATCCAGGTATTTCCACTCACAGCACTGGAATTGAGGAAGCTTTGACATAAAAGTAAGAATGATAGGGCGAAATATCCTAGATCTCTTGAGGACTCAAGATCAAAAGCCAGCAAGATCGAAACTTATGGGAAGGGGATCAAATGGAATACTCTCAAATAGGGAAGGGGATCGAATCATATAAACTGATACAAGATAAAGTATTGAAATCGAGTAAATACAGGATGGACAAGGGGATCGAATCATGAAAATTGATCCAATATAAAGTATTTAAATCGAATAAAATACAGGATATGGAAGGGGATCCAAGTATAAAAACCGATACAAGCTAAAGTATTGAAATCGAGCAAAATACAGGTGGGGGAAAGGGATCGAATCATTAAAATTGATACAAGATAATAAAGTATTGAAATCAAGTAAAATACAGGATATGGAATGGGATCGAATCATAAAACTGATACATGACAAAGTAGTGAAATCGGGAGGAGAAGAAACGAAAGGGAAACCTGTGTGCAATTGGAGGTGATAGCGAGTGCATAGCGCAGACGGCATTGCAAACATCACGGAAGATAAGGAAGATCTGCTTTTCGTCAAAGAAGGCGGCGCCCCTATTTTCGAGCACATTGTTCAACGCCTTGTCGCAAAAATCGAGCACGAGAAAGCACTCCTTTGTTCTGCCCAAATCGTAAACCGTCTGCGCGTGGAGGCGCACTACGTTGGGATGACCACGCAGGGCCTTCAGGACTGCCACCTCCTTCTTGACGAGATCCAGCGATTCCTCGTCGTTGCAGATTATGTGTTTGACCGCGTACTGCTTCCCAGCTTCCCTCGCCACCGCCAGATAGACGCACGAGAACCCTCCTTCCGCTATGGTACTGCGTATCTGCAGCTTCAGCGTCCCCACTTCCACCGTCTTCCCTTCCAGCGCTCCCCTGCTGGGCATCAATTGCTTCAATCGCCACATTTTTTTTTCCTTTTGATTCTACCCAACACAGCAGCCCTGCTCCCTGATCCCCACAATTTCACCTTTGCCCTTCTCTTGTTTCCCCTCAGGCCATAGATTAGGATCTGGTCGACTCCGCGTTTCGATCTGCTTTAATATTGCTGGCCACCTGCACCATTTTACTGTCTTTAACCGTCAAATGTTTTGCAGTTTTAGGCTATGGGTCTTTACTGTGGGGCACACTCTGTCTTTTTCTTTAAGTTAACAGAGCATACCTAAAAATATAGGTAGGGCAAACTTCCCATACAATTAAATCTGCTTATAATAAAAAATATTGTAAACTAAAATAAAATAATAATAGAGAGCTATAATTTATAAAGGAGGTTTTAAAATTAAAAATCTGGGAAAAGTACATAGGGAGACACGTAGCTTACACCTGGTTAGTAGTAAATAGATGGTCCTACGTCGATGGATGGGGAAATGTAGGTGAGAGACATTTTCATTCGCGAGAACATGTAATTTGTTTTTTTCTTTTGTTTTTTAATAAATAGCTCCTTTTCACAGTTGTCATGGTGAAATGTACATATTTGGATGTAAATTTTCATATGGTAAATTTGGCTTCTTCTTTGTTCTTATTTTCACATGTTTTCTTATATTTAACTTTATTGTTGTCTTATTTGTTTATATTTCTACATATTGAGTTCTCATTCTTATGTGTATATTTTATGTTTAGCATTATTGTCTTTTTGTCTCATACCAATTTGATAGTATACAAGTTTGATCTTAAGCCACACAAGATTGATCTTAAAATCAAATGTTTAAAATCAATTTTCATCTCTCATCTTTTTTTAACTAGTCACTAGAAGCCAACTAAGTATTTGTTTGTGTAGTTTTTGATTCTACAAGCAGAGAAAAAAGGGCCTTAATCCCACCAAATACAAAAAGAGTTTAAACAACAAAGGAGAGATAGATTGGGAAACAGCACCAATGAAACTAGCAGAAACAACAAACCAGACTACTTATTGTTTAGCAACCTTAAGAAGGCACGTAGGCCATAATCGTTAAACCTAGTTTTAGCATCCACATGACTATACATAGTATAATAAAAAACACAATAAGCTAACATAAGACTAACCCAGCTAGGGGCACACAAGCCAGAATAGAGATTAACCATATGCAAACAAGCCTTAAAACCATGCATAACGATCAAAAAATAATTGTCCAAGATTAACATCCAGAAGCACCAAAGTAAAAAGGCAATCATTAAACTGGAGAACCCAAGAGCCAAAACAACAAAACACCAAAGTCACGTGACAAAGAAAGAGCCATTATTTGGTTGTAGCAATTAACTCCTAATTGTCCCCAATTCGAGAGACTAATTCCCTCCAATCAGGGGTGTTTGTAGAAGACAAGTCCTTAGAATCATCATTCTTGCCAACCTTTAGTTGTTTTCTGATATTTGTTTCCAGCCAGACACCGCTCCAACCATAGCTCTGCACATCAGACCATCCATAACCTTAATGAGGGTAATAATAGCTTTTTCCATGTTCTCCACCTGCACTTGCAAGAAATTAATTATTCTTTCAAAAACTCAATGTTACGATCTCCAAAGTAGTAACCCCAAGGGCATTGTCATCATCATCCTAGGTATCCAACCCAACCGCCTCAAAAGCCTCCTTCCCACCTACTTCTTCCTCCTCCTTGTTTTCCTCCTCTTCCTCCAATTCATCTTCTTTCATCTCATTTTCAAAGTCCTCACATTCCATGCCCTCACTATCCTCTTCCATTTGAGGTTCAAATTCTTCAACAATAAGTGAATCCTCTTCCTCTTCCACAATAGCTTTATTTATGTCTTTATATTTTTTGTTAGAGGAGTCCACATTAACCAGTCTCGCCAATCTTTGGCCTCCTCTCAAATTACCCCCTACCCTTCTTCCATCTCCTCCTTTTGAAGACCTTCAGAGTCTTCAGAATTGGTGATGATATTACAGGTCATTTCAAATTTTGCTAGTTTTTGTTCATTTTTTAGCTTTAGAGGGTTCCAATAATAGAGGGGAGTGCTTTCTTTTCTCTGGAGTGGCTTTAAGCAATTTTAGCTCAAGGGAGTTCTCATCAAGGACAAACTTGGATTTAGAGGCAAAAATTGTGGAATGAGGGTTAGGATTTTAAGCAGCATTCGAGGGGGTTCCCTCATCATCATTTTTGGAGGGTCATCTTGCCTAATAATCAAGGGGTTATCATGAGGATTATTAGCAAGCATGAACTTATATAGAACCAATATAAGTCATTGGTGTGGAGGGGGTGAGGCACCATCCTCTATATTCTATTGTAGGGAAGAAAGCATATAAAAAGGTAGATTTATCCTATCATTATGCCTAATATGGTTCAAAATTGGAAAATGATAGGCATGAACAGTCATTGTAGACATGCAAATCGATATTATGCACCTAATTTTGATCAATTAACAAATCATTTCTTCTATTAATCAAATAAAGCAATTTATTAGATAAATTCACTAATGTCCATCATGTTGATTTAAATAAATCAATTTATTTAATCAAATCCCTAAAGTCCTCTCATCTAATTTAATAAATCAAATTGTTTAAATCAAATGTCAAATCCCCTAATTCCTTCAAGTTAATTAATTCTGGATTAATTAACTCCTAATCCTAATTACCCATCCTCTAGCTTTTGACTCAACCTTGGTCAAACCCAACCCCTGATTAACTAACCCACTTGCACATGAAAATCAATTCTTTTAATTAACTAATTCACCTATTTTCCCTCACAAAAGCATATGTTTTGGGAATATTCCTCCAATAACTCCACTTATTTGACTTTCTTGTCCAAACATTAATGCTTCTTACAAAGGCATTTAAGCCTCTTACAAATCCCTTAATGCCTCTTGCAATTGCATTAATCTCTCTTACACCCCCCTTCACCCCTTCACCTACATGAATTAACTATGCACATTCCCCAAAATGTGCTCCATCCTCACCCATTAGAATTGAGACAAGTGTCCCAGTCTCATTGGCTCTTCTTTAGTCCCACATTCCTCCAATCTCTTATTTCTTCAACCCTATTTATAGAGGGCTTCTCTGTAAATAAATCATCCACAATCATATCTACAATCTTATGCATTTGCACTACAGGCACATTCATCTTTGTTCATTATTTTGGAAGCTTATCAAGGGGTGGGAAAGGGCATCCTTTCCGCATCAAAGGAGCACCATGCTCACTATGGGATAGGTTTGCACATGCTTTCATATGCTTTTAATTGATTTTCTTTGGTATTTCATTGTTTTGTTTGCATATCTAGTATGTTTAGATATCTCATAGGAGTGCTTGATTTGGCTTGCTTAATTTTCTAACAACACTAATGTTTGTTTGTCTTTGAAGCAAAGTGTATACTTAGTGCTTATAGTCATATACCTTCCTTCTAAGGTAAAATAACGAATTACAAACATACTGACCATGGCGAGTGACGAAGGAAGATCAAGTCGAGCATAGCCATTTTGAAACCTAGTCAACACCTCCCCTTCGTACAAGAATTTATCCACAAAACCTTGCAATTCACCACCTTTTTGTCTTTATTATCCAAGCTAGTGGCTTCAACTATTAACTGAGTCATCACTTTGAACTTCACCGCTCATATAGTCACATGACCTTTCTTTCGAGAGTTAGTAAACTTTGAGGTCAACCTCTCATTATACCCTCACATTGCTTCAAAGAAAGAAGCCATGCCATCAACTTTGAACATTCTCCAAAGATCAACATTTTGTTTAAGGGAATCATAATTGGAGGGTTTCGTTCTCTTCCTTTGACCTCCCATTTTAGACTCGTGAAGATTTTGCAGACCCTTCTTCAAGTTAGTACCCTTCTTCATACCACCCCAAATCTCTTCAACTTTCCTAAAACTCGAGCTACTACCTCCAAACTTGTAGATAGAACAAATATTGTTTGTGAGGAATAGAAAGTCGTTTATGATACCTAAACAATTTTCCAGTTAATAGCATCCAAATACATGATCCCAAGGACAATCCAGCAATGATTATCCAACTCCTTAATAATTCTCACCAAGTTATCAAAATCAAGCCAAGCCTCGAAAATGAGGTGAGAAGGGACGTATGACATGCTGAATAAATTTGAAATGACCAAGGTTTTATCATTAGAAATGCACATGTGATATGAGAAGTACTAGGATATGATAATAACATTAATTACCACCTTGATGATACCCTCCTTATAACTTTCCATAATTTGAAAGATGCCATCCCCACTATAATTATTATTTATTTCAATCTCCTCACCTTTCATTCTGATGATCAATCTAGCAAGACACCTTATCCAACACTTAGTGATTATAAGAATTTTCATATTTTTCTTTTAATAAAATATCTCTTATCACCCTGACAACGAGCCATACTCCCAATGTGTCCAAGTATGACACTTTAGAGCTTCATTAGCAGTAGCATCCACATAACTATTACCTTCTCTGTAAACATGTTGTACTCTGCGGCATGTGAAAAAATTCATAAGAAGCTTACAATTATCCATGATATCCTTTAATTCCCAAGGGACAACACAATCGCCTTTCAAAATATCAATAGTGAGCTTAGAGTCTCCTTCTAGGATAACTTTTTGGAAGCCTAATTCTTTCAAAAGTTTGATACCTCCCCAAATAGCCAAGGCCTCGGCCTTATTGTTAGAGCAGATCCCAAGATTTTTCCCATAGCCTACAATGCAATCCCCTTGGTGGTTTCTAATAAGACCTTCGGCCCCTGCCAAACCAAGGTTTCCTTTAGAGCAACCATCAAAGTTACACTTAATCCAATCCATCTCAGGAGGAGACCAAATACTGTTCTTCCTAGTGATGTAATTGGACCAATTGACATTTGCGAGATCCTTTTTAGATTTGCTTAATTATAACCTCCTTGTAGGAGGGCATAACCTTTGAGAGAGTGTACCCCCCAACTTCCACATTTTCCTGGTTCTTAATGGTCATACATAAGTCTATGTTGTTTCTCATTCTTTCTTGGAAGATCCTATTATTTCTCTCCTTCCAAATCCCCCAAGTTATGAAGGGGGGGACTTGACTCCAGATATCCTTTATGACTTTGTGAGAGTAAGGGCAAAATGACTAGTTGTCAATAAACATTTTCATTAATGGAGGAAACACCCATTTAGTAACATAACAAGGGGAGAAAGAAGGACCAAATTTCTCTAGAATAAATGCATAATTGCCTCCTCCTCTTTGCAAAGGAAGCATATGTTAACAAATTGGAACCCTCTTATCAGATTATCAGTAGAAAGAATTTTTCCATGATTAGTTGCCCACCAAAAGCAGTTAACTTTAAGGATCAAATTTTTTAACCAGCAATTGCTCCATTAGAAGCTAATGGCTAATAAGGTTCTTCTAACTCCACATAAGTTGACTTAATAGAGAAATAGCTAGAAGGACTCTCTGTCCACAACCATTCATCCTTCCTATCTTTAGAGACTAAGGCAACCTCCAAATTCTTTGGTGAAGTCTTTGCACTATAGCATCCTAGTTTTGTTGTCTATCTCCCCTTGGGTTAACTCCCAAAAGTAGACTGTTGAAGTTAATCCAATGGGGCTCGGGCCCATCCCAATCAATATAACTAGCAACCCTGCTTGTGTAGTTATTCATTATGTATTGGTATTTAAAAGCATTTATTTATGCATTTAAACACATACAATAATTACCAAAGAACATTAACCAATATATACATTACAAGAAGGATTTGTTATAAGATTATTGTAGATTTGAGCTCTAAAAAGAAGCATCAAAATTCACATATAGGTCATTTGCACGGTTGCTTGTTGTTTGTTAACACCTGTCTAATGTAGTAGTCATCTTTTAGAGGATTTGATTGAAGAGAACTTGACCCTTGCAATCCAATAACTTCCCTAAGGCATTATTAAATAATGTAAATCCTTGTGCACCTTTGTATAGCAAGAATCACAATAAATTACATCATAAAAGTTTGTAGGTTATTAATCAAGATTATGCCCCAAAAGTCAATGATGTACTATATAAGATCAATCTCAAGCCATTCAAAATTGGCACGTACAATATTTTGAGTATGTTATTATTATAATATGGCAAGCACATCAAGAGTGTTAATTTATAGATGTTGATAAATTGATTTTGCATTGTATCAACATATATCTTTAAAAGTAATAATAAATTAAATGAAAAGAAAGTACTAATCCAAGATCAATTGTTTGAAGAACAATATTGCCATCAAGACGAAAACCAAGAGCACCAAGATCATGCACACCAAATATCCAAGAGGAGACACAATATTTTGTAAGGGGGAAAAAGCAAAGAAAAAACCTCCAATATTATGAAGATGACATAAAGCCTAAGAAGATTACAAAGAGAGAATGAGAGAGAGCTCAAGCATAAAATGCTTCATGTGAAGAATGAGAGAAGCACCTCAAATAAATAAAGGTGACAAAAGAGTTTCATAAGTAACTCCCGTGTCTATGCATGCCACCTTTCATCCTATGTGTGTGCAAGATATCAAAACCCTCATAAAGAGGAGGCTTTACCTAAGCCTTAATATTCCTCCCAGAAGGAATTATAAAAATGAGTCATGTATACTCAAATAAGACAAAAGACTTGTAGGGATTCCTTAGGAATATTCCTACGAGTATTTAAATAATGCAAATAAATAAATAATCTTCACCTAAGTAGATTATTTTTTAACACTCTTCATCATTGTTCCAAGTGCTAAGTATTCAGATCTCTAGCATTTAATTTTTACAAAAAAAAATCAATTATCGATTCCTAACTCCTATAATTCACTTGAGTTAATAGTGTTTTTACTATCTCATGTATTTAATTAGCCCAGGTTAATCCAAAAGGTTACTTTTTACCTTTTACATTTTTGGTGAAATCATCTACTCGTACATTCCTTCGGGTTTGATCTTAGGGTTAATCCATCTCTCTAAGGTTTTTGTGTGTACACTTTATGGTTTAGCATTTATAATATTATTAGGGTTTGTGTTCTTATTTATTACTCCTCCATTGTTAATTTTTTCTTCTTAGGGTTTGTGCTTTATTGTTTCACATTGTGTTTGTCCACCTTGCCTTTGGATTCCTTTATACGGTTTCATCTTTAAATAATACAATTCATTTTATAATTATAAAATATGATGGAGATTTGAGTTCCTTATCCTTCTTATCTCTTGTTATAATAGTATATTCTTTATGCCATGAGCTATGTGAGATCCTAATCTTCCTTTGAGAAGTGCTTATCTTAACCCACTTTTATAATAATGAAATCCTTTTGGATGTTCATGATAATAACAACTTGGATAATTGATAAGATTATGATCAAGATACAATTTTTCTAAGCAAGATATTTTACTTTCTATGCAAGCACTTATTTATGCATTCACTCGAGCTTACTCACCCCATCAACTAGATAGTCTTGTTTATAAGATATTAGAAGTCTCTCCATTTCACATGGATATTATGCATGATCTTGGTTCTTTATTGACTTCTTCTAATGTTGTATCCTCTAGGGACTCTCCTCTTCTTCCAATCCCAACCTTACCACTACCACTTCTATGGTTGTTTTTACCCCTAGTGTAGTTCTTACCCCTACTATCATTCCTTCCACCTTTCCTATTAGATTCATTATTTTCTATGACTTACCTCTTTGTTATATTCCTTCCATAATACTATTGAAATGGTGACAAGAGAGCCAAAGATTCAAACCTTTAAATTATTCATTCATTAACAACACACTTTATGACATTACAATGGCTATATAAAGTTTTCTAACTTCTAGCTACCTGAAACCTAACTAATGACTAACTAAAAACTAGCATACATTATTTATCTCATTATTGTATGCCATGCACTATAATTTCTAACACCTCCCCTTTAGTGTTGGCATAAGGACTTTATTTTGGTGCTACAATATCAACATTTGGCCTAACTCGTATTTTCCCTTCGATGAAATTTTTGTTTGGATGTCAGTTTCTATCGATAATACATCCAATTACAATGTGCAACAGAAAAATCTATTGCACCCTTATGGCTCCAAAATCCTTATACAAATTAAAAAAGATAAATTAAATTGGAAATAACCATTTAAATACTTGTGTCTTCCACATCAAACTACGAATTCAATATTGATAGTATTCTCAAATACTTTGTAGGTTTTTGCTCCTATTTAATATACTTCTAGAATATTATAATTTTTTGAATCTGTTAAGAAATGAGAAATATATTGTAGTTTTATTGAGATTGTATTAAACTTCCATTTAAAATCATAATAATGTACCAGCAATAGAATGATGCCTAATGAGAACATGATTCCTTCTTCGTACAAACTAAATGTCCATAAAAGAGAAATATAAAGAATCCACACTAATCTTCAAACAATGAAACCCTCTTGACTGAAATATAAAAACCTTCTTCTCAATCACCTTAACCTCCTACACTTTTTTGCAACACCTTAGATTTTTGCATCTTTAAATATATTTTTTTCTTTCTGATTTTTAATATGAATATGAACAAAATGGAGTGAAAATAATGAACAAGATGAATAGAGGAGAGAAACCAAATGAAAATAGATGATGAATACCGAAAAATTCGCACATGGTTTGTATTGTGCCTCTAATAACAAAATGCAAGAATGGTGACGAACATCAATTGTTGTTGCACATGGTTTGTACTTCTTGTCTGTTGAATGCACCACTTTGGAGAGGAATAAACAAGTGAATGGAAGGCCTCTGATACTACATTGGAAATTTGAAACAACAAAGAGAACAAGGCTCTAACACCACAAATTAATTATTCATCAACAACACACTTTGTTACATTGTAATGGCTTTATAAAAACTTCTAACTACCCAACAACAAACTAACATCTAACTAAAAACTAACATATAATAAATTAACATGTTAATGTTAATTTATTGTGTATTTCATTATTCTATGTCATGCACTATAATTCCTAACGCATTCCTACTTCTAGTGCTTCAACCCCTCTAGTGTTTCATTTACATTTCAAACTTCCAGTCACATAAATGTGAGTGGTACACCCTCCATCCATGTGTCCCATACCATATGTCCTTCCCAACCTATGGTTCATATTACTCCATCTAACCCCATGGCCAACCCTTCCTACAATGTGATCCATCCATCCATGGCTATGTCTTCACCCCTTGCCTCACACCCTCACTATTGATATTCCAACTAAAACTATATTAAAATTAATGAATCCTTGGTGTTTAAAAATTCACTAACAATGATAGAATATGTATGGAAATATAAATAATAATGTAGTATTAAAAACATGAAAACCACAAGAACATGATATATGCAGGGGAATTTTTTCGAACAAAATACCTCATCACCAAAGAGAGTAAAATATTGTATTATTCTCAAATGTAGAATACATAAACACAAATTTCCCCCTTCAATCTACTAGTATTTTGATAACATGGCATAACATATGAAACTTATAAACTATTATCCCAAGGCCTAGATATATAGGAAAATTTAATCTTAGAAACCATAAATGGTTTCCACTATAATGGAATCAAACCATGAGTCAAGTAGTCAACTTATAAAAGAGACCTCGTGATTTGTATATGGGAGCTATAAGCATCTTTCTAGAAACTTCAAGACCTTTTTCATGATTTTGGTTGTCCAGCTTCATTAAAGGATAAAAACAACCCACTGGAGGATAAAATAATAACCACACAAGCCCAAAAATGACAACCATCTTCTTACACATTATCATTGACATTTTCTTACATCTCTACAATGCCATAAGGGTTTCTTATACATCTTAAAATCTCATAAATTGGCATAGATTCCCTTATATTTCATGTTAAGTGTTCAATGATGCCTTACAATGTTTTTCCCACTTTATGCCCCTTATACACATATTCCAAGTTACATAGAGAATAATAATTAATTATTAACACCCCTAACCTTGTGTGGATATCTAAGTTGGCCCTTTACATGGTCCTTGGATATATACACATAATTAACAAGCTATTATATAAATAAATTACAATAGTATATAAAAGGATTAAAAGGTGACTATCATCCCTAGTCCTAATACTCACTACCTTCTTCTATTATTTTAAAGACCCCCAACGCTACCCTTGTCTCTATCTCCACCTTGCATACATTATTACAAGAAATGATCAATCTTAGAAGTAAAATCATTAACTATAAGAAGGATTACACCGCATCCAATTGTCCACATCACATGTCATTAAATTCAATTTTTTACACATCTTTTATCCATGAGCTTTATGGCCCCTTTGTTACCTGTCAATTCTTTTCACTCAAAATTTTAAAATTTTCCTTTAAGAAGATAAGTTTTGCTTGTGTCACGGCTTAGTCCAATTCCCTAACTCAGTCGCAAGGTTCATAAGTTCTAAAAATTCTTGACCATCTGACTTATTTGTACCTTTCCCATGCCAAGTTTTATCTGCTAATTATCCTATGCAATCGACTCATCAGAGGTTCTCAAAAACCTTAGAAATTTTGACATATGGTTATAAGTTTTCATTTCTTAGCGACTGGAAGACCTAGCTAGATGCACAATTTTCAATATGTCAGCTCATTTAATGAATCATATGGCATCTTTAAGGAATGTCTTCTCAAATGCTTTAAAATGCCAACTCGGGGTTTAATGTAGTCTTTTAAATTTCTTGAAAAGACTGCTCTTAAATAAGGAGTTGGTGAAACAGATATGGTGACGGATTTGTGTGTTCTTCCTAGAAAATAAATGGTCCTTTCATGTCGTCGTCTTTAAAGTGATCCCACATACAAGCGAAGGTGGTAGCGTTTCTAATTTCAATATTTTCTCAAGATGGTACTTCCTGGTGATATCAGAGAGTGGGAAGATGAACGTGTGCCTGTTGTACAACCAAATTTAATTTGGCCCGAGAGGAGAAACTTGACATTATTTTTGAGTTGCGTTCACTGGCATGGAAGGAGAAAACCAGTTATGTTGAATATCGCAGGGTAATTTTTGTCTTAGATAAGGAAGAAGAATGAGCCGAATTTAATGATTTGATTATGGAAATGCAATTGGAGTTGTTTAGAGTTCCGACCCCTCCAACAATTTAGTGATATGATCTCTTTATGCAATTGATGGTGGAAATAGTTTTCTTCAGGAGAAGTTGAGTCTCCTATTTTTGCATGCATGGAATCTTTTGTAATTATGGGTGGTAACTGAAGTTTTGGGTTGTAACGGAACTGTTCTTGTTTCTTGGTGATTGTTTTGATATCGGTCATTTTCAATAATTGTTATGAATAGTTACTTTGGAGTATAAAAAGGCTAGGAGGAGCGTTTTGGAAAGGGGGAAAAGTAGTTTTTCTTGAAACTCAATCTATTTTGTATATGGGTATTGAGTCTGTGAACTCGTATTTTTGGCATTGAAGAAGTAAATAAATATTTCTAAGTCTTTGAATTTATAAGTGTTTCATTTTTTTTACTACATGGAATTTTTTTCAGGGTAATTATCTTCAATGTTTTACCCATTACATTGGATTGTGTATGTGTTTAATTCTGAAACTTTGAGTTCAACTTAAATCATTTGTGGAAAAGATTTGTTGTTGTTTCTCTTTCTGGGTATAATATGTGATTAGGAATAAGTAAACTTTGGGTTATTATTCTATATTTTTCCTATTAAACCATCCTTCCGCGTCTACTTTCATGGTTATGGGCAGGTGGTGGTGGCCTTTCCTATTTTCTATTTAAAAGCATATCTTGTGTTTTATTCATTGCAAATCATTCAAAGGTAGTTGCACCTTGTAAAATAGGCAGAGAGCACTCACAACTATCATTGTGAATGCCTCAACTATTGGCCAAATTATCATTTATATGGGCAAGAGTGAATTAATTTAGGTGATTAATCTATCAACCAACATATTTTTGGCGACTCCGCTGGGGAACGGGTCAAAGGCTCTGGGAGTTGGAGGACCAGTAGTTTCTTTTTTCAGATACAAAACATTGCCTTCACAGAGATGAAGGTTGGTGACTCTATTTAATAACGATATCTCAGAAAATGGTTCTAGGTCAGGCTAAGCAATGTAATTCATTTGGAAAAATATTTACACCAAAAATTGGGGAAATATTGGTTGAAGAAGATGGGATGATTCATTCACTATGGAATGGTCTCAAAGCAAGTATATATGAAGTTGAGGATAAAGAACTGCACCCTTTACAAGACCATCGATCCATTTTGTTATTCAAAGATTTATGTTGCAGATATTACATTCTTAAAGATCTTGATTACAAGTCTCCATAGATAATGAAGAATGAAATCAAACAATCATTTGTGTCTATATCTACGGATGAATCCAATAAAGTTCTCATTCTGAAATGGTGTATGGGGGCAGTTCAAATGATTTTCTATGCAGGATTATGGACAAAAATGGTCATATTGAATAAGTTGATGTAAGTGCATTGTGTTGGATGTTATGGTTGTATTGATGATATTTGGTTGTCATTGATGTCAACTCTATTATCATTTATGTCTTTAAGACTGTATATGTCGAGGATATCGAGAAAATTGTAATAAAATATGTTACAAGTTATCTGTGAAGCAGTGAAGATCAGTGTGTTGGAAAGTTCAATATGTTGATTGTGAGATGTTGTAGATTAAAGGGTTTGTTTGCCTATGTATGAAGTTTCTACTTCATAAGTTTCAGAGGTGCGCATGAAGATTTGAGAAATTTATGAGTTTTTGTGCTGCGACAACTATTTTGTTACTAAAAATGGTGTTCACAGAAGAAGATAATGTGTTTATGGTAATCTGAGTTGTTGCGTATGTACCTGGAGTGTTTGTGGATGTTTCTAGATCATGTTTTATCTATGTTTCACATCCGCATTGATCATTGTGTTCACGATCTAAGATTTTCCCTTGTGTGTTCATGTTTTTCATGTTCATGGCCAACAAAGTGATTGTAGTGTGTTGTGGATCTCCGAGGAAGAATAATTGAAGTTTTTTTGTGTTCGAGGACATTGTTTTGAGTCTCTACTATGTTGTGGCTGACCTTGGTTGATGCACATTAATAATCTTTATTGTTTTGGGCCAACAATTCGCATTCATTTTATAATTTTGTTGAAGTCGACATGAAGCAATGTAATTTCTTGTTGCAGATATATAAGTGATTGTTTCTTCATTTGAGTAGAGTGAAAGGCAAAGAGATGCGAAGTATGCAAATGTTATGTGAAAATAAGGTTCAGATCATTTGAAAGCATAGCAGAGTGTGAAGAAGAGTGAAGAAGTGTTCATGTGCTTAACCATAACTGTACTCGGGCATTAGAAGATGCTACTTTCTCAGTTCAAGTTCTTCAGATGGATTTAATCTAAATTTTTTATGTAAGATAGTGAGTCTTCCTTTGAGCAATGAGCTCTGGGCAGTATGCCTGAATGCATGTGCATTCCTTATTCATTTTTCTTATACTTCTAACAGGGTATAACTTGTGGATTAACCTCCACCAGGGTTTTTCCCCTAACAGGATTTCCACAGAATAAATCTTGGTGTTATGTGTGTTTCTGATGTGTTGTCGATTCATGCTTTCACTGTTATTAATAAGATCTGAGAATAAAGGTTAATAATTTTAATAAGTTTGAAATTATGTGACAACTGATTCACCCCCCCCCCCCTCATTTGTCTGCCCTTTTGTTGCCAACAATTGGTATTAGAGCAGGTTCCTTGGAAGAAGTTTAATAGCTTGAGGTGATCTGGGATGGCGAGAGACAAGAAGGATAGTCTGAGATTTGATGGAACAAACTACTCTCTATGGAACACTAGAATGGAGTGTCATTTAAAGTGCATTGGTGAATCCTACTAGAACATTACAAGTAATAGGTGTGTTATTCCTCAGAATAGTCCTACTACTACTGCTGAGATTAGGGATGTTGAATATAATATCAAAGCTAAGGAAGCATTGTTGAGTGCTTTGACTGATTCTGAGATGACAAATGTTATGGAACTAAAGACTACTTATGAGATTTGGAAAAATTTGGAAACCTTGTATGAAGGAGATGCAAATGTAAAGATTGCTAAGCTACAAAGTCTGAAAGGGAAATATGAAATGTTGAAAATGAGTGATGATGAAAATATTGCTACTTACATGCAAAGAGTGAATGAACTTGTGTGTGGCATCAAATGTGCTGGTGGATAGTAAGATGAATCAGAGATTGTTGCTAAAGTGCTTAGATCCATACCTGCCACATACAAAGTTAAAGCTACATCTATTGAAGAGCTACGGACTGTGATAAATGTAATCAGAGATATGTCGGTTGGTAAACTTACTACTTTTGAGTTGAGTGAATTTGGTGATGCCCTTCCTAAGACAAAATCTGCATTCAAAGCTACTACTTCCGGAGAGACAAACAAAGATATGATCCAGGGGAAAGTTCCTTTAGAAAGGTATTCAGGTATGAGGAAGAAATGAGATAGATTGAAGAAGAAGAAATACAACTGAATGAGCTTGAAGCACTTATTGTCAAAAGGGAAGCCAAAGGAGAAGGTAAGTACAAAGGAAATTTGCCTATAAAATGTTTTTCTTGCAATAAGATAGGTCATTTTGCTTCAAGGTGTCCAGAAAGAGTTCCTAAGCCAAGACCTTAAAAGCCTAAATTTCAAAAGAAGTGTTATTATGCTATTGATGAAGGTGTAACAGATGATGAATCTAACAAAGGGAATGCAAGTGAAGATGAGTTTGTGTTTATTGCTATCAAGGAAAATAATCCTGTGTCTACTGAATCTGCTAGTTGCACAAAAGTGGAGAAAGCCCTAGTTGCTCAAGTTGAAGAAAAAGATGAATGGGTAATTGACAGTGGATGCTCACATCACATGATAGGTGATAAAATAAAATTTGTAAGCCTGGAAAAGTATGATGGTAGTGTTGTGTGATTTGGTGATAATAATGGTGGTATAATCCATGGCAGAGGATGTATTTATTTTGATAGTAAACATAATACTGATGATGTTCTTTATGTTGAAGGTTTGAAGCATAATCTTTTGAGTGTTGGAAATATGGTTGATAAGGGATACAATCTTCAATTCAAAGATGGAAAGTGTAGCATACTGGGAAGTTCTGGAAATGAGATTTCTTCTAGTACTAAAACAAAAGGTAACATATTTCATCTGAATGTTGCTATTAAAAGTTGTCTGGATGCTCAAGTTGATGAGAGTTGGTTGTGGCATAAAAGAATGTGTCATGTAAACTTTGACAATATTATCAAGATAAGTTCCTCACAGGCTGTGATAGATCTTCCTAAGTTGGTGAAGCCTACTAATGTCATATGCAAGGAATGTTAGTTAGGAAAATAAACTAGAATTTCATTTCAGAGCAAACAACATTGTTCAACTGAATTATTGGAGCTTGTGCATACTGACTTGTGTGGTTCTGCTAGAATCAGAAGTCTGCAAGGTTATAGGTATTTCATGTTGCTTATTGATGATTATTCTAGGATGATGTGGGTTACTTTCTTAAGGGAGAAATATGAAGCTCTAGAAAATTTCAATATCTTTAAGGTTATGGTTGAGATAGAGATAGGTCTAAAGATTAAGTGTCCGAAATCAGATAGAGGTGGTGAATTCACTTCCGGTGAGTTTGATTCTTTTTGTGAAGAACATGGGATAAAGAGACAACTATCTGCATCGTGGACCCCTCAACAAAATGGAGTTGTGGAAAAGAAGAATAAGACAGTTCTAGATGTTGCTAGGACTATGATGTTGGAAGGAAATGTACCTCATGTCTATTGGAGAGAAGCTATGAGTAATGTAGTTTATATCCTCAATTGGGTACAAATCAAAGGTAATACCGGTAAGAGTCCTTTTGAGCTATGGTTTGGTCATAAGCCTACTGTTAAATATTTCAAAATCTTTGGAAGTAAATGCTATATCAGAATAGATGAATATATAGGAAAGTTTGATGCTAGAAGTGATGAAGGAATCCTTCTTGGTTATTCTACTAAGAGCAAGGACTACCAGTGCTACAATAAGAGATTGAAGAAAATGGTTGAAAGTGTAAATGTTAAGGTTGATGAAGACATTGGTAGACCCTCTAGAACCTGTGGATATGATATTGATGATCAGAATGATAGTACAAACAAGAGTCAAACTTCAAATCGAGTTCAAATTGTTCCAGTGAATCAAGAAGATCAAGAGACTAGTGAGAGCACAAAAGAGAGATCACAAGAGCTTGAAATTCAAAAACACTCTAAGACTCCAAGGTTTGTGAGATTAAATCATTTAGAAAGTTAGATTATATGAGATAAGAACAAATGTGTCCAAACTAGGAGAAGAATTGCAAAATAATATTGTTTGATTTCAAAGACTGAGCCAAGTAATGTCAATGAAGCTTTCTAAGATGAACATTGGATTGAAGCAATGAAAGAAGAACTACAACAAATTGAAAAGAGTAATGCATGGATTCTTGTTCCTAGACCTAAAGACAAAAATGTAATTGGAACCAAATGGGTAATTAGAAACAAACTGAATGAACAAGGTGAAGTTATCAAAAACAAAGCAAGACTGGTATGCAAAGGATACTCTCAGATGGAAGGAATCGACTTTGAAGAAACTTTTGCTCCTGTTGCTAGAATTGAAGTTGTGAGACTTTTTCTTTCTTATGCTACTTACAAAAAGTACAAAGTTTATCAGATGGATGCAAGTCAACATTTCTAAATGGTGAATTAGAAGAAGAGGTTTACATTGAGCAACATGATGGATTTCAATTGACTGATCATGGAGATATGGTTTGTCGGTTGAAGAAATCATTGTATGGACTCAAGCAAGCCCCTAGAGCTTGGTATGCCAGATTGGACAAGTATTTGTTGAAGCTTGGATTTAAAAAAGGTACTGCTGAATGTAATCTATATTTCAAAATTGATGATGATAAATATTTGTCTATGGAAGTCTTTGTTGATGATATCATTTTTGGAGGAGATGATTGTTTGTGCATGAAGTTTGCTAATGAGATGCAAAATGAGTTTGAGATTTCAATGATTGGAGAACTAAAATTCTTTTTGGGATTGCAAATTAATCAGTTAGATAAAGGAATCTTTGTATCTCAGTCCAAGTATGTGAAGGAATTGCTAAACAAATTTGGTATGGAAGATTCAAAGTCGGTCGGTACACCCATGGTGACCGAATGTAAGTTGACACAAGATGATGATTCTTCGAAGGCAAATCAGACTAGATATAGATAAATGATTGGTGGATTGATTTATTTGACTCAAACTAGACCAAACATCATGAATGTTGTATGCATTATTGCTAGATTTGAAGCCGATCCTAAGGAATCTCATGAAACTGCTATGAAGAGAATTTTCAAATACTTGAAGGGAATAGTTCATTTTGGCCTATGGTATCCTAAAGGTGATGATCTTACTTTAAGTGCCTTTACTGATGTTGATTGGGCAGGAGATGTGAATGAGAGGAAAATTACTAATGGTGGTGCATTTTTATTGGGGAAGAAGTTGATTTCATGGTTAAGTAAAAAGTAGAATGTCGTGTCTTTGTCTACTGTAGAGGCATACTATATTGTTGTTGCTAACAATTGTACTCAAGTATTATGGATGAAGCAGACGCTGAAAGATATCAAAGTTGTGTATAATGAACCTATTGCCATATTATGTGATAATTCAAGTGCTATAAACATTTCTAAGAATCCAGTGGTACATTCAAAGACCAAGCATATATCTATCAAGAACCACTTTTTGAGAGACAAAGTGAGTGATAAGGGAGTAAGACTGGAACAGATTGCAGGCATCTTTACTAAGCCTTTGCCTAATGATACTTTTGAGTATCTCAAAGGGAAGTTAGGGGTGATTACCCCTCCTAATTAGAACTAATATGCATAGACATTGCATTAGTCTATGCATTCCTAGTCATATCTTGATTCAGATTGATGTTGTGGTGGTTGCTACTTAGGGGGAGTAGTCAGATGATTCAAATATGTGGTTCGAAGATTGTGTACCTTT